>OY728148.1:139861018-140236018 GCA_963277665.1 Viscum album | reverse complement strand
TTTCTTTTGCATGCTATGATAATGTTCACTATAAACAACTTTCCTGCATATGGAAACTTATCTGGATATAGTGTTAAGAGACATAAAGCATGTCCAATTTGTGAAGAACATACTTCATATTATCAATTGCAGAATGGAAGAAAGACAACATACATGGGACATCTAAGATTTTTGTGAATTGATCATCCTTATCATATATTGAAAAAAGAATTTAACGGATTACAAGAATACAACCTTCCCCCTCATCCATTGTCAGCTGAAGAATCTTATGATAGGATGAAAGATATTGATTCGACATTTGGAAAGAAAATAAGTTCTGGTCTTCAAAGAAAAATCAGGAAGAAGCATTCTATTTTTTTCGAACTACCTTATTGATGATTTTTAGAGATAAAACATAACATTGATGTTATGCATGTTGAGAAAAACATATGTGACAGTTTGATTGGAACTTTGTTAGACATAAAAGGAATGAAAAAAGTGGATTGTATGCTAGATTGGACTTGGTATTAATGAGAATACGTTTGGGGTTATCTCCCACTGTGAAAGGAAATAGAACATATTTACCTTCAGCTTGTAACACATTAAGAAAGATTGAAAATATGAATTTTTTTCAGTGTCTTTATGGTATTAATGTACCCGTTGTTTTTTATTTAAATGTGAATAATTTGGTGTCATTGAAAGATTGTAAATTAATAGGTATGAAATGTCATGATTGTCATGTGTTGATATAACAACTTCTACCAGTTGCAGTACGTGGTATATTGCCGACAGCTGTCAGAAAGACTATCATCAGGTTATGTAATTTTTTCAAATCCATTTGTAGAAAAGTTGTTGATCTAAATTTGTTAGATGTGTTGGATAATGAAGCAACTCTTATTCTTTTTCAACTAGAAATATATTTCCCACCCATGTTTTTTGATATAATGGTTCATTTGCTGATTTATTTGGTGTGTGAGATAAGAATATGTGGGCCATTTTATTTAAGACAAATGTATCCTTTTGAAAGATATATGAAAATTTTGAAGGGATATGTTAAAAATCCTTATCAATGAGAGGTCTCTATTGTTCAGAAATATGTATTAGAAGAGGTGATTGGGTTCTGTACTGATTATTTGTATGAGGTGGAGTATATTGGTCTCCCTATATCTCAACATATGACAGTTGATAGTGAAGGTAGATGGGTTCGAGGCTTAAAGGTAAAGTTCATTCCAAATGATGAAGTGATGCAGGAACATTTATACATTTTGAACAACAAAGATGAGGTTCAATCATATATATCCTCACATATTGCTGAATTAAAGTGATGAATCGGAAAAGAAATGAAAATTGGTTGATGATTGAGCATAAGAATACATTTGTTTCATGGTTTAAAGAGAAAGTCGCCCCAAATATATCTTCATGAGAAACACTGAAGTGGTTACCAGGGGGACTATCTATTAATGTGATCAAATGTTCTGGTTTTGATATTAATGGCTACACATTTTACACAAAAAACCTAGATGACAAGAGTACCGTTCAGAATAGTGGTGTGATGGTTTTTGCTGAAGTAGTGTATTTTTCGAGTGGAAAAGATAAAAACCCAATTTCTGTATCAACACCATATTTTGGAGTTATAGATGACATATGGGAAATTGATTACATTAAATTTCAATTCATTGTTTTTAAGTGTGATTGGGTTGATAGTAATAGTGGTGTGAAACGTGATGAATATGGGTTTAAACTGGTTGATTTGAAAAGATTTAATTACAATGAGGATCCATTTATCATAGCGACACATGAAAAGCAAGTATTTTATGTCATTGTTCTATAAAATTATCAATGGTCAGTTGTTTTGCAAGAAAAAATATACCATTTTGGGTGATGAGGATGATGTTGATGATGTTAATGATTTATATAAGCCTTATTCATCTATTACACAATTTTTGGATGATTACAATGAGTATAAGATAGACACAGTGCATGCAGTATATAATGATCATGATGAAGGCATGTAGGAAAACACTAAATTAGTCTCCTAATTTTTTTGGTAAATATTTATATTTTTTTTTCTTTTTTTGAAACTTACAAATGCATGCCTCTTTTTTTTACTTACTTATTTTTTGTCTTCCTTGTTTTGAAATATTCAGTTTTCTAATGATATGAATGTACACAAAATTTCATTACACTTTCTAGTAGCAATTTCAGATAAAGATAGAGAGGAGTAGTTATTGAGGTTTATCTATTTTTACATATTATTAAATATTTATCAATATACTTATTTAATGAAATAAAACTATTAATTTACAATTTTTTTGCAGGACCACTGATGCGTCCTCGGCGGTGGATACTTATCCTGTTACTACTACAAAATCAAGTTCTCAAGTTGGTAAACAT
Source organism: Viscum album (assembly GCA_963277665.1). NCBI lineage: Eukaryota > Viridiplantae > Streptophyta > Magnoliopsida > Santalales > Viscaceae > Viscum > Viscum album. The sequence goes on along the minus strand of OY728148.1, from coordinate 140,233,645 downwards.
GGTATTACATGTTTAGAAAAACTACCACTTGATCATGATGATGACAGAGTACACATCTGTTTTGATGATGATAATAATGCAATTGGCCCAAATGCAGTTTATTTTTTCAGTTATATAGCGATGTAGAGCCATTGCAGGATTAGTATTTTATATCCTAATTGGAAGTCAGTGGACAGGATGGCAAAGCAATAGCTTTGGGAGGCCGTGATGGTAAAATATCTTAATTGATTTCTTTTATCACATTTTTTGAATATTATATATTTTAAATGACATATTTAATTTATTCAATTACAGATGACATTCAATTTTGAGGAAACCAAATAAATTAAGAAAAGACATCTCTCTTTAACAGTGGTTAAAACAAAACTGACAAAAAATTATGTTTTTGAAAAGAGAATATTTGAAAACACATTTCTCAAGTATCTGTTTATAGATCATGATACATGGACGCGATTTGTTGACAGTCATAATGATGAAAAATTTCAGGTATGATAATTTTTTTATATTGTAAAATTTAATATATATTTTTCTTATTACTTAGTATTTTATTTTTATATAAAAAGCCTCTATGAGATATCATTAGGAGATCCAGTTGAGAAATGTATACCCTCATACTTTATCATGTAGAGGGTACTTGTATTTGGAGCAGAAAACGATTGAAGAAAAATTTAAAGCATTAAGAGCTCGATCTAGTATTGGTTCAGAAGAGGTCAAATTTGGTCCTCCATCTCCTCCCACTCACCATAAAAAATGTAAACGAGCAAGAAGAAGGAAAAAATGAACAGTATATTATGGAGGAAGCTAAGAAAGTAGCTGATAAAATTGTAAGTAAATATTATTTATTTGTTATCAATTTTTCTATTTTATAAATTAAACTAATATAACTTTTTTATTTTTCATTTCAAGATGAACTTTAGGAGTAGGAGACGCATAGCTCTTTTATCCTTGAGGGTAGGATGGACGTCCTATCCACTGATTTGGGAAAGGTAGAACACCCCGACTGTGTTAGAGGATATCAGGTGGGTGTTAGTATTCAGAAGGTTTCTAGTAAGAGTAAGAAATCAAGAGACCAGGAAATAGAATCCTTAAAAGCATAGCTGGAAGATATGAAACAGTCTATGGGTGATCAAATTCAAGCAGTAGTGCAGAAGGATTTGTTAGAACACATGGAAAGACAATCACAGTTTATGTAGCCTTCCCCTGTATATTATTTATTTTTCATAAAATTTTCTATTTTATAAATTATAAACACTAATATAACTTTTTCATTTTTCAGTCTTCCCAGCCTACTCACCCGGACTACCCTTCCCCATCTTCCTACCCCACCTCATATGAGTAGCCTTCTCATGTATATTATTTATTTTTTATCCATTTTTCTATTTTATAAATTATAAACACTGATATAAATTTTTCATTTTTCATCCTTCCCAACCTGCTCACCTGGACTACCCTGCCCCATCTACCTACCCCGCCCTGTATGAGCTGCCTTCCCAGGTATATTATTTATTTGTTATCAATTTTTTTATTTTATAAATTATAATCACTAATATAACTTTTTCATTTTTTAGCCTTCCCAGCCTGCTCACCCAAACTACACTGTCCCATCTGCCTACCCCGCCTCGTATGATCATCCTTCCCATGTATATTATTTATTTGTTATCAATTTTTCTATTTTATAAATTATAAACACTAATATAACTTTTTCATTTTTCAGCCTTCCCATCCTTCTCACCCGGACTACCCTACCCCATATGCTTACTTTGGTTCTCCACCACCTCGCTTAGAAAAAAACGTATATTGTGATTTGTTTGTTGGAGATCCTCACATACATATTGTTGCATTAGGAATCATGCATTTTTGGGGGATTCTGTACATCACCAGCCTATGAAGATGGGTCAGGTTAGAGTATCAGTACTCAATGTTGTAGATCCTAATGTTTTACTAGCATTTCCTAACATAGAGATCATTAGAGTTGGGGATTTTGTGGGTTATTGTTTACTTTGTCCAACTAGTTTGCTTTTTTATATTTCATATGAGGTATTTATTTTTTAAAATAATAATTAAAAATGATTCAAAATTAATTATAATATTTTCTGACATTTAAATTATATAGGATTATCTAAAAGCAAAAGAAGTTGCACAAATGAAACAAAATGTTTAGGAACAATCGACTATAGATACTTCAAATATTTCTCATGGGATACAAATATTATCTCAAGAATCTTATTAATTAAATTATATCTACAAGTTTTGGATGATGAATGATATATGTGGGAGATAATATCCATTGAGATTAATCAAAGAAGATATCATGCATCAAGTAGATTTTGAAGAGTTCGCCCTGAATGTGGTGTTATTGTTTACAATTCATGTATGAGAAAATCACAATTGGGGAAACTACTAAATTTGATAAGGTTTGTTGTATTAATTTTTTTTTATATTTTTTCCATATTATTCTATTTTTTATCTCATATAATTCAATGTTATTGTAGGCATTCAATGATTTGCAGTCTTATTCCCAATCTGATATGACTCATATTCAATCTATTTTTTCGAACTATTTGTTAAGTCTGATTAGGATTTGAGGTACGTATATTCTAATATTTATAAATAATATTACATACGGGATCAAAAAACTAAATATTTTGATATATTAGGTGTTTGAACCTACTAATAATCAAATGAATTATTAAACAATAACCAACAATGAGCATGCTGTAAATTTCAGGTACATGTATTTTAATTCTACTTTATTTTGAATGTTTAACATTCTGAATTTTCTATTTTTTTTGTAAATTTCAACAGAGGTTTTTTTGTTTATGCTTGGTATATGAAAGAACAAGTAATCAATCAACCATGTGCTGAGAGGCTATGTACTATCCAAGCTGAGATAAACCCATGTCGTACCTGCTACAACTCCATTCCAAAAGGATAAAAAATACATTAGAAGTGACCAAGAACAATCCAAAAGTGCATTAAAAATATTACATGGTATCCTTAAGGAATTGAGTATTGAGTCAGGCCACAATGATGATGAGTGAACATGTACTTGATATCCACATGGCATCAATTTCTTGAATAGTACTTGGTATCCATAATTAATTTAATTTTAGGTCTAGACACAGGCCTATCATAGTTACATCGTAGTCATTGTCTCATGTCAGGTCAACCACACTGGTATAATCATATCAATAAGGTCCACTTGTTTCAACTACCAAATAATGCCTCCTTAGGTATGGTAATACATTCAACAAGAAATATCATTAAAGTAATCATAATACATTTCATCATGAGATATCTATAAAAATATACATAAACATGTGATAATTATGTAACATGTTAACAATTTACATAATAATTTTTTGGGAATCAAATTTCAAATATGGTCTCATGGGCTACCCATGCACATTAGTTACCATATCAGAAAACATCTCTCAAGGCCACACACACACACCACTGTGCATAACATAAAAATCATGGACACATTGGAAACATAGATATTTCGATATATTCTATATCCACTAGAGGTCACAAATAAAATAACATGCATGGAATGCACATCATTCCCTCCAATGTATATGATCACCCTAAGTGGTAACATATTGATGAGGTATCCTATTCAACTAGTTTTCAGCTTATCACTCAAATAAAAATGAAATAGAAGATATTTATCTACTTCTTCCTTGATTATTTTTAACATATCACATATTTATATGAAATTGGAAACATGGTAATTTGGGTATTAAATCAGAAAACCCCTAAACATACATCCTATTATACATCTATTATAATAAATGTACATACACTCAACCATCATGGGATATCAACACACACCTAAAAGGAAACAAATCACTAATTTGAAATAAGAAATGAAGTTCTTCCAATGAGTATATTCATTAGCCATCTCATTCTCAGCCTACTTTATCTGATCAACCATTGTATCATAGTTTACCATCAAACCATCCCATTCAGCCTTAACCACATATAACGCATTTCCTACAATGAAATATTCTTCCAACATTCGACACTAGAATTTATTGTGTTCTCTCAAGTGCCTTTTCAATGTCTTCGTTTAATTTTTTATAATATTTATTGATGCATTGATCTTTAACTGGAATCCATTTAAATTTTTCAGTGACTCAAATGTATTATCTTTGATATCAAAGAATAGTTGGGTGGTGCGAGAGTTGAAAATGCTGGAGTCGTGGGACTTGCAAAGGTCACAAACTTTTTGAAAGAAGTCATTGATTGCAGGTATGTGTATTTTAAATCTACTTTATAATAAAAATGTGTAGATAATTTTTTGATTAACTAGATAAAAGTATGTAAGTTATATATTTTTAATTAATGATAAATTCTGTTTGATTGTGGTATATTGTGTTTTTTTATAGGGGTTTAAATTTTATTAGAATTGTAGTTTTTCTGATTTTTATATAAAAAAAGTAACTTACGACGTTGGTTATTTTAAAAACTGACGCAAATATTTAAAGAAAAATGGGTTTTGGGCATCAATTTTTTATAAAACCGACATCGAAAACCGGTTTATGGCGTCTGTTTTATCCAAAACCAACATCGAAAACCCAATCCTATTGGATATTCAACATTATTTTTAGGTAAAACGATGCCGAAAATCAGTTATCGACATCGGTTTATTTAATAAAAATATGTCGAAACCCTCAATGAAAATTATTTTTGGTGTCATTTTTTAGAAAACAAACACCGAAAATAATATTATTTATGTCTCCTTTATAGACGTCGGTTAAAAACCGACGTCAAAAAAAAACCGACGTTAAAATGGGTTTTTTCACTAGTTTATTTTTTCATAATACATGTCTGATAAGGAATTGATTAAGGATAAATTATGTGGTATTTACCACCTCGGACCAAAATAATTGAGGAAGTGGAAACTCATTTAGTACAGTCATAAAAATTTCCTAGAGGATGTTATTTCATCTTTTGACAACCCTATTTTATTAAGGTGTTCTAGGATAAAAAAGGAGTGATGATAACCTTGAGAAACACAGAACTCATCAAAGTTCCTATTATCAAATTCTCCACCATGGTCATTTCTAGGGGGAAAGAGTTTTTATCCTTTTTCATTTCCAAATTTCCTTGAAAAGCTGATAAATTCATTAAATGCCTCATTCTTATGAGCTAAGAAGAAACCCATGTAAATATATTAAATTTATTGATAATTAAAAAGGTTTATTTTTTAACTATAATACTAGAAACTTGAGTTTGTAACATCCCTCATTCTCCTCATTGGCTTGAGAAGGAGGATGAATGTTACTTGGCCTTAAGAAACATCCCCAAGATGCTAAAGGCTATAAATAAATGCCAAAGAGATTCAATACACATGGGGGACAATTTTACCTTTAAGAAATAAACAAATACCCAAAAATTCAATAACCAAAGAATCCACTACCTGATGCATGATACAATGAATTATAACTCAAACATTTCATTTATAAAAAAAATCAAACTAAAACCAAGTGCCATAGAAGAAGACTACAATATCAAAGTACACGGTGGAAGAAAAAGTTATCAAAACTTCAATATGACTAAATAATTTTAAATATCTACATACTCTATGCTCCAAATCCACTGACAACCCAAATATCATGAATTAATACTAAATTTTTGTGATACTTTACCTTTTCCCATGTCTCAAAAAACAGCATCTGCAAAAGCACCAAAGATCCAAAGTATGGATGAGTAACGAAACTTAGTAGATTTTTTCCAATAACTTCTGTACTCATGCCATTAGGATAAAACATGTTATAAACATTAATATAAAAATATTTTTTATAAAAAAATTATAAAACTGTTTATAACTAAATATAAACAAGTGCTAATGAAACCATTTTCTCAAAACAACATCAAGTTCCAAGGAAACAACCAAAAAATGTTCTAAAATAATTTTAAAAATTCTATTTTGGAACAACCATTACATTTTACTTTTCCACACATCCAACCATGCATGAAAACCTGGACCTCTTTATACTCACGAGTAGTGAGTCATCCTTTCACCAAGTCGTCACCCAGTGAACCAATTTTGATGGGGGGAGCCTTGACCCTTATATATACCACTAATGACGGGGGAGAATCCTTACCCTTATCAAGCATTCAAATTTATTTCAATAAAACTATCCATTTCATTGAAAACATTTTGATTAATCAATTTACTAAAATTCCCAAAAATCCACATTTTTAAATCAACATTTTAAAATCAAGAACCAAGGCACTTTCTAAAAAACACCCAATTTCAATGCTTCTAAAAACCATCACATGAGAGGGTTTTCAACAATAATTACACAGGAAATTCAAAATCAATTTCCCACAAAATGATTCATTTGAAATGAAGACTTCATTTTCTAAATAGAGGAGTTGTCAATGAAGCCACCTACCTCAGGTTTTATGATGAAAATAAAGAACGACACTCAAATTCCAACAAAACTGGGTTAAATCTCTATGAACCCACCTTATATGTCTTCCCCTATCAAGAACCAAGAAAAATAGAATCATATTTGTCACCAACTATCTTATATATAACCACATGAGATGTTGATCTAAGAAACTGAGAGAGATGGAGGAGTAGATCTAAGAAAAAGCACTAAGAATAACCAAGAACGATCACTTACCTCAAGAATCCACCTTGAAATCACTAAGGGAACCCTTTAGATTGCCTTCAGATTGATGGGAGAACCTTACTTAGCCTTTGTGAAGATAAAATATTGAGTTAGGGCTACATAGGAGAAAAAATAGGGTGTTAGAGGGGAAAATGAGTGAGATCCAAAATTTTAGGATCTTACTTTTGACCTATACAAGGTTAGTCACATAGTTAGAAAAATTGTGTGCTAACTGCGAACTAGCCTCTGTCTCAAGAGGGAACCTTGCATGGTTGTATCACACATCTTGTAAACCATGTTCCAATTATGCCAAAGATCACTATCTCATGTTTCACGGTTTCTCATATGCTTCTGCATGGTTTTGAAAAACCGTACGCCGCCCATGTGCCTTCCCTTTATCCCATGCCTCATTGTGCATAGTTTCCTGTACGCGTTGCAAAGTTTTCTCAAAACCGTGCACCAACCATGCACCTGTAGGAAAGCCCCAAAACACTCCAAAACTTCTCTAAACTCTCCCAAACTTTACCCATATACTTTACAAAATTAAAAATAATAAATAAAGGGTTACTTACCTAAAACTGAGGGTACTACATTCTTCCCACCATTGTCCTTTCCATCCATGGAAAACAGAAAACCATCCATTTATTAAAAGAGGTCTGGCCATAGCTCTTTCATTTCTTTCACCCCTTCACAATTCTCTTCCCAGATCTAACCATGTTTCCACAAAACCGACATTATACCGATACCTTTTCCACACAATAATTTCTCTTGCCTATCCATAATCCGCACCAGGATATGTACCAACAAAGAATCCATATCTAGTTCAATATGATCCCATCAAATCACATGGTGTGGATCAGGATAATACTTTTTCAAATGAGATACATGAAATAAATTATGTACAACATTGAACCATGGTTTCAATGAAAATCTATATTCCACCTCACCAAGTCATTCAAGTATCAAAAAAAGTTATGTGTATCTAGGATATAACTTTCCCTGCTTCCCAAAATGATGACATCCAAGTCTTAGAGATATCCTCAAGAAAACATGATCACTCATAGAAAAATTAAATGGTTTTTGGCAATGATCCACATATGATTTTTTATGAATCAAAGTCGTCTCCATACATTTTATGATCATCTAAATCTTCTCTATTGTTTTATGGACAAGGATTGGCCCAACCAGTGATGTCTCACTTGTTTCCACCCAAAAAATTGGGTGACAATAAGGACGCCCATACAATGCTTCAAAAGGATCCATATGTGTTGAGGCCTAATAGCTGTTGTTATATGAGAACTCCAACAATGGGGTGTGCTCTTCCCATGAGCCACCGAAATACATTACACAAGCCCACAACATGTGAGGATGATACGCTGTACTCATTGTCAACTAGGTTCCAAGGGCTCTTTGTAAGGATTTCCAAAAAAGGTCGAGTTGGAATTGTTCTAAGTCTTTAGAAGAGAAAACAATATTTTTATAATTAAAAGAATATTTTTTTTGCTTTCCAAGTTATCAATTATCACTAAATAAGTTATCTTCTTTTGGGATAAGAGGATAATTTATTTATCATAAAGGGGAGGGGAAAATAGTCATGTCAGGCTGGAAGAAATAAATGAAGCCCCAAGGAATAATTCTTTACAAAATTAACAAACTCGATGGGTAGGGATCCCAACATAGAATAAATGATACAAGGATTTCCCTGATTACCCCTTGGTAAATATTGTACTAGTTGATTACGGTTGAGATTAATAAGAGAGTGAATATTAAAATAGCCTAGTCACCGATTACAAAGCCAATAATAATTATCTTATAGACTTAAACACTTTACATTTTAACTTTAAAGATATTTTAAATCAATAATATAAAAAATTTTAAATCTGGATGTAGTAAATAAAATCTTTCCTTTATAATTAAAAACATTACACAAATCATTTTTAAAGGTAATTTTTAAACCACCACCACATAATTAACTAATTCTTAGTAAATCATGCGTAAATAATTTAATAAATAAAATATATTTAATTAAAGAAGAGTTATAGAAACCAATTGTACCTATTTTGGTAATTTTACCTTTTGAATCATCTCCAAATGTGACATATCCTTCGTCAAATTATTCGAGATGATTAAATTCGGAAGGATCATAACACATGAGCCTTGAGCACCTGCTATCCATATATAATGTAGATTCTTGGGTTTTTCTATTATTCTATAAAATATTTAGAAAACTATAACTTTTTTGTACCCATACCTTGAGTCCACTTAAGTTATATAATAATTTTTTTTGAATTTATAGTTTTTTGGAACAAGTTTTTCCGTTTGAAAAATCCGAAGAGAGATGAATGATTTTCAGTCTACTATATCTATCATTTTTAAAATTTCATTTATAAACAAGGAATCCAAATTTTTTTCAATAATTAAAATTTTTAATTTGAGAAATTTCCTTTACAAAATTTTAATTTTTGAGTTTTTAGTAAATCTAGATTGTTTTTAAAAAACCAATCCCATTATTACTTTTAATAACTCATTGAGATCCCAATTTTTTAAAGGTTTCTTTTCCTTGAGTAAAATGAGAAAGAAATTTTTTGAGATCTTTAATTTGAAATTCCAAATTTTCAATATTTGGTTGTTGTTTTAATTTTAAAACCAAATCATTTTTTTCTTTTAAAATATTATCTTTTTCAAATAAAAAACTGATTAAAATTATTTTTAAGATCTTTGAATTTTGAAATAAGTTCATAAAAACATCATGAATTTGATTTATAACAAAAAGAATATCTGAATTGATTAAATAAGAGGTAGAAGAATAAGAACTAGAATGTGCTTAATTTACTTCATCCCATACCTCAACATTGGATATTAAGCACTTGTGACTTTTATTTTCTTGATTCATATGTTGAAATTGAATATTTATTTTCTCTCTAAGTTGAGATCTTTAGATATTTCTTACATTGATTCTTTTTTATATACTTTTTTGTTCAAGGGGAAATTTGGATTTATGTGACCCTTCTTTTTACAACTAAATCAAGTTAATTCCATTTCTTTATTTTACTTTTTGAATTGTTAGGTAGCACTTTTCTTATCCATATATTTTCTTACCCTTTTGGAAATATGGGCAGTTTCAAATTCACTTTTTGAAGAATCATTATTGATATCTTTGAAAGAAATAATCTTTTTAGTTTATTTGATAAAGTTAGCTTCCTTTTTTGTCTTTCCTTATCATAATAATCTCACAGGTCATGAGATAACCAATGAGTTCTTCAACCACCATGATTTTAACATCTTTATATTCTTGGATTGAATTGAATTTGAGTGCCGAATTACTTAGTAAAACCCAAATTGTTTTCTTGACTAAATTTTATGTAGAAAGAGAATCACTAAAAGCTTTTCATTCATTAAAAATATCAGTAAATTAAGTAAATATGCATAAAGAAACTTTCAAAGTTTTGTTTAAACATACCTAAATGGGTATATTTGACTTTGTTAGTTCCTTTGTGAGTTACTTCTAAAAGTTTCTAAATTTCATGAACTATTTTTCATTTAAAAATATGATTAAATTTACTTTTATCCAAACTAAAATGTAAGGAATTCCTAACTTTATCATCTAATTCCAAAGTAGAAATATCATTTGAGGTCCATTTATCTTCTTTTACAGTTGTGGTAGTATAACCATGTATAGAAATATTATAAATAGAATATCCAATATATCTAAAAAAATTAGAGATGTGAGTTTTCCAATAACCATAATCACTACCATATAAAATGGAGCATAAACCAATGAATTTCCTTCTGAAGCACCATGGGTGTTTGCGAGATCCATTTTAAAAAAGAGATATTTATTTAAAAAACTAGTTAAATATTTTGAAAAATAAAAAACAACTTTGAATAAATTTTAAAACAAAGAAAATATTAAATCAAAACCTCTTTAATATAGAATGTAAGTCATAGATGGATAAATGGAAAGAGGGGTTGAATCACCCTTCAAAAAATCAATGGAAAACAATTCATGTTTAAAACCTTCTTTATAAAATATTGATGAAATAAACAAAAAATAAAAGTTGAAAGAGGAACAATAAAATAAGTGGAAGAATAAAGACAAAGATTTATTTAAAACAATTAAGTGATTCAACTATAAAAATGATTAAATGATTTGAATATAAAAATGATTAAATTATTAAGAGTTAATTGATAGATTAAACAAATAAAGTAAAATTGAAAGTGATAAATGAATGAAATTGTAGAAAGTAAATGAGACAAGACATTTGATAAGTAAATTCAATAGTAGAACTAAAATATCCCCTTTTTATACCACCTCAATCACTTGAGGATTTAATGTATTAGTCTCTTAGCTTTAATGGTATCCAATAAACCAAAACTATCCATTGCTTTTTAAGTTATAGAAAGAAACCGAAAATACAATAGACACTAGATATTTAATGAAAAATCTAGAGATGTCAAGAATAATAGTATTTTTTATTATTAACAAAATGACAAGAAAATCAAGGCCCACACTTTAATGGTAGTGAGAACCAAATTTAGAAGAGATAGCAATATGTGGAGATAATTGAGAAGCAATTTATTTGTAGCTTGGTCTCAATTATCTTTAAGAATATGATGAATTCTATGAGAGAATGAAAATAATATAAGAGAGTGATAGAATATTACAATTTATTCACACATTAAAAATGATAAATATGATTTTTAAAGGATTACACTTTTGAGTGTAATCAAACAATTGAGCATGTTAGCATTGGAGATATGATGAGCAAGTGAGTTGTTGTAGATTTCCAAAACCATCCAATGACTCTATTTATAGTATCCAGTATCTTATGTACTATTCTAGAATACTTTGGGAGTCTTTAAGTCGAAATCATACATGTTAAATGTATTTTGACCACATTAAAACTTGGGCTAAGAGCTTTTGGCTCGACAACACCGAGTACCTGGTAGCTTCCACTGGGTAGCTAGTGGGATCCTAGTAAGTACCTACTTGTTGACTACTACCACCAGCTGGCCAGTGGACTCTACTACTTGAGGGTCTCACTTCTCATTAGCACTTGCTATCTGGTGCTCCTCTATTGGGTAGTTGGTGGTGTCATGTTGGCTAAGGGAGGTCCTGGAATTGTCATTGGTTGTCCAGTGGCACTGCATTGGCTGGTCGGTGTTTCCTGTACCCATTTCATTCATGAAGTGGCTCCCCACCTTCCTTCAACGAGCCTCCATGGATATTTTATCTTTATTCTAAGGCTTCAAAGCCTCTATTAAGATATTTTTAGGGATCTTTAAAAGGGTTCTATCAGGGTATCATCAAGTATAGTTTCATATCACTTGAAAAAAAAACATTAAATATTTTAAGAGTATTAATGATAATTAAAAATAAAGAATGGTGAGTAGCACAACGGTTCGTGGCCTGAGTCATTTTATTTTAATGTCAGCATGCAACTCGGTTGTTTACTTTCAATGTTGGTTATTGCAAAAAAAGAATCTTAAAGTTTAGTTCATATGGTTTTATTTAGATGGTTATTATACATATCATTCATAATTTATGGTTACACCACTAAGGGAAAATCATTCCTATAATTTTCTTTAATCCCTTACTATTTGTAGAAAACCTTTGGCAATTGGGGGATTCCCTTGAGGCTATGTGGCACCCAAACTTGAGTCTTATATTTCAGCCTCCTCATCTGGGGTGTTACAAGGTCTTTGAAACATAGGCATGATTGTCAAATTACCCCTAGATAAGGAGGGTTGTAGGGCACCCTTTGAGATGATGATAACTAACATGAAAATCAATGAGTTACCCATTTCTTAATGTGTTTGAAATAAAGATGTATGGAGTTCAATTAGGTGTGATATCTTTGATAGGGTTCATGTTAATTATAGTCTCTTCATGTTCTTCATTTGATGTGGCATGATCATGTCCTGTTGATTACATTAAATTATTGGGGGTGGGACATGTGAAAAGTCAACATAAGTGTCCCATGATCATAAATTATTGAAGTGTGTAGGAATCATGAATTTATGGTTCTCCTAATTACTAGTCTGGTTGCTCGAATTATTATTGTGATTGGATATGTGGTTCTTTTAATAAGTCGTGATATATATATAATAAGATTCCATGTTCCAAAGCACCAATTTTAATCAAATTTTTACCATTGACTTAGGTTTAATTTATCATGGTTACATAGATGATGATACATGTAAGGGTTGGTTCACCATATAAAATAGGGATTAAAACAAACATAAAATTACACCACAAAAGAATTTATAGAAATAAAAATATAATTTACTTAAACATATAACAATAAAAATGAAAATATAAAACTTTATAAGTCTCATGTGCACAAATAACTATTATTTGATATGATTCTATGTTCAATGTTGATTTAATCCACCTGACTTATTATTTCAAATATTTTATTATTTAATTATCTTGTTGTCCAATCTAATCCATAGTAGTCAAATGGTAATGTTCCAATTTGATGTAGATAATAGGAAAAAATTAACATTCATGTCTTATTTTCCCCTCAAAACACATTACCAAACCAATTAGAAGTGGAAAAGAGGAGGATACAATGAAGATGAATCGAGTCCCATTTCAATCAGCTTAATAAAGATCTATTACAAAACATACTATCAAAGCTCCCTTCCTCCTACTTTACCTCTGGTACATGTGTTAGCTGCTCCTAGTGCCTTGCATGAGACCACATCCTCTCCTACCCCAAGCTCGCCTCTGCTATTTCCTCGAACCCTTTTTCTATTGTATGTGTTCTTACTAATTTTATTTTCCATGTTTCCTAATTTAAACTCTAAAATGTTGATTTCACTCATACATGTTTCATTCCATGTTCCTTTTTGAATCTTGTTGGCTTAGGCTACTGTGAATGAGTTTTTTGATAAGGTTCTCTCTGAGATGATTCGACCTCATTTTTCCATCGTATGCGTTGCATGCCCCCACTCTTAAATAAAATTCACAGTATTGTTGGAATCCTAAATGAATGCAGTGCATCCCTACGGGTCAAGGATGCTGGGTGAAATAGATATATACCATATTGAAGACTGTAGGGGTGTTGAAAATCATATATAAGCACCATCCATACCCTCTCCCATCAAAAGTCCTTTTCAATGGGGGATGACAGTGATCCACCATGGTGGGAAGTGAGCTCTGCTGAAGAACAAACTCATGAGATAGTGAACCATAACAGAAAATATTGTGATGTAGGGTCCTATGACCCCAATGTAGATCCTAAAATTTATATTAGAGTGGGTAGGAAAGCCTATGATTTATAGGGAAAGCACTGGGGGAGATTTTTTGGAATCCCAAATGGATGTCGTGCATCCTTACGGGTCAAGGTTATTGGGGGCAGCGGCCCTATCCCACATCAGAGATTGGAGGGGTGTTGGGAATGACATATAATCCCCAACCACCCCCCTCCCATCACAATGTATTTTTAGAAGGGGTATGATAGTGATCCACCTTGGTGGGCAGTGATCCATGGTGAAGAACAAACCCATGAGGTAGTGAACCAAAATGAACAATATTGTGATGTAGGGTGCTGCAGCCCCAATTTAGATCTTAAAAACCCCTATATACAGAGCCATCCAGCCAGGCCCAATTCCTAGTTGCTCAAAACCATATAATAGACTTATAAAATTCAAAAAATAATAATTCTATGATTGGTACCAAGGAACAATGGCCTAGGAAAGAGGAACAAATCACATTTTCCAGCACTGAAAAAAAATTACTTATTTCCTTGCACATTGTTAACTCTGTAGAGTCTTTCATTTCTCCTTGTAGACATAATTACCCAAACAATATAATGAGGCTCTAAACTGATATCCACTTGTATTGAACCATCTTCTTCAACTATTTCTTGTTATTATTTCCAAATAGTTACCTTCCATCAAGGCTGGTTGTGTTATTTCCTACAACATTAGCCAAATCTTCTAGTTTCAACATTATCTCAACAATTTATCCTAAATTATATTCATATTCATATTTTAGTTCATTCATAGCTTATTTCATATACTGATTCTTTTATTCTAACTCTTTAATGTAATATTTCTACTCTTTTACCATCTAATTTACCTTCATAGAATTCTATCTCTGAGATTTAACTTCCTCTTATGCACCCATCAATTCAGTTTGTTGGTTCAAAGCATTATTGATGAACTTTTTCCTTTGATTCTCATCCACCTTCTCAAAAATATATTTTCTTTCTATGAATTTGAAATAGTTTAATTTCCAGACCCATAACTATTGCACCTTTTATTTTCAATTAATTATTTTTAACCTTCATGGGGTTTCTCCTCACTATCTTTATATGGTTCATTAAATGGACATATTACTACCGAATGGAAAAGAATTTCACATCTGAGACATGCTAGAGGAAACATCCTCTTAGAGATAAAGTCCCACACATCATCAAAATATTCTTCTAATTTCATTTCATTAGAGTTTTTGTGGCTTATAGACTGTTGGTCTGATTCTCATTTCACAGGCTACAAAAACCTCGGTATACCATATAGAGAAATTATTTTCAATTATCTTTATTCTAAAACATATTATTTTAGATTAAATATCTAAAATATTTAGTAGGAAAACTGCAGTTCTTAGAGAAGTTGTTGCAGCAGGAAGAAATTTAGTCGTCGATGCCAACAGAGGAGTCGAGAACCCGTGCAGACAAAACCGCATAAAGGGGGGGGGGTGTCAGAGAGAAATGAGTCTTGGAAGATGAAGGTACCTTTCCAATGTTCCTGATCAAAAGATACTAACTAAAATAGTTCCACTACCATTGTTCGACAAGACATAACTTCAGGGATGGATTGCACGAGCGAAATTATACTTCCACATCCATCAAACACTGGAGGAATCGAAGATGAGTGTAGAGAGAGTCTCAATATGTTGGTTTACTATTATGGTGGAGTTCCATACATATATTTCTTGTTCATTGATTAAAGAGGATTTAATGGATTGATTTGGTGGGTTGGAAGTTCATAATCAGTACGAGGAGTTGTCGACTCTTCAACATAAGGAATCTATTCAAGAAAATAATGGGAAAATTCAGTGTTAGGTGTTTTGGATACCTCAAAAGAAGTAAGAACATACTTGATTAATAATAGGCATACCTGAAAATAATTTAATAGAATCTGAAAATACAAAGAATCAAGAACAAGCCGAGCCCTACAAATACAAAGCTGGGGGAATGTACCGCCAGGAGATGAGGTTGCAGTAGAGGGATGAGCTGACATCGATGGTTACTAAGGAATCAGGCATACCTTCATCTGGAATCGAAGAAATAGAGAAGTAGGAACAATCACAACTAACTTTCTGGAACAAGTAGGAATTCTATATTGAGAGTGGCCAAAGAGAAGGAGAGATAAGGAACGAGATGCAAATTGTCACAACATGAGTTAAAAAACTATCATTCATACGAGACGATCCAATTACTCCAACTGTTCAGGCTATTCAAACTAAGATGAATTTTAGCATTCATAAAACTCATAGTGATTTGCACATACCAATTGAACAACTCCACTTGAAAGGACTTGTACAAAATAGGTTTCTACCTTCTTCTTTCAACCTATCCACATCAATCTTGAGATGAACTTCCTAGGAATACTATGAAGGAAGAGAAAGGATACAATAGGGGTGATGATGCAACCAAGTTACCAAGTCTATATGGATTACCCGCCAGATCAGTGTACAATATGTGCAATAGATGTTTTCCAGTGGTCGCAAAGAAAATTAAGAGACTAGAATTTAGTTTCATATAGACCTTTTAAGCATCACTTGAAGATCCTTTTTGTTTCTCAGAGAGGTGGGGAAAACAATATTTGGATTTTACTTGTTAGGAATCAGGTGTGAGAGAGAAACTTGGTATTCATATTGAGAACCATAATTACAAATGAACTATAAAAGAAAAATGGAAGAAGAAGAAAGAATAGAGGATAATAATCCTCATTGAGACATTGCTCCGAGTATAAGCTGCAACCACTTCCAACAAACTGGAAACTAAATATCAAAATACAATTCTCCCTCAACCCCAAGATCAAAACCCCTATTTATTATCCCCAACTAACATCCAGCTAATCATACTTGAGACACAAGTACAATTCTTCCCTGACTATTATTTATAATTACCAACCTTCCCTTATTATCCTACTCATATACCTATCATTTTTGTCCCCTTGAAAATCCACATTTACCTCAAGATGGTAATATTCGAGGTGAAATCCTCAGCCACACGATCCTTCCTTCTATTGTTTCGCTTCTAGGTCCTCCATAATGTGGCTCTAAGAACTTCCAAACCATTAATTTATATCCCTTCAATTTACTTTCCTAAAATTACTCATTAGAAAAGGTCTGGAAACCCATGTCCCGAGGTGAAAGTTCTTTGTCGTGCTTCTCCATATCTCTTGAAACCAACTTCATAGTATTGGTAATCTAGCTCCTCCCATAATTACTAGCCACATCCCTTCAATTTTTTGGTTCCAACTACTCAATGATTCCCTAAGCCATAATTTCCCATTTGACTCTCAATAACCACACCTTATTCATTGGATTGTAGGTTAGCACAATACTCCCAATCTCCAGTCCACCAATAAACATACTGATCCACCATTTATCAATGAAATTTGGTGCACACAACACCATTCAATAAAACTCATAAATATAATCAACAACAACTCCATTATACCACAATATTTTCAAACAAATCACCAGATCCTTCTCTTTTACATCACCATATCTACAAAGTAGTCCCTCCTTGAATTGTTTCTAAGAAATTTTTGGCTGAATCGAATTCAAATAGATTATAGAATATTGATTCAAACCTTCCATACTAAGTTTCATCAATGAACCCTTCATTTCTTCAGGCATCTTATGTATGTCGAAATATGTTTTGGCACAAGTAATCCAAGAAATTGTATCCTCTCTCATGAAGGCCAGTAGTTTTACTTTCCTAGTTATCGTCTACATCTCCTCATTCTCTACCAGCCACGTCTCCCTATCCCTCATGACTATTATGAGTTCTTGGTGCAAATTACCTTCTTTAAACTTCAAACTTCACTTTACTTCCTCCACTACTACATATTTTCTCCATGCTACACTCTCTTCTTGAGCTTTAAATAGTTGTGTCACCATTGTTTTTAGCTTTATGGAGCTCATCGACAACTCTGAAAATGTTGTCATCACCTATGTGACATTCATTCCAAGCATATACTCTTTTCTTCATTATCATGGTCATCCAGCAATAGTGTCTCAAGGAAATTTTTTCCCAAAACATAAGATCATGTGCTTATGATTCGATGCATCAGACGCCTTCACTTTACCACTACAATTGCCAACTCTAGAAATGTGCATGCCTTCCAATGTCATCCAATGAATTTCCTATCCATTTTTTTTTCACACTCTCGTTAGCCAAAATGATCATCCAATGTCATCAACTCCTTCACAGTATTTATCTCCTGCTGCAATCGCATGTCGTGCCTCTCAATGAATGAACCAAGTTGTTAGAAATCATGTGTGAGAAAGAGAAACTTTGTATTCCAATGATGTTGAGAACCAAATTACAACTGAAGTGTAAAAATATAGATGAAGAATAAAGATAATAGAAATAGAAGAATCCTCACTGAGATGCTGCTTTGAGGATAGGTCAAATCCACTTTTAGAAATGATGAAATTTACTAAGTCGATGTATTTATTTCTTCAAATATTAAATAAATTAATTATAAATTTTACATGCAATATCCTCTATCATAGTTTTGGGAAATGATTATTAGAATAAATTTTAATATATTTCCCATCTCTATATGCTTCTGCTGCACCTAGAACCATCAATTTGGGCATGACCTCCCCATTTGAATATGATATTTGAGCATGAAATCCCTATTTGATAAGATATTCGGGCATGATGTCCCCATTTGATTACGATATTCGGGCATGGCATCCCCATTTGATTATGATACTCGGGTATGAAATCCCTCTCAACTTATGATACTCAGGCATGACGTCCCTTATGATTTATGATACTCAGGCATGGCACCCTTATTGATTTATAATATATGGCCATGATTCCCCATATTGATTATGAAACTCTGGTATGGCATCTCTCCTGACATATGACACTTGGGCATGACGCCCCTCATGTTTTTTGATTTTCAAAGATAGCTTCCCTTATCACTCTATGATCCTTTTGTGACTATGAATGGATGCCTGAGTTACACCTCGAGTCTTGGATATTCATAGTATTTATATATTTGACTAGATATGTCACTAAATATCTATTACACACACACATATATACATGTATATATATCTATGTTCCCATGTTCAGAGGTATCTCGACTTAGGTTGAAGCAGGTATGGTCGGTATGACATCCTTTGAGAAACCTAAACCTGAGTTTTTTATATTTATTTATCTACTATCTTCAATATACATACACAATATTGTATTTTATACTCATGGAATGGATAGATCTAGACACCATTGTTGGAAACCTGCTGAGTTTATCTCACACCCTGCTTGGGCCTCCATTGCTGGGGTACCTGAATAGTCCTCTTGGTTTCATGATCAGGTTATAGATTCTACTTTCTCATCACTTTTTATTTCATGTAATTACTCTGTCCATGGGAGATTTTGAGCACAATACTGTGCCATAGCTCAAGATTCTCATGGAGATAGCCTTTAGGGATTTTATTCTTTTCATTGTGTACTATTATGTATTACCTTCTATATTAATTTTTCTTATACATTTTAGCATCACATGGACATGCATGGTTGTATTATTATTTGGACTTTCCAGGTTGACTGATTTGTTTCTATTTCCTTTCTATTGCACCATTTCTATTGTTTATTTATTTATTATATATCATCATACTACTCTGATCATGAGAGTATACTCTCCCCATTTTACCATCATTTTACCCTCAATACTAATCGTCATCCTCTAGCATATGAGGAGATGCGCTTGAGGTCATGTGACCAACCGAATCGGGCCACTGTTTTTGTAGATCCTGATTTGGGACATTACAATGTGGCATCAAAGGGTGTTTTTCCTTTTTCTTACTGTACATCATGTTGTGTGATAAATTTATATGTTCTACTATAATTATTAATATGAGATACCATGAATTGAGATATTTATGGAACGCGATTGGTTAAATAATATTTCTTCATCAACCTAAATGGTGTTTTACCATATAACTTGACGGTGGAATTATATTTGACTAGCCGATTATGGCATGTTTGAGTCATGTATTATTGGTCACATGGATTAAAATGTGAATAGTTACACTTATACGGGTGTCAATTTTTCAATTTATAAAGTGTATGGGTGCTTTATAAATTGGGAGTGGAAATATGTATAATTGAACCATTATAAGTGATGGGTTGCAGATACATGAATTCCAATTGTAAATTATGAAGGCATTTGAATTTATAATTTGAGAATAGTGATTCATCTAACTGGAAAATTAAATATAAAATTCATTAAACTCTAGACCTATAAATTATGTAATTGCTTATGACTTTTATGCCTAATTCAACCCAAGTAGCTTGGTCTTGATCTGTTATAGTTATGAAATAGATGTGACTCGACCCAAGTGGTCAATCATGGTGCCTTATTCTTATCAGATGAACCCACTAAGGGTGTATTGAATCTTTAATAAATAAACTATTTTTGTGTTTCATTAAAATGAACCTAATATGGTTTGATGGGACCCTAGTAGGTCACCTTTGTCTCTTATGCTTTACTGCTTAACCCCATGGGGCATACTCATGTGAATGGATTGGTTATTTAAAGTGTATTCAGCCACTTATATGGTGTTACATATAGATGAATAGTGTAATCTTACTTAAAAAACCCCTTAAAATGATAAAATACTATGTAGTCTTCTTTTGATCTTTATTATATGAGGATTTAGTTAATTAAAATGACAATTTCAACCTAAAGGGTGTTTTCCTCTATAGATTGCAATTGAAATTTTATTTAACTATGTCTAACTGCGAGAACCTTATGGATTAATAAAATAGATAAAAGGGGAATTTATAAGATAAATTTACTAATTATAAAAGTATTTCAGCTAAATAATAATGCTTGAAAGGAAGTTTAAAATGACTTGCCTACGTGCTTTGGGGTGTTAGTTAAATAAAGAACCAAGAAATTTTTCCTTATAAATTGTGCTTGATGTTCTCAATGTGTTCTAATGTAATGACTTAAATGAACTCTTAATGGTTTTCATAGCTTGACCCTCATGTAAGGGTAGTTTAAATATTTCACTGAGTTTTACCATGTAATGGGAACGCGAGCATTTCCTGTAGGCTTCTTAATTTATATCTCAAACATAGATGATAGGTAGTGAATCCCAGTGATCTTTTTTGGTGTGAATCTAGTTCAGGATCAACGCCTTGTGTTAAAATAGAAGGTACTAGATAGATACGGTAGTGTCCTCAGAACATAAAACCTTTTTAAATGCATTGGAAGAGTTTCAAACAAGAGGTGTCACTCGGGTGTCGTTAGTCCTGAGTAGGAATCTTAGTTTCAAAAATTACACCCTAGTGGATGGGTGGTCATGTGGTGTTTTACCCTCATTAAGGGCATGAGTATCATGTAATTCTCAGATTCAGTGTGTTAGACATGCCTAGGGCATGGTTGAACACTTATTAGGTCATGTGACTCTTCTACTTCTTCTTCAATGATGGAAGACTCGGTAAGTCATCATCCAGGTTAACAGTCATATGGGGTGATATGACTCTGGGATAATTTTTTTGTATGGGTCATCGGATACTGGGATGCATAGGGTCAATAAGACTATGGATAATATCAAATGGCATATTTTTGTGTTGATAAAACCTTCGGTTAGTATGCACTGATACACGTGACACTTGTCGAATTGATAAAATGGCACAATGAACTATATGAGTTCGATGGAAATCGTTAATCCTTGAGCTTCCACATTTTGATCATGGGACTTCTCCTAGGTGGAGTGACCTGAGCGTTAGAGGAAATTGAGCTTTCTCAATACTTGGGATGACGTTGTAAAAGGATCGGTCATTGTAACATGCCAGACAGTTTTGTTTTGGATTTTATACCTTATGCTGGTGACATGTATGAGTGTTCCTCAAAGGTGCGTCACACGTACATCTAAAGAAAATTTGACCTAATGTGCTTGTAAGAGGATAGTTGTTCACTCTTCTCATAATTGGAACTTGGTAAAAGAATGTTGTCCACATCAAGGACCCCTGGTCAGTGGTCGATGGAGTGTGTATAGGGGGATGCGTTTTTTTCCTCAATAAATGATGACTAGGACACTCCTATGGTGGGGAGCACTGCGTCAAACATGTTTTAGCATGTCCTTCCAAGTAGAGGGAGCACAACCATAAGAGACCAATTGGGAGTGGTGATAGAGTAAAATTTGATGCATATTTTTGTTCACATTTCATTAATTTTAGAATGGTTTTAAAGGATTTCCCCTTATATTTCAATGTTTTATTAGAATTGGAAAATTGTTAAACTTGATTGAAAGTGGTTTTAAATGAATAAAAAGATGATTTTTTAAATTTTTTAACTTGAATCATGTGATATGATTTTGAAATTGAATTTTATTTATGAAGTTCTCATTTTTTTCTCTAACTATTTGGACAGGTCTTTATCTATAAAAATATCCCACCTTGGGCCAGCCTTCAACCAAGGCCCACATGACACTTTGGTGGCCCACAAGGGGACCACCCATCCATGCAAGCCCTAGGAGGGCTATCCTGAGAGGCTGGGGAATTTCATAAGGCATTCAGCTATGCACAAGCCCATGGGTGGTCAAATATCATGGGTGCATAGGTAGGCTGAAGCCAAACACACGGGCCTGTGGTGGTCAGGCCCACATGACTATGGGAGGAGAGACTTGCTGGGATGGGGAAAATGTAGTGGCGAGGGGAGTCCTCAGCACCCCCATCAACTTCATTGACGAATTGATTCCATGATGAGGCTTATAAGCACTCTCATGGAGTCGTCTTGTTTTGATGTGGGATAGGATCCCCACACTCCGCTGTCCTCGACTGCTCCCATGCCTCTGTATCAACTGGACCGCCTGCTGCCTTCATTCTACCGCTCTTCCAGCTCCGCTGCTATCATCAAACCCTAAGAAAACTCATTCAAGTGCCTCTGACCACTATGAAGTTTGGTGTAAAAGAATATCTCCACCGCTGTACCCGAACTTGAGCCACCATCCCCCATTCAAGCCTTTCTGCCATACAAGGACCACCTTTAATGCGGCACCACCGCTTAGCATTGCCACCACCACTACACTTCACCAAGAAGACACCATGGGAGTGCCTATAGAAGCTCATCTCAAGCTCTTCTCCAACCACCAGATCACCACTACCTCCAAATCCACAAGCGATCACCATGAAACATCATATAACCACTCTGAAGGGCGGATGAGGAAGAAGGGATCTTCCTGCACTGCCGCCACCCCATTTCTCACCACCCATGCCTTCCTCGGGTTTTTTAATGAGTTTTTTTAAAAAAATGTTTCTGGAAAAAAATTTAGGTTAATTTTTTTTTAAATATGCTACAAAGGCGGCATCAACGATGCCGCCTTTCAGGATAAGTGGAAAGGCGGCATCCATGATGCCGCCTTTCCCCTAAAACAAACAAAAATAAATTTTTTATTATTTTTATTTTTGTTTTGTTTTGTTTATATATATATATATATATATATATAACAAAACAAAACAAAATAAAAATAAAAATAAAAATAAAAATAAAAATTTTAGCAGAATTTATCTGCTATTTAAAATCTAGCAGTACTGCCATTACAGCAGTCTGGATTCTAACAGAAGCTCTCACCCAGGGCTCCCTTTTATAAGAGAGCTTACCCTGGAAATCATTCTGCATTTCCGATGTGGGATTCTGGTTCTCCCTTTCCTATGCAGAACATTCTACATTTTTTATGTGGGATTCTGTTTCAAGTACGTGACTTTGAAATACTATAAAATATAAACAATAAGACCAATATAAATGAAACTTAAAACATGGATTAAACATATACAAAATAGTTTAAAACAAAAATAATTTCGTAAAAAATGATGACAATAAATGATTTATATGCTTTCAAAACCACCTACTTGAAACTTAAAAATGTTTCAAGTACGTGACTTTGAAAGCCTATAAAATATAAACTACAAGACCAATATAAATGAAACCTAATACATGGATTAAACATATAACTAATAGTTGAAAATAAAAATAATTTCGTAAAAAATGTTGATGGAAAATAATTTATATGTTTTCAAAGACACCTACATGAAACTTAAAAATGTTTCAAGCACGTGACTTTGAAAGCCAATAAAATATCAACTATTAGACCTATATAAATGAAACTTAAAACATGGATTAAATATATAACAAATAGTTGAAAATAAAAATAATTTTGTAAAAAATGTTCATGAAAAATAATTAATAAGCTTTCAAAACCACCTACTTGAAACATAAAAATGTTTCAAGTACGTGCCTTTGAAAACATATAAAATACAACCTATAAGACCGATATAATTTAAAGTTAAACATGGATTAAACATATAATAAATTATTTATATAATAATTAATTATTTAATTATAAATTATTAATAATTAATTATATAATAATTAACCAATTAATTAGTAATATAATTATTTAGTATATAATAGTTAATTAGTAAACTAGTAATATAATTATAAATTATATTTATTCATTATAATTAATAATTAGTAATTATTAAAAATTATTATAAAATAATTAATTAGTTAATTGGTAATATAATTATTAATTACTTAATAGTTAATTAGTTAATTAGTAATATAATTATAAATTATATTTATTCATTATATTTATTCATTGTAATTATTCATTATAATTATTAATATTAATTATTCATTATAATTAATAATTATAATTATTAATTATTAATTACTAATTATAATTATTAATTATTAATTACTAATTAACTAATTAGTTACTATATAATTAATGATTAATTATATAAATATTAATTGTATAATAATTAGTTATTTAATTATTAATTATTAATAATTAATTAGTTAATTATTAATTAGTTAATTATTAATTAGTTAATTTGTAATATAATTAGTTAATTAGTAATATAAATATTAATTATTTAATAATTAATTAGTTACTTAGTAATATAATTATTAATTATTTAATAATTAATTAGTTATTTAGTGATATAATTATTAATAATATAATTTTTAATTAGTTAATTAGTAATTAATAATCATTAATTATATAGTAACTAATTTTTTAATTAGTAATATAATTATTAATTATATAATAGTTAATTAATTAATTTTTTGAGAAAGATAGATCCAATGCATTTTTATAATTAGTTAATTAGTAATATAATTATAAATTATAATTATTCATTATTATTATTAATTAGTATTTATTAAAAATTATTATATAATAATTAATTAGTTAATTGGTAATGCAATTATTAATTATATAATAGTTAATTAGTTAATCAGTAATATAATTATTCATTATAATTATTAATTAGTAATTATTAAAAATTATTATATAATAATTAATTAGTTAATTAGTAATATAATTATTATTTATAATTATTCATTATAATTATTCATTATAATTATTCATTATAATTATTCATTATAATTATTAATTATTAATTATTAATTACTAATATAATTATTAATTATATAATTATTAATTGTATAATAATTAGTTAGTTAATTAGTAATTAGTAATGATTAATTATATAATAATTAATTAGTTAATTAGTACTATAATTAGTTAATTAATAATATAATTAGTTAATTAGTAATATAAATATTAATTATTTAATAATTAATTATTTACTTAGTAATATAATTATTAATTATATGATAATTAATTAGTTAATTAGTAATATATTTATTAATTATATAAATTTTAATTAGCTAATTAGTAATTATTAATCATTAATTATATAATAACTAATTAGTTTATTAGTAATATAATTATTAAATATATAATAGTTAATTAGTTAAATTTTTGAGAAAGATAGAGTTGATGCTCTTTTTATAATTAGTTAATTAGTAATATAATTATAAATTATAATTATTCTTTATAATTATTAATTTGCATTTATTAAAAATTCTTATATAATAATTAATTAGTTAATTGGTAATATAATTATTAATTATATAATTGTTAATTAGTTAATTAGTAATATAATTATTCATTATAATTATTAATTAGTAATTATAAAAAATTAATATATAATAATTAATTAGTTAATTAGTGATATAATTATTCATTATAATTATTCCTTATAATTATTCATTAAAACTATCAATTTTTAATTATTCATTATAATTAGTAATTATAAATTATTAATTTATAATTATTAATTAACTAATTAAATAATTTATTATATTTTTAATCCATGTTTTAACTTTAAATTATATCATTCTTATAATTTGTATTTTATATGCTTTCAAAGGAATGTACTTGAAACATTTTTATGTTTCAAGTAGGTGGTTTTGAAAGCTTATAAATTATTTTTCATGAACATTTTTTATGAAATTCTTTTTATTTTAAACTATTTGTTATATGTTTAATTCATGTTTTAAGTTTCATTTATATCAGTCTAATAGTTTATATTTTATTGGCTTTCAAAGTCACGTGCTTGAAACATTTTTAAGTTTCATGTAGGTGTCTTTGAAAACTTATAAATTATTTTCTATCAAAAAAATTTACGAATTTTTTTTATTTTCAAATATTTTTTATATGTTTAACCCATGTATTAAGTTTCATTTATATTGGTCTTGTAGTTTATATTTTATAGGCTTTCAAAGTCACGTACTTGAAATATTTTTAAGTTTCAATTAGGTGGTTTTGAAAGCTTATAAATCATTTTTATGATCATTTTTTACGAAATTATTTTTGTTTTCAACTATTTTTTATATGTTTAATCCAAGTTTTAACTTTCATTTATATTGGACTTATAATTTATATTTTATAGTCTTCCAAAGTCACGTACTTGAAACAGAATCCTACATCGGAAATGCAGAATGTTCTGCGTAGGAAAAGAAGAATCAGAATCCCACATCGGAAATGCAGAATGACTTTCAGGGTAAGCTCTCTTATAAAAGAGAGTCCTGAGTGAGAGCTTTGGTCAGAATCCTGACTACTGTAATGGCAGTACTGCTGGATTTTAAATAGCGGATAAATTCTGCAGAAAATTTTATTTTTATTTTTTGTTTTGTTTTGTTTATATATATATATATATAAACAAAACAAAACAAAACAAAATAAAAATAAAAATATTTTCTTTTAAAAAAATATATTTTTTATTTTATGGGAAAGACGGCATCATGGATGCTGCCTTTGTGGAGTATTTTTAAAAAAAAATTACCCTAGAATGTTTTTAAAAAATATTTAAAAAATAAATATTTTAAAAAAAACTCACCTTCCTCTGCATGCACTGCCAACTTCTATTGCTTTCTCGACACCACCACTCCACTACCACATCACATGCCACCACTAATCCCTGCACCCCATGTCGCATCTCATGCACCGCGTGAAATCCTTCCATGTACATATTTTAAAACACCATCCATCTACAGGTGTTACCTTATCCTCACTCACGTAGGGTGTAATTTCAAATGAATGATCCCACAGATCTGGGGGGAACCACCATGTCTCAAGGAGCCTTGAATTCCAAATAGGGAGGCTGGTATCTTCTTCATTTACTATAAAGGGATCTTCACCCCTGCCAAAGATGGGGCATCAAGACTTCACCCATCGAGGATCCAAAATTGAGGATAGAACAAGCACTATTGGGTGAAGTGAGGACACCCATAGAGAAAAAGATTCAACTCCTATGGAGGAGGAGCCTTCCTCTCATCCATTGCCAAGGTGGGAAGGCTTCTTCCCACTCCCCTTCTTTTCTTTTTTCTCATTTTTTTATCTTCACCATGTCCTATTTTTCATCTTATTCAATGAACCCCTTAAATGGAGGGGTAGAAACCCTTTTGATTGGGTGAAGGGAAGGGGACCCCATTTTTTAATGTTTTAGTTTTTAATTATTTTATAAAAAATTATTTTATTTTTAATTTAATGGTTTTAAATTTTATTAATTTTTGAATTTAAATTAAATAAGATTGTATTTTATTTTACTCTTATATATTAAATTACTTTTATTTAAGTATGTATTCTAACTTTGATTGAGTTTTTTATTGTTTCAATTGGTTGATCATTTGAAAAATCAATTAAAGGAGTGATTTAGTGATTACTAAACACGTGAGGGAAGAAATATGTACTAATTTGAATTTTTTGGGAAATTCAATACCATATTTTGTATTACTTGAATAATTTAAAGATGACCCATTTGGATTTCCACACTTTGATAAATCTAAATCAAAGGTGAATAATAGAAACAATTTTTACTCCATTCACTTAATTATTTCAATCAAACCTGAATGATTCATTTTTCTTAAAAAAACCATGATAGTATTCCTAAAAAGGAAAATATAACCTAAAACTAATCACTTATCTCACATCTAAATATCACAAACTCCAAACTCTCTTATTTTATAGTATTTTCAATATTTTTCTATTTATTTACTTCTTCACAGGTGACAACTAGATTAAAAAACTACTTTCTGTAGATAACTTTCTGGTTACCACTAATACTACACCCTTAGGGCAATTGAATTTCCTTTGCCACACCCCATGATAGGTGGGCGTTAGTGGTCACCTTTACTTCTAAAACCACGTGATGATGAAAATTTAAAGTTTCTAGTACTTAGAATGATGCTTGATATAATACTTGGTTATGGGTTTTTATGGAGTCTAGATGCTATATTCTGGCATGGGGTGTGTGAGTGACTCAGGGGTGATGGATCAAGTATGCACCTCTAGTCAAGTATGAATATAGATGCTATATTCAAGGGTGATGGATCAAGTATGTACCTATGGCCATGTCGTGGCATAATGAATGAATGGTTAGTTCAGCTAGCGACTTCACTGTAATTCAGTTATGGGATTTAGTGAACGTGCTCAAAGTGATCTCAAGTTACCTTATCTTAAATGTATTATAACATCCCGCCTTTTTATCACATAAACATTCATTACATTTTACAAAACTGAGGATCTTTAAGGTTTAGTGTCTTGGAAACCAGGAACTTAAAACATGAAAACATAAAAAATTCTTCTTAAACACTTGAAAGGCTTCTCCTTATGTTCATCCTAGGATCATTACTACATCTCATGACCTGGGGACAAACATCAAAAGAAAGGGTGAGCAGAAGGCCCAGTAAGGGAAACAAGGGGAAACATTTAACATGTGAACTTGAGATACATCAACAATGTCACGAAAAAGAACTTTAAGGCATGAGAAAGAAATCATGAGGCATATCATAATAAAAATAACGTATTTCATAACTTGAATATGTGTCTACAACATTTAATATTGACAATCATTTCCGTTTCACTAAGGTCCATCCCCAAGGCGTCATTAAAAATTACCAAGGTTATTCACCAAGGCATCATTAAAAATGGTCATCTCTAGAGATTAAGTCTTTACCCAATGCATTGGAGCGCTATCAAGGTGCACCCTTAATTTTTCTTTATTAAAATGTGATCCACATATATCATCATCAATAATTTCATAAACAACCCATATAGAATAAAATAAATGGGTTTCATTTCATAATCATAACGTTTTAAAAACTGCTTTAAAGACATGATCTTTATGTCACTTTAAACCCACGGAAAGGGAAAGTGGGTCTCATGTATGTAAATCCCAGACTTTAAAATAGAACATTTTGGTATATATGTGAATACCCATTTATAAGAAAGATCTTTGAGTATTCACTTAATAAAATGAATTTGAGGATAAGAGAGAGACATTTTGAGACGGAAATTCTGCAGCATAACTGCTAAGTTTCGGGGTTTTAGAAAACATTGAAAAGAGAAGAGAAATGGGTAACCCACTCATAAATGATCCATAAAAAAGTATAGGTACATAATATAAAGGTTATAAGAAAATGGTAATGAAATTTGAAAGATATACCATATGAAATGAAAAACATAGAAGTATGACAAAAATAAGATTTCTCTTATGAAAATTCAGCAGCCTAACGGCGTCACTTAAACTTCAAAAAAATGAATTGACGAGATAAAATAGGGTCTATCATCATATGAACATAAAAGATCATTATTATAGATATATAGATCATACCCCAAAATAATAAAAAGGAACTTGAAATACTTGACATGAAAAAGGAGAAAGGTGAAAGAATCCCTTAAAAATTCGGCAGCCTAACGGCGTCACTTAAACATCAACAAAAATGAATTGACGAGATCAAATAGGGTCTCTCATCATATGAACATAAAATATCAGTATTATAGATATATAGATCATACCCCAACATAATAAAAAGTAACATGAAAGACTTGACATGAAAAAGGATAAAGGTGAAAGAATCCCTTAAAAATTCGGCAGCCTAACAACGTCACTTAAACTTCAACAAAAATGAATTGACGAGATCAAATTGGGTATCTCATAATATGAACATAAAAGATCAGTATGGTAGATATAGATATCATACCCCAACATAATAAAAAATGAACTTGAAATACTTGACATGAAAGTAGAACTTTGAAAAATGAGAAAGGTGAACGAATCCCTTAAAAATTCGGTAGCCTAACGACGCCACTTAAACATTCTTAAAAATAATTAATGAGAGCAAGAGGGGGTCTCTCATCATATGAACATGAAAAGGGAAGTAATATAAATATAAAATAACATCCTCCAACATAAGATCATGGATCATAAAAGAAATGACATAAAAGTGATTACTTGAAAAGAAAGAGAGAGGTAGGATCCCTTACCTTAAACGTAACTCTTAAAACTCGAAGGTTGGGACCTTGAGGGCTTGGGGGAACCTTGGGAGGACTCCTTGGGAGGTAATGAGACCAGAGATTCGTTGGGGGAGAGTTGGGAGTGAAAAATAAAGGAGGAAAGGGTAGGTATTTATAGGGAAGGTGAGGTGATACTTTAATAATTTCAAGGGACACCTCACAAGTGGTTTTCTCAAAACCATGGGCTCTCCCATGGTATTTCACATGGATTTTGGCCACATGGGACCCCAATACAATAATTCAACACCTTTGGTCGTCCAACCCTTAAAATATCTCATGACATCATCATGACACAGTTATGATGTCATTAAACATACCGAAACCCTAAAACTGCATTTTTACTATTCACTGAAAATTCATCTTTCTCAGAAAAATCCCAAAATTTCACCTTAACCAAATATCGATGCTCTGATTACAAATATGAACTCTATTTTATAAAAAATAATTTTCTAAATATTTTTAATTTAATTTTTAAATAAATACTCTATTCTCCGAAAATTCATTTTTTTTCAGAAAAATCCCCAAAAATTACCATAACATAATATCAATGCTCTAAGTTCTAAAATAAAGTCCATTTTATAAAAATAATTTTCTAAATAATTTTAATTTAATTTTTTATTAAAAAACACTATTCACCGAAAATTCTAATACTTGACTAATAATTTATGAAACCGTTATTTACCCATTTTATTGAATCACATTACTTAATCAAGGTGCCTAGATTATATTAAAACTTTCTTTAAGTGAGATTACTAATCCATTTGGTCACATTACTAATCCTAAGTGTAAAATCACTATTCATAATTTAATATTCATCAAAAATTAAGTTGATCTTATTAGACTCCAAATTTCATACTGAATATAATTGTAGAAGACCATTTTTTGAAAATTATTACACATTTTTAATTATTTACGGTTTACATAAACTTTTTTAAAATATCCTTTCTCTAAAATTCATAAAAAATATGAACACTATATTTATCCGGACATTTGAAAATTCATAAACTTCATCATAAGAAGAAATCAAAATTTTTATATAAAAAAAAGGATTACACAAGGCAGTTAAGGTCTCCTTACATAGCCCCTTATAACCCCAGCATAGGACCTAAGTGTAAGGTGTGATAAGGTGAGAGAATCTGAGGGCGGCTCAGCCAACATTGCACGAGTAGTAATTTCTATCAGTTTGAACTTCTCGCGAAGGCGATTCTGTTCTAGCTTCACACGATGAAGTTCAGCTTGGGTTTGGTCCAGAGCAAAGCCCAGTGGTGCTACCTCTTTCCCAAGTTCTGTTAGACGGGCTTTGATCAGTCCAAGACTACTAGATGAGGCCATCAAATCTTCTTTCTATATTAATTAACCAAGATCACTTATATTTAAAGACAATAATCGGAACGTTTAGTTCCAGCGGTCATATTGACCAATGGTCATATAACAGTCAAAACCCAATGGTCTCATTTTAATAATACTCATGTTATCAAATGAAATAAAATAACACACAAAATTAAGAAACAAGATTTATTCAAAATTTCAGGTCGTTACAATCTTCCCCCCTTAAGAAATTGCATCCTAGGAATTTTTAAAATTGGGTTTTGAAATTTCATTGAATGTCCCACATCAGAAAAGGAGTCAGTAAAACAATTACTTTAAAAGAAAGAAAGGGAAGTACAAAGGTCACTCGAGTTAACCCACACTAGGACTCCATGTAGAAAAACATGGAAATGGAGGATAAAACAAAGGGTCAAGTTCTGAGGGAGAGTGATAGAAAACATGATTAGGAGAAAGTTAACCACAAGAAAATCACAAACATACAATGTGTGTAAATGGTATTTGATTACGTAGTAGGAAACGTAAACCAACAACGTTTTTATTTTATATTCCTTTTCATAATTTTGAGGAATTCATTTACTACATAAAACAAAAACATAAGGAAATATACCTACCTTCAAGTAGAGTTTCATCCTTTAATAAGTTTCTACCAAAACTAATCTTTTCTCCAAACGATGAGCATTCAAAACACTTGGTCTCATCAAAACACAAGAATCATCTTCTTGAGAGTCACGTAATCCACAAAAGATTAACTATCAATTTCTTCAATCATTAAACATTATCCCAAAAACAGAAAGGGTAAGATAAAATAACTCTTCAAAAAGAAATAATCCCATAGGAAGGGAAACTACTTTTAAATCTCCAAAGTTCCATGGTACTACCCAAAGTTCATCATAGACCATTCCATAAATAACTGTCCTTAAAATTCCTCAAAATTAACCAAACTAATATTGAAACCAAATTATAAGAACTATCTCATAACATAGTCTTCCAAGATATACTTTATCGTTCATCTCCAAAAAACATCAACCACTCTTATCATCTTATAACAAAAGTAACTAACCTAATCACATTTTCCCCAAGATAGGTTAATCATTTCCATATGTATCCTAAATTACTATAAGTTCTCCTTAAATTCATCTATTTTTCAAAATATAAGTCAATCTTTAATTCTCAAAGAAAATATCGTAGTAATCTATTTACCTCGATCAAATAGGGTTCCCAAAATAGTGAACGTCTTAGAAAATAATAATAATCTTTTAATCCCCTAATCACCTTTTTTTAAGAAGAACAACTTTACTACATCAACATGTGGTACATAACAATAGATGTTTTCCTTAATGATATAAAATCATATTAGGTAGTGACTCGATGATCTTAGAAAATATAAAAGATATGCTCATAGAGCATGAACTAAAATACAACACGACATAGACAATTATTGTGAAGAAGTTACATGTACTTCAGTCATCATGATCCATCTCAGCATAGGACTTACATTGTTCCCTTGTCCTCGAAGATTTTTGATGCTCATCATGCTTCTCACCCCTTCCAAGAGAGCATTGCCTTGGATAATGTCTAACATCTCCACATTTACGACATCGAAATGTATAAGGTACATTAGATCGAACCTAATCTAGATTCATCACATTATACATTTTTTTAAAGCAATTGGCTACTTTGTGCCCTATCTTCCCACACTTAAAACATCTCCCGGTTCCTTTGTGACATTCTCCTTGGTTCCTCTTCCCGCACTTTTTTCAAAAAAGAAATTGGGTCTTCTTTCCCTTATCAACTTTATTAGATGAACATCCTTGAGACTTTGTCTTCTTCTTCCTTGATGAATTTGGGCATTCAACTAGGTACCAATTATTAATTGTGATTTTTGATAGCTGGTTTGGCATAATCACAATATGTTCAAACTGATCTTTCGTTATCTCTGTCACATTAATAGGGCAATCGTCACACTTCCTATCACATTGGTTGTTGGGACAGGCTCTTCCATTTCCTGCCATTAACTAAGAAAAGAATGTATAATTAGGGGGCTTAAATAATTATCCAATAATCATGAAAATGAAACTTTAAGAATAGAAGGATAAACCTGTAGAAGAAAAGTATATCCTAACTTGTGATCCCCTTGGTTCTAATCTAGGTTATCCATGATCATATGCTCTTATGTGAATCTTTATTTTATTTTATCTTTGTTCCTTTAATAATGGTTCATACTAAGCTTATAAATTTACCAAAGCATATCCCCCGGGAGTGTCATAACCAAGAGTGCAGCAAGGCCCGTTGTCGTATACCATTTCCCGTTCGAGTCTCGCTCAAAGTGGTGTTTTCAGGTTTTACCCCTATGTACATCTGTGTTGGAGCCACCTCTACCTGCTCGTATCTAGACATGGATGTATTTTCTTGGAAACCCCTTACTCAATACTCACCAAAATACCAAGAAGATTTCCTATATTTAAAATTTTCTATAGGGTTATTCCTAGAGTTTTCATATCCTAATTTCCATAAATAACTAAACTATCCTTTGATACCAACTATAGCATCCCGCCTTTTTATCACATAAACTTTCATTACATTTTACAAAACCAAGGATCTTTAAGGTTTAGTGTATTGGAAACCAGGAACTTAAAACATGAAAACATAAAAAATTATTCTTAAACACTTGAAAGGCTTCTCCTTATGTTCATACTAGGTTCATTACTGCATCTCATGACCTGGGGACATACATCAAAAGAAAGGGTGAGAAGAAGGCCCACTAAGGGAAACAAGGGGAAACATTTAACATGTGAACTTGAGATACATCAACAATGTCATGAAAAAGAACTTTAAGGCATGAGAAAGAAATCATGAGGCATATCATAAAAAAATAATTTATTTCATAACATGATGATGTGGCTACAACATTTAATATTGAAAATCATTTCCGTTTCACCAAGGTCCATCCCCAAGGTGTCATTAAAAATTACCAAGGTTATTCACCAAGGCATCGTTAAACATGGTCATCTCTAGAGATTAACTCTTTACCCAATGCATTGGAGCGCTATCAGGGCGCACCCTTAATTTGACTTTATTATCATGTGATCCACATATATCATCATCAATAATTTCATAAACAACCCATATAGTATAAAAGAAATGGGTTTCATTTCATAATCATAACATTTTAAAAACTACTTTAAAGACATGATCTTTATGTCACTTTAAACCCACGGAAAGGGAAAGCGGGTATCATGTATGTAAACCCCAGAATTTAAAATAGAAAATTTTGGTATATATGTGAATACCCATTTAGAAGAAAGATCTTTGAGTATTCACTTAATAAAATGAATTTGAGGATAAGAGAGAGACATTTTGAGACGGAAATTCTGCAGCATAACGGCAATGTTTCTGGGTTTTAGAAAACATTGAAAAGAGAGGAGACATGGGTCACCCACTAATAAATGGTCCATAAAACAGTATAGGGACATAATATAAAGGGTATAAGAACATGGTAATGAAATTTTAAAGATATACCATATGAAATGAAAAACATAGGAGGACAAAAATAAGATTTCTCTTATGAAAATTCGGCAGCCTAACGACAACACTTAAACTTCAAAAAAATGAATTGACGAGATAAAATAGGGTCTCTCATCATATGAAAATAAAATATCAGTATGATAGATATAGATATCATACCCCAACATAATAAAAAGGAACTTGAAAGACTTGACATGAAAAAGGAGAAAGGTGAAGGAATCCCTTAAAAATTCGGCAGCCTAACGGCGTCACTTAAACTTCAACAAAACTGAATTGACGAGATCAAATAGGTTATCTCATCATATAAACATAAAATATCAGTATGATAGATATAGAGATCATACCCCAACATAATAAAAAGAAACATGATAAACATGACATGAACAAGGATAAAGGTGAAAGAATCGCTTAAAAATTCGGCAGCCTAACGGCGTCACTTAAACTTCAACAAAAATGAATTGACGAGATCAAATAGGGTCTCTCGTCATATGAACATAAAAGATCAGTATGATAGATATAGAGATAATACCCCAACATAATAAAAAAGTAACTTGAAATACTTGACATGAAAGTAGAACTTTGAAAAATGAGAAAGGTGAACGAATCCCTTAAAAATTCGGTAGCCTAACGGCGCCACTTAAACTTTCTTAAAATGAATTGATGAGAGGAAGAGGGGGTATCTAATCATATAAACATGAAAAGGGAAGTAATAGGTATATAAAATAACATCCTCCAACATAAGAGCATAGAGCATAAAAGAAATGACATAAAAGAGATTACTTGAAAAGAAAGAGAGAGGTAGGATCCCTTACCTTAAACGTAACTCCTAAAACTCGAAGGTTGGGACCTTGAGGGATTTTGGGAACCTTGGGAGGACTCCTTGGGAGGTAATGAGACCAGAGCTTCATTGGGGGAGAGTTGGGAGTGAAAACTAAATGAGTAAAGGGTGGGTATTTATAGGGAAGGTGAGGTGATACTTTAATAATTTCAAGGGACACCTCACAAGTGGTTTTCTCAAAACCATGGGCTCTCCCATGGTATTTCACGTGGAGTTAGGACACATGGGGGCCCCAATACAATAATTCATCACCTTTGGTCATCCAACCCTTAAAATATCTCATGAAATTATCATGAGACAGTTATGATGTCATTAAACATACCGAAACCCTAAAACTGCATTTTTACTATTCACTGAAAATTCATCTTTCTCAGAAAAATCAAAAAATTTCACCTTAACCAAATATCGATGCTCTGATTACAAATATGAACTCTATTTTATAAAAAATAATTTTATAAATAATTTTAATTTAATTTTTAAATAAATACACTATTCACCGAAAATTCATTTTTTTCAAAAAAATCCCCAAAAATTACCATAACATAATATCGATGCTCTGATTTCAAAAATAAATACCATTTTATAAAAAAAATTCTATATATTTTTAATTTAGTTTTTAATTAAAAAACACTATTCACCAAAAATTCTAATACTTGACTAATAATTTATAAAGCCGTTATTTACCCATTTTATTGAATCACATTACTTAATCAAGGTGCCTAGATTATATTAAAACTGTCTTTAAGTGAGATTACTAATCCATTTGGTCACATTACTAATCCTAAGCATAAAATCACTATTCATAATTTACTATTCATCAAAAATTAAGTTGATCTTATTAGACTTCAAATTTCGTACTAAACATAATTGTAGAAGACCATTTTTTGAAAATCATTACACATTTTTAATTATTTAAGGTTTACATAAACATTCTTAAAATATCCTTTCTCTAAAATTTATCAAAAATATGCATACTATATTTATCTGGACATTTGAAAATTCTTAAACTTCATCATAAGAAAAAATCAAAATTTTTATATAAAACAAAGGATTACACAAGGCAGTTACGGTCTCCTTACATAGCCCCTTATAACCCTAGCATAGGACCTAAGTGTAAGGTGTGCTAAGGTGAGAGAATCTGAGGGCGGCTCAGCCAACATTACACGAGTAGTAATTTCTATCAGTTTGAACTTCTCACGAAGGCGATTCCGTTCTAGTTTCACACGATGAAGTTCGGCTTGGGTTTGGTCCAGAGCAAAGCCCAGTGGTGCTACCTCCTTCCCAAGTTCTGTTAGATGGGCTTCAATCGGCCCAAGACTACTGGATGAGGCCATAAAATCTTCTTTCTATATTAATTAACCAAGATCACTTGTATTTAGAGACAATAATTGGAACGTTTAGTTCCAGCGGTCATATTGACCAATGGTCATATAATAGTCAAAACCCAATGGTCTCATTTTAATTATACTCATGTTATCAAATGAAATAAAATAACACACAAAATTAGAAAACAATATTTATTCAAAATTTCGGGTCGTTACAATCTTCCCCCTTAAGAAATTACATCCTCGCAATTTTTAAAATTAGGTTTTAAAATTTCATTGAAAGTCCCACATTGGAAAAGGATTCAGTAAAATAATTACTTTAAAAGAAAGAAAGGGAAGTACAAAGGTCACCCGAGTTAACCCACAATAGGACTCCATGTAGGAAAACATGGACATGAAGGATAAAACAAAGGGTAATGTTCTGAGGGAGGGTGATAGAAAAAATGATTAGGAGAAAGTTAACCACAAGAAAATCACAAACATACGATGTGTGTAAACGGTATTTGATTACCTAGTAGGAAACTTAAACCAACAACATTTTTGTTTTACATTCCTTTTCATAATTTTGAGGAATTCATTTACTACATACAACAAAAACATAAGGAAATATACCTACCTTCAAGTAGAGTTTTATCCTTTAATAAGTTTCTACCAAAACTAATCTTTTCTCCAAACTATGAGCTTTCAAAACACTTGGTCTCATCAAAACACAAGAATCATCTTCTTGAGAGTCCCGTAATCCACAAAAGATTAACTATCAATTTCTTCTATCTTTAAACATTTTCCCAAAAAATAGAAAGGGTAAGATAAAATAACTCTTCAAAAATAAAGAATACCATAGGAAGGGAAACTAATTTTAAATCTTCAAAGTTCCATGGTACTACCCAAAGTTCATCATAGACCATTCCATAAATAACTGTCCTTAAAATTCCTCAAAATAAACCAAAATAAGATTGAAACTCAATTATAAGAACGATCTCATAACATAGTCTTCTAAGATAGACTTTATCGTTCATCTCCAAATAACATCAACCACTCTTATCATCTTATAACAAAAGTAACTAACCTAATCACATTTTCCCCAAGATAGGTTAATCATTTCTATATGTAGCCTAAATTACTATAAGTTCACCTTAAATTCATCGATTCTTCAAAATATAAGTCAACCTTTACTTCTCAAAGAAAATACCGTAGTAATCTATTTACCTCGATCAAATAGGGTTCCCAAAATAGTGAACGTCTTCCAAAATAATAATAATCTTTTAATCCCCTAATCACCTTTTTTTAAGAAGAACAGCTTCACTACATCAACATATGGTACATAACAATAGATGTTTTCCTTAATGATATAAAATCATCTTAGGTAGTGACTAGATGATCATAGAAAACATAAAAGATATGCTCATAGAGCACGAACAAAAATACAACATGACATAGACAATTATTGTGAAGAAGTTACTTGTACTTCAGTCATCATGATCCATCTCAGCATAGGACTTGCATTGTTCCCTTGTCCTCGAAGATTGTTGATGCTCATCATGTTTCTCACCCCTTCCAAGAGATAATTGCCTTGGATAATTTCTAACTTCTCCACATTTACGACATCAAAATGTATAAGGTATATTAGATCGAACCTTATCTCCATTCATCAAATTATCCATTTTTTAAGAAATTGGCTACTTTATGCCCTATCTTCCCACACTTAAAACATCTCCCGGTTCCTTTGTGACATTCTTCTTAGTGCCTCTTCCCACACTTTTTGCAAAAAAAGAAATTGGGTCGTCTTTCCCTTATCATCTTTATCAGATGAACATCCTTGAGACTTTTTCTTCTTCTTCCTTGATGAATTTGGGCATTCAACTAGGTACCAATTATTAATTGTGATTTTTGATAACTGGTTTGGCATAATCACAATATGTTCAACCTGATATTTTTTCATCTCTGTCACATTAATAGGGCAATCATCACACTTCCTATAACATTGGTTGTTGGTAAATGCTCTTCCATTTCTCTCCATTAACTAAGAAAAGAACGTATAATTAGGGGTCTTAAATACTTAACCAATAATCATGAAAAGGAAACTTTAAGAATAGAAGGATAAACTTGTAGAAGAAAAGTATATCCTAACTTGTGATCCCCTAGGTTCCAATATAGGTTATCCATGATCATATGATCTTATGTGAATCTTTATTTTATTTTATCTTTGTTCCTTTAATAATGGTTCATACTAAGCTTATGAATTTACCAAAGCAAATCCCCCGGGAGTGTTGTAACCAAGAGTGCAGCAAGGCCCGTTGTCGTGTACCAATTCCCGTTCGAGTCTCGCTTAAAGCGGTGTTTTCGGGTTTTACCCCTATTTACATCTCTGCCGGAGCCACCTCTACCTGCTCGTATCCAGATAGGGATGTATTTTCTTGGCAACCCCTTACTCAATACTCACCAAAATACCAGGAATATTTCTTATATGTAAAATTTTCTATAGGGTTCTTACTAGAGTTTTCATATCCTAATTTCCACAAATAACTAAACCATCCTTTGATACCAACTATAGCATCCCACCTTTTTATCACATAAACTTTCATTACATTTTACAAAACCGAGGATCTTTAAGGTTTAGTGTCTTGGAAACCAGGAACTTAAAACATGAAAACATAAAACATTCTTCTTAAATACATGAAAGGTTTCTACTTATGTTCATCCTAGGTTCATTACTGCATCTCATGACCTGGGGACATACATCAAAAGAAAGGGTGAGTAGAAGTCCCAGTAAGGGAAACAAGGGGAAACATTTAACATGTGAACTTGAGATACATCAACAATGTCATGAAAAAGAACTTTAAGGAATGAGAAAGAAATAATGAGGCATATCATAATAAAAATAACATATTTCATAACTTGAAGATGTGGATACAACATTTAATATTGACAATCATTTCTGTTTCACCAAGGTCCATCCCCAAGGTGTCATTAAAAATTACCAAGGTTATTCACCGAGGCGTCGTTAAAAATGGTCATCTCTAGAGATTAAGTCTTTTCCCAATGCATTGGAGCGCTATCAGGGTGAACCCTTAATTTTTATTTATTATCATGTGAGCCACAAATATCATCATCAATAATTTCATAAACAACCCATATAGCATAAAATAAATGGGTTTCATTTCATAATCATAACGTTTTAAAAACTGCTTTAAAGACATGATCTTTATGTCACTTTAAACCCACGGAAAGGGAAAGCGGGTATCATGTATGTAAATCCAAGAATTTAAAATAGAAAATTTTGGTATATATGTGAATACCCATTTAGAAGAAAGATATTTGAGTATTAACTTAATAAAATTAATTTGAGGATAAGAGAGAGACATTTTGAGACGGAAATTCTACAGCATAACGACTATGTTTCAGGGTTTTAGAAAACATTGAAAAGAGACGAGAAATGGGTCACCCACTCATAAATGACCCATAAAACCGTATAGGGACATAATATAAAGGGTATAATAACATGGTAATGAAATTTGAAAGATATCCCATATGAAATGAAAAACATAGGAGGATAAAAATAAGATTTCTCTTATGAAAATTCGGCAGCCTAACGGCGTCACTTAAACTTCAAAAAAAATGAATTGACGAGATAAAATAGGGTCTCTCATCATATGAACATAAAAGATCAGTATGATAGATATATAGAT
This sequence comes from Viscum album, assembly GCA_963277665.1. Taxonomy (NCBI): domain Eukaryota; kingdom Viridiplantae; phylum Streptophyta; class Magnoliopsida; order Santalales; family Viscaceae; genus Viscum; species Viscum album. The sequence continues at coordinate 140,192,387 of OY728148.1, read as the reverse complement.
CATACCCCAACATAATAAAAAGGAACTTTAAAGACTTTCCATGAAAAAGGAGAAAGGTGAAAGAATCCCTTAAAAATTCGGCAGCCTAACGACGTCACTTAAACTTCAACAAAAATGAATTGACGAGATCAAATAGGGTCTCTCATCATATGAAAATAAAAGATCAGTATGATAGATATAGAGATCATACCCCAACATAATAAAAAGGAACATGAAATACTTGACATGAAAAAGAAGAAAGGTGAAAGAATCCCTTAAAAAATCGGCAGCCTAACGGTGTCACTTAAAATGCAACAAAAATGAATTGAAGAGATAAAATAGGGTCTCTCATAATATGAAAATAAAAGATCAGTATGATAGATATAGATATCATACCCCAACATAATAAAAAAGGAACTTGAAATACTTGACATGAAAGTAGAACTTTGAAAAATGAGAAAGGTGAACGAATCTCTTAAAAATTCGACAGCCTAACGGCGCCACTTAAACTTTCTTAAAATGAATTGATGAGAGAAAGAGGGGGTATCTCATCATATGAACATGAAAAGGGAAGTAAGAGGAATATAAAATAACATCCTCCAATATAAGATCATGGAATATAAAATAAATGACATAAAAGAGATTATTTGAAAAGAAAGAGAGAGGTAGGATCCCTTACCTTAAACGTAACTCTTAAAACTCGAAGGTTGGGACCTTGAGGGCTTGGGGGAACCTTGGGAAGACTCCTTGGGAGGTAATAAGACCATATCATTGTTGGGGGAGAGTTGGGAGTGAAAAATAAAGGAGGAAAGGGTGGGTATTTATAGGTAAGGTGAGGTGATACTTTAATAATTTCAAGGGACACCTCACAAGTGGTTTTCTCAAAACCATGGGCTCTCCCATGGTATTTAACATGGATTTAGGACACATGGAGCCCCCAATACAATAATTCATCACCTTTGGTCGTCCATCCCTTAAAATATCTCATGACATCATCATGACACAGTTATGATGTCATTAAACATACTGAAACCCTAAAACTGCATTTTTACTATTCGCTGAAAATTGTTCTTTCTTAGAAAAATCCCAAAATTTCACCTTAACCAAATATCGCTGCTCTGATTACAAATATGAACTCTATTTTATAAAAAATAATTTTCTAAATATTTGTAATTTAATTTTTAAATAAATACACTATTCACCGAAAATTTCTTTTTTTCAGAAAAATCCCCAAAAATTACCATAACATAATATCGATGCTCTGATTTCAAAAATAAAGTCCATTTTATAAAAAAAATTCTAAATATTTTTAATTTAATTTTTAATTAAAAAAACACTATTCACCGAAAATTCTAATACTTGACTAATAATTTATGAAACTGTTATTTACCCATTTTATTGAATCGCATTACTTAATCAAGGTGCCTAGATTATATTAAAACTTTCTTTAAGTGAGATTACTAATCCATTTGGTCACATTACTAATCCTAAGCATAAAATCACTATTCATAATTTACTATTCATCAAAAAATAAGTTGATCTTATTAGAATCCAAATTTTGTACTGAACATAATTGTAGAAGACCATTTTTTAAAAATCATTACACATTTTTAATTATTTACGGTTTACATAAACATTTTTAAAATATCCTTTCTCTAAAATTCATCAAAAATATGCATACTATATTTATCCGGACATTTGAAAATTCATAAACTTCATCATAAGAAGAAATCAGAATTTTTATATAAAACAAAGGATTACACAAGGCGGTTATGGTCTCCTTACATAGCCCCTTATAACCCCAGCATAGGACCTAAGTGTAAGGTGTTCTAAGGTGAGAGAATCTGAGGGCGGCTCAGCCAACATTGCACAAGTAGTAATTTCTATCAGTTTGAACTTCTTGCGAAGGTGATTCCATTCTAGCTTCACACAATGAAGTTCGGCTTGGGTTTGGTCCAGAGAAAAGCCCAGTGGTGCTACCTCCTTCCCAAGTTCTGTTAGATGGGATTTGATCGGCCCAAGACTACTGGATGAGGCCATCGAATCTTCTTTCTATATTAATTTACCAAGATCACTTGTATTTAGAGAAAATAATCGGAACGTTTAGTTCCAGCGGTCATATTGACCAATGGTCATATAACAGTCAAAACCCAATGGTCTCATTTTAATTATACTCATGTTATCAAATGAAATAAAATTACACACAAAATTAGGAAACAAGATTTATTCAAAATTTAGGGTCGTTACATGTATTGAGATTGGGTTTTCAGATATGTCAGCTGTTGAAGCTGAGTGTTCCAGAAATAGTCAGCTATTAGTTTTTGACTTACTTTCCCTTGTTAGTTTCATGTGGTCAGTGAGAAATCGCATCAAGCACAATGATGGGATGAGGTGAGTATAGTGAAATGTTTGACCAAGAAGTTTCTTGGAAATGTTGGCTCGACCAGGATAAATGTGGTCGATTGGAAATCGACCATTCGATCATGTTGATAATTATATTGGGAGTGTCGTTATAATTCTAAGGGAATGATCCAATAATAAATTCCAATGGTGGGAGCAGGATTAATTTGAATTGGTCATTCAATGTTAGAACCTATGGTGGGGAGAATTATAAGCTAGTTGATGAAATAGATGACGACGTAATCGTGTATCAGTTTAGATGGGCTTGGGTCCATCTCATTGTTCAGTTTTGAATACAAGTTTTGACTCGAGTTTTAATGGCTCATGTACCGTATGATTAAAAGAGACGATTTTAGGTTTTTTGGATGTTTAAAATACAGTTCATCCATTTTAGTGGAATTTTAATGGCCCAGATAGGTTGGGTGATTTTCTGTATTTTCCTCAAGGCTTCTCGGGGATGATAAGTTCTAAGGTGGGGAGGTTTTAATGTCCCATGTTTTCGAATCATGGAAATTTTTTGAAGGAATTTGAAATGTTTGTTTGTTGGATGATTTGTTTTCTAAACTCATCTTCAGAATGTAAATATGATATTTATAACACTTAAAAGATTTATTTTTAGATATGGTTTAAGGTATGAGAGGTGTTGCAGGTATTTGGATGAGCTTCAGGGATGTTGAGCACGAAAAACTCCATTTCGGAAGAAATAGTTAAGGGTGTATGGTTATTAATAACTGTGCAGCCCAAGCCATGTGACCCATTTTCTATAGGGATATGACTTATTTAAACTATGCATCCCTCTTGGAGAAAACATGCAGCCTAGTCTAGGGGAGTTGGCGGAATTGCACATTTTGGTCTAATCATGAGAGAGGAGGCGCATGAGTGTGCGAGACATCTATATAAAAATACATAGGTGATCTGTATGGGTTGTGCATGATTTTCTAAATCATGTGCCAAGCCCAAACCCTTAGTGCCACTTAGGAAGTGGCACCACACGGTTGGAGAATTGTCAGACAAACCATGTGTCCAAACCATACAACTCATTTAAGGGCTAGAACTTGCTACTTTTCTCTAACTCCTTATTTCTTTCCTCTATCATTTCTTCTCCTCTCTCATGTACAACCATCCTATGCATAGATCTCTCCCTTGGCTCTACTCCTAATCATGGATATATCTTCCTCATTTGGACTCAGAATCAATCTATGTTGGTTACCTTGGATATCCCTCGGTAAGCTCTTGATTCATATTACTTCTTATTTTTTCCCTCACTGTATGTAATGCTAAATCCATACAAACTATTTTTCATTATTTTCATGGTTTTTGTATAATATTCCATTTTCACTCAAATCGAATTCAATCAAAGATTGATATTAGATGATTATACCATCCTAAGCTTAAGGTATTTGGTCTATGGATTTTCTCTTATTATTTCATTCATTTATGAAATACACCATCATGTTGTGCAATAGATTTTCCATTTTTCACCCTTAAAAATTGAAATCATCTATGTATAACCTAATGCCTTAAATTGGATATCATTTGTTCCTTAAATTGAATCGTTTGAGGTTATTCACCTTAACTAGAACCACTCCCTTAGGGTGTGTTTCTTATACATCTTAATTTGTATGCCTTCCCTTGGAAATTAGACCACCTTGTGTGTGTGGATGTAAATGCCTATAATCATAGGGCTCATTGTGCGCTTTAATCACCCTTTTTAGTAATGTTGATCTACTCCCCTTGAGGATAATGATTTTTCTAATGTAAATTAATTTGTTATGAAATTATTTCCTCTATTTTTTAATAAAACCACCTATAAGGTGTGTTGTCTTCTTAATTAAAAAGGGGTAATTAAATGGAAATGTTTGAAATGATAAACAAAATAGGCCTTCCCATTGCCCTCTTAATTTATTATAAATGGAATTACCCTAGTAATATAATTGGATTGTGATATGGAATGTTTATGGACATTGAATCTTGGTTATTTCATTTATTGCTTGTGATATTTATATGTAGCATCCCTATCGATTTATGATATTCTAGCACAAAGTCCTAATTGATTTATGATATTTGGGCATCATGTCAGTATTGATTTATGATATCCGAGCATGAAATCCCTATTGATTTATGATATTCGGGTATGACACCACTATTGATTTATGATATTTGGGTATAAATCCCCCATTTTATTATGATATTCAGGCATGACATCCCCATTCAATTATGATATTCAGGCATAGCGAACCCATTCAATTATGATAATTAGGCATGATGTCCCTTTCGACTTATGATACTGGAGAATGAAGTCCCTTATGATTTATGATACTCAATCATGATTCTCCTATTGATTTATGATATGTTGTCATGAATTACCCAATTGATTATGATACATGAGCATGGTGTCCCTCTTGAATTGTGACACAAGGGAATGGAAACCCTCATGATTTCTATTTGTTAGGCATGGCATCACTTATCACTCTATGAGACATTAGTGACTATTCATGGACACCTAAGTTATGCCTTGGGTCCCAAGTAGTCATAGTATATATATATATATGTGGATACAAATGTCACCACATCTCTAGTATATTTATATTTGTTTATATATCTATGTGAACATGTTCAAAGGTATCCCAACTTAGGTTAAATCATGTATGGTTGATGATGTGTCCTTTGAGGAACCCAAGACCGACTTGCTTATATTTATTTATCTATTGTCTTTGATATACATGCACAATATTGTATTTTATACTAATGGAATTGATAACTCTAGACACCATTGACGGTGTCCTTTTGAGTTTATCTCACACCGTGTTTGGAATTTCCAGGTTTTATAATTTATTTCCCATTATTTTCTATTATACTACTTCATCTATTGATTTATTTATTATGTATCACTCTGTTACTCTGGTCATTAGGGTATAGTATCCCCATCGTACCATCATTGTGCCCTCACTACTAGTCAGCAACCTCTAATGTACAGGGATGCTCACTTCAAGCCATGTGATTGACTGGATTGGGGCCCAGGTTAGGATGTTATAATATGTTTACAAACATTAAATTTGTATTTCTATAAATTCATTTGTTTAGTATTTTTATATAATGATCTTCTCCCTCCAACGGTACCCACCTAATCCAATAATGAAGGAAGAGATATAATGATGCATGAATCCTTCCTCCAGTAAGTCATGGTTTGACGACTAGCATCAAGATTATATCAATCACAAACATTTTAGACATTACCCTCTATATAGTTTAAGGAGTAAAAGATAAAAAGGATAAAATATCAACCAAGACCATACAAAAATCAAAACAAATCTCAATACATGTAATTTCATACAAAAACTGAAAGGAAAATCTCAAGTATCAAAATTAATACTAGGCAGCGACAACGAACTCCAAAAACTCATGATATATAGACGCTAAAGAACTCTTCTAAGAAATTAATATATAGCTAGATCACCAACCTATTTATGTTGACCTGAAAAACAATATATATATATATGTATCATGACCATAACATGTATACTCGGTAGGATTTCCCCTAAAATCTCTTATGAAAAAATGTAAAAGTGGCATACTAAATCCTAGTGAATTTAAAAATAAAACTAAATCCTCACATAAATAAGAAATACTATTTTCCCCACCCTCACCATGACTCACTCACTAAATAACGCATAAAAGTAAACTATTCTATAACAAAAGCATATATATAAATGAAGGCACATAGCTTCTAATTCACCACTAGTTTGTCACTCTCACACCCAAATGTCACACATCATGTGATCATCCATTACATAAGTACATAATCCTTGATGTGAGTTCGGTCTCAACACTACCCACTTCAGTCTCACATAGATCTCCAAATCTCATATTGGAATTAGTCCACATATCCATCTCATTATCATAATCATCATCTCATCTGTAATCTAGTGTATATCTAGAATCCACTATAGTATATGTAGATTCATTATACCTCAATCCACTACAATCCATATATGTACACCCATGGGAATTTAGATCCACCATGACTAGATACAAGTATACACTATACCTCAAGTCATTATAGCCTGCACATAAATGTATAGTAATTCGAGAGTTATCACAACCCGGGTAGGAACACACCATATACCTGTTGGGAGGAGAGTGATGGCAAGAGGGCGGTGAATTTCCTTTTAAAAAATAATTAACAATTTAAAATCAAAGTAAAAAGTGCAGCGGAAATAAAAGAGGCAAGACACAAAACTTGATAACGGAGTTCGGCTTAAACCAAAGCCTACGTCTCCGCTCCCAACTCAACCGTTGAGAGATTTACTACCGCTTGCTTTTTAATGGTTTTAGCAAGAAACCCACTAGACTTTAAGGTAGTCTAGAACCTATTACAGCTTGCTTTTAATGGTTGAGCAAGAACCCACTTGCTTTTAATGGTTGAGCAAGAACCCAGTAGCCTTCTTACAGGTGAAGGCTAGCTCACCTATGACTCAAGCCTTTTAAAGGGAAGGCTTGACTAACCTCTTCACACCTTGAAGGTGGTGTGAAAACCCAAACAAAAGGAGGATGAGAGAAAGAGGGGTTTGTAGGCACAAACCCAAATTGATTCTCAAAAAGATAAAATAATAAAAACCATAAAGAGGAGAAGTCTTGGGCGCCAATGGATTGATGAAGTTGATGAAGAGCGCTCCCAAGATTCTATGGTGGTGCTCCTTGGATGTGGAAGTGGGTTGGAGCAAGTGAGGTTCCTTGAAGGAATCCGCCGGAGGTTCTCCAAATGATTGAAAAATGTTCCCGTGGGCTTACTTGAGTTTCCGGGGCTTCCTAGTCTTTTATTTATAGAGGGGGAACCCTCAAATGGCCTTTGGGGGTCTTCAGAGCCGTTGGAGAGGCCTTCGGAGCCGTTGGAGGTCAAGTGGACAAGTCTGGTCAAAGCCCAACGGCTAGTTTGACTGGCTCCACCGGCTGACCGGTGCTTGGCCACCGGTTGGCCGGTGCTTTGGAAAATGGAGTCCCCTTTTGCCCAGGCACCACCGACTGGCCGGTGAGTGGGCCACCGGTTGGCCGGTGCTGAGACAGTAGCTGTCCGGCCTGTCTGGGTTCCACCGGCTGGCCGGTGGTGGGACACCGGTTGGCCGGTGGTCTGGACAGAGGGGATGCCTTCTGTCTAGGTTCCATCGGCTGGCCGGTGGTCATCCACCGGTTGGCCGGTGGACTGAAATCAGTCCACTTTCAGTCCTTCTTGGCCCAATTCCTTGGAAACCTTTTTCCTATCAACACAAACACTTAAAACAAGATTAGATAAATAAGAGAGTGATTGTGATCATGAAAATTAAACCACGAGGGGTACGAGAGGTACAACAATCTCCCCCTATTTTGATGATCACAATCACCAAAACAAGAAATGTAAAAGACTGAAATTAAAGGCATGCTTTAAAGGATAAATTGAAAATTAAAGCAAAGCATGAGAGAAAGATTTCTCCCCCAATCAACCAAGAATTTCTCCCCCTTTGTGATTATCAAAATAGCACGGGGCATAAAACTTGATTGAGGGAAAGGTTGAAAAACAAGATAGAGATTTTAAACCAATTGAAATTTTTGAAATTTGAATTGAAAGTTTTGAATTGAAAGTTTTGAATTGAAAGTTTTGAAAAAAGTTTTGAAAGAAAAACGCAAAAAGGCTTAAACGATCCTAACTCCCCCTAAATAAAAACAACAAATCACCGGGGAGAGGATTTTAGAACCGAGACAAATTTTGGTCCGGAGAGACTCGCTAAAAGGGATTTTTCAATCCAAACTTGTCTTGTGGAGGGTCTTCTCCTAGTAAATTCATCGTTAAAGAAAATAGTTTTGGGCCTTCCATACCGGGCATTTTTGCAATTGCACTCATAAATTAAGTGCCCGGTTTTTTTACAATAGTTGCAAAATTTATATTGGGAGCTCCCCCTTACAAAAATAGTTGGAGCATGGGAAGAGGAAGCTTGCTTGGAATAGCCAAGCCCTTGGGTGGTTCTAGATATGCATTGGGAACCAAGGAGCTTGGTTAAATTTTGTTCACCTTGGGTGAATTTGGCAAGGGATTCCTTTAAATCCTTGATTGTTGATTCTATAGAATCAACATCGGGAAGGTTTTGGATCTTGAGGGACAACTCTTCCTTCTCTTTGAGAAGTTGTTCCTTTTCAGAAGAAAGTTTTTTGAAATTCTTTTTTAAGGCAATAAATTTGGAAGAAAGTTCGTGAAAACCTTCCTCCAATTGATCTCTAGCATGTTGGAGATCCTCATACGATAAATGATTGAAAGAATTTGAAGAACTAGAGGATGAGGAGTCGGAAGAGTATACCTCATGAAATGCCATTAGGCATTTTTTACCGTTGTCACTTGAGGAGGAGGAGGAGGAGGATGTGGAGCTATCACTCCAAGTGGCCTTGAATGCCTTCTTCTTTTCTTTTTGCTTGGCCTTTTTCTTGTTGAGTGGAAAATCGGGCTTGTAATGTCCTTTCTTGCCACACCCGTAACATGTTACCTCGGGCTCGGATTTTTCGTTGGGTTGAGCCTTGCAAGATTTCTTCTTTTTGTGCTTCTTCATGAATTTGTGCATTTTGCGGGCAAGATTCTCCATTTCTGAATCGCCGCTTGAAGAGGAAGACGGTGAGGAGGAGGAGCTTTCTTCTTTTTGAACTTTGAAGGCGATGTTCTTTGGAGTTTTGATGAGATTGCCTTCCTTTTCAGCTTGCCTCCTCATGGTGATCTCGTAGGTCATGAGGGATCCGATGAGCTCTTCGACCGACATTTTCTTGACATCTTTTGCTTCTTGAATTGCCGTGACTTTCGGTGCCCATGTGCTTGGAAAGATCCAAAGGATCTTCTTGACCATCGTTTCTGCAGAAACATCATCACCAAGGGACTTTCTCCCATTGCAAAAATCAGTAAAACGAGTAAACATTTCAGTAATATTTTCAGATGGATGCATGGTGAAAGACTCAAAATCTTGACGATACATATCCAATCGAGTGTCTTTGACTTTGTTAGTTCCCTCATGGGTCACTTCCAAAAGCTTCCAAATTTCATGAGATGAAGTGCATGTGGAAACTCGATTGAATTCATTACGATCAAGGCCGCAATGAAGAGCGTTCATGGCTTTGCCATCAAGCTCGAAATTTTTAATATCGGCTTGAGTCCATTTGGATTCATCGGGAGAAGAAAGAGAATAGCCTTGCATAACAATTCTATATATAGGATAGCCAATACTTCTAAGAAATGTAATCATGCGAGTTTTCCAATAAGTGTAGTCGGTTCCATCAAAGAATGTAGCACGACCCAAAGAATAGCCTTCAGGGGCGAAAGAAGTTGAATCCATCACAAAGGATCTTGAATTTGAAACCGGTGAAGGTATTACTCAAATTTTTCCTTTGATACCAATTGTTGGGCGGAGAGTGATGGCAAGAGGGGGGTGAATTGCCTTTTAAAAAATAATTAACAATTTAAAATCAAAGTAAAAAGTGCAGTGGAAATAAAAGAGGCAAGACACAAAACTTGATAACGGAGTTCGGCTTAAACCAAAGCCTACGTCTCCGCTCCCAACTCAACCGTTGAGATATTTACTACCGCTTGTTTTTTAATGGTTTTAGCAAGAAACCCACTAGACTTTAAGGTAGTCTAGAACCTATTACAACTTGCTTTTAATGGTTGATCAAGAACCCACTTGCTTTTAATGGTTGGGCAAGAACCCAGTAGCCTTCTTACAGGTGAAGGCTAGCTCACCTATGACTCAAGCCTTTTAAAGGGAAGGCTTGACTAACCTCTTCACACCTTGAAGGTGGTGTGAAAACTCAAACAAAAGGAGGATGAGAGAAAGAGGGGTTTGTAGGCACAAACCCAAATTGATGCTCAAAAAGATAAAATAATAAAAACCATAAAGAGGAGAAGTCTTGGGCGCCAATGGATTGATGAAGTTGATGAAGAGTGCTCCCAAGCTTCTATGGTGGTGCTCCTTGGATGTGGAAGTGGGTTGGAGCAATTGAGGTTCCTTGAAGGAATCCGCCGGAGGTTCGCCAAATGATTGAAAAATGTTCCCGTGGGATTACTTGAGTTTCCGGGGCTTCCTAGTCCTTTATTTATAGAGGGGGAACCCTCAAATGGCCATTGGGGGTCTTCGGAGCCGTTGGAGAGGCCTTCGGAGCCGTTGGAGGTCAAGTGGACAAGTCTGGTCAAAGCCCAACGGCTAGTTTGACTGGCTCCACCGGCTGACCGGTGCTTGGCCACCGGTTGGCCGGTGCTTTGGAAAATGGAGTCCCCTTCTGCCCAGGCACCACCGGCTGGCCGGTGAGTGGGCCACCGGTTGGCCGGTGCTGAGACAGTAGCTGTCCGGCCTGTCTGGGTTCCACCGGCTGGCTGGTGGTGGGACACCGGTTGGCCGGTGGTCTGGATAGAGGGGATGCCTTCTGTCCAGGCTCCATCGGCTAGCCGGTGGTCCTCCACCGGTTGGCCGGTGGTCATCCACCGGTTGGCCGGTGGACTGAAATCAGTCCACTTTCAGTCCTTCTTGGCCCAATTCCTTGGCAACCTTTTTCCTATCAACACAAACACTTAAAACAAGATTAGATAAATAAGAGAGTGATTGTGATCATGAAAATTAAACCACGAGGGGTACGAGAGGTACAACAATACCATAAGTCATCACATTCTAGGATACACATACTCATAACTATATCCAAAGGGAGATTTAGAGGGAGGTAGAAGTCAATTATCTATTCTCTCATAATCCTGGATGTTGGATAAAACACTCACTAGATAATTTGGGTGTTGGTTTCCCTACCAACACAGGTGAGGTAGTGTAGGAAATTAGAATATATAAATAATATCATGTACAAACCACACCAAGGGAAACTACCTAGATTTAGGTTTACCTGTCTCTATCATTACACAAGATCCCCGACTACTAAAACGAAGGACTAGATGTCAAATAAGCAAACAATTATCAAAGCTCTTATTAATTAATAATTTAACTATTTGTTAATATTAAACCAAGATTAACATTTTAATATTCTCATTCCAATTGTTGATGGTGATTTTAATTTTTTTACTTATATTCTCAAGTATCTTGTTATAGTTAAATTTTATTTAACCATTTTGTTACAACCGAATGGATTTATTAAACCAAATTACGAATTCTATATTTTATACCCATTCTCTTTGGAGCATCCTATTCAACCATCCCTTGGTTTCCATTCATATGAGATAAATTGTTTAACATCATTATCATCAACAACAACTAATCCCATGTTGTATATATTTATTCATTTATCATTATTAAATTATTTGGGTACTTTAGGACATAACCTAAACTTCCACATCATAATTTCAAACATCATGTCGAGATCATGACCGCTTTAAGTAGTGGGATACCAAAAAATAACATCTGGGCAATAGGCCATCTAGAAAACATCTAGCAAGAAAAAAACATTCACAAGAAAGCTTTATTCTGAACTCCTCCTAAACACCCCAGTGTCCAACACCATTATACATAACATCAACTATCCTACCATCACCAACATCAATCATCAATTCACCCTAGGATCCCAACCCAGTGACCATACATCAAAATAATCATCATTAAAATATCCATGGGCCTCCAAACCATTTATCATCAAGAAAATCAACCACTCATGATTATAAAACAATCATAGCAAGACTCTAAAAGATCCTAGAGAACACACACATTTCAAAATTATTTTACACACATAGGAAAAGACACTAAGGCCATATAACCAAGGAATATAACCCTTCCACAACAATAATAGGCTCACTCAGCCCTAAAGAATTTATCTTTTGCAAGAAACCATTTTAATTCCAATATTGAATTAACTGATTCATTAGTCATAGGTTTTTACCAACAATAAATCTATAACTTATCAATAATTAACAACTATGAGGAACATAAACATGAATTTAACATTACTTTCATATTCCACCAAGAACAAGGAAGAACATATATCAAATCAACATACCTATTTCCTTATCCACATCATCATTATTATTCTGGATTTAAATTTTTTATTAGATTTCTAGAAAAATTAACCATATTAAGCACAATAACAACCACTAGAAATAGAAAACACTATATCTAGTAAAAATGAGGAAACAAAAACTTAGCTAGATATATATGAGATCACAAAACCCAAAAACCACAAAATAGTCTTCCTTTAATTCCATATTCTTATCATATTAGGTTAATTCCACCGTTAACCAAAGGATTAACATATTATAATCTCACTCTTTCACTTTAAATGAAGATGGAGATGAAAGATCCCCTAACTCAATATGAATACCTCAACTTTCTCCAAGCAAGAGTGAAATACCAAGTTCCAAACTCTGATTATCTCTTTTATAGGGAACCAATGATCCTTAAAACACCATCCAAACATGAGAACTCTATCATTTATCAATAGAAACCACAATAAAAGTGATTATAAAAACTAACTATATCTTGGATAAAGAAGAATGGAAGAGAAAAAACCACGGTAGAAGGGAAAAGTAACCTCAGATCACCATTGATTGATCTCTAGAAGATAGGGATTGAATCCAATTGAAGGGGCTTCAAAGGCCTTTGAAAAACCTTTCCTGGTCACCTATGGTTTGAGATAGGAGAGGATAAATAATAAAAAATGGAGGGGGATACCCAGTTTATAACCATTATGCTAAAGTATCTTTCACAATGTGAAAGGATACTTTATGCTCTGAATTTCTTGAAACTCATATCCACTAAAAATTATGCAGCCTCATCCATAATTACTAAAAACTAATTCATGTTTGTGAAGCCCCAATTCAATCTAGGAATATATTTTGGGTAGAACCATTTAATTACACCTTTAAATCCTTTAGTCTATGAACCGAAATTAATGTCACGAATCACAATTCACGTTGTGATTACTGAACTCACACCACGATTTACTCCTATATCTAGGTTTCTATCTTCCAACCACTCATTCCTACCTCAAGATCATAAAGGAAATACTTGGGAAAAATTGTCCCATTGCATCAGATACCTGTCAAAAAATTATCATCATTAAGAATTTAAAATAAACCTAAAAAAGAAAAATGGGTCCAAACAAACACTCCGTGAGATACCTCTCAAAGGTCTCTCTACACCTAGAACACAACCTGACCACTAAAAAAACAAAGTATTAAAACTCATAGAATCACCAAAAAACCTCAAAAAAAAATCCTAAGGGAGATATTGTGATGCCATATTTCATCATGGGTTGTAAAAAATCAGAATAAATTTTAACTTTTTGTTCCAATAATTTTTTAGGGGAAAATAGTAATTTCTCTTGTGAGGTGATCTCAGATAATTTTAATGACCACTCTATTGGTCCCAAAACAAGTTTATCCTAGGAAATGAGTTTGGTGGAAATATAAAATATTTTAAATTCATAAAATATTTAATATTTAATATTTAATTAATTAAACATTAATTTATTCATTCACTTTCGTTTAGTTATATATTTTAAATGAAGAATTTTATTAAGATTCTATCTCTACAGCTGAGTCTAGAAAGTAGTTTTTTTCCTAGGGCAACATAATCCTATTTTAGGCTCCGTGCCCGAACCCTAGACCCTTTTCTTTTGATTTTTCTTTTTTTCCTCATTTCCCCTTTTCCCTTTTCTTTCCTCCCTCCTTCTTTTCATATGTGGGTTACCCCCCCTTCCACCTTGTGGGAATCATGAGACCAAGAGAGAAGAGGTAGAAGGATAGGGAGAAGGTGCCAACAAGGATTTGTCGAATTTCTAGATCAGAGTATGATGGTTGTGGATGGTGGTTTCATCGTGAATCTTTGTCATCGTACACTTGGTGGTAGGATATTTTTTGAGCTTTATTCCCTAATCCCCATAGTTTTTTCATTTTTAATTTTTAAATCCCTATTATTACTTTTGAGGTCCACTTTGGGTTAATATAGGCTTAATCAAAGAAAAATGAGGGTTTCAGGAAGTTCAAAGGTGGTTCTCAATCAAAAATATCAATCGCACGACATATAGTTTCATGAAAACACAGTGTGTGTTCTTCCTGTTCTGGGAAATACTTAATTAGATGACTACATAGTGTGTGGTCCATGTATACACCATATAGCAGACTTATGGGTGCATGGATAAGTAATTGGATAGACACCTCATATAGGGGTATATGGCCATGTAGGGTACATGACCAGAACCAGTGTGGGATGCACTGCATGTAGGATTACATGCCCAAGAAGAACAGATGGCCATGCCATGTGTGGTTCACAAGTCGCTACCTTGAGTAGGGTACAAACCATGTATAGTAATGACACACCATGTAATTTGGTTTTACATTCCAAGTATAGCTAAGGTGAACTCCTTTGTGGATATTTGAGAGTACACACCATGTACTCAAATTTACATGTCGTGAATTGCTCCCTTGATACTCATTTAAGGGTTTTTAGTTTTTTTCTCACCCTAGAGTAATAATTGGACCTATGAGTAGTCTATTATAAGTATTGTTTTCACATATATCATGATAGGGGTGTCCTTTCATTGTTTAAAGGCTGTCTGGATGGTGTTTTGGTTTGGGATAGTATTTTCAAGAGGATTTCTTTGAGGTTTGAATTTAGGATCCTCTGATGCTTTGGGTTGTGTGATAAGAGACTAATTGAGGGTCATGGGATCATTAGTTTGCTTGAATTATTTATTCTATGTTTATTTTATTCAAGTTTCTTTCAAACGGATCTTGGAAGGTGGGATCCAGCAGTATCTCTGAGGAGATCTTTGATTTTCCTTGGATATTAGGATTGGTTACTAGAGGTTAGGGCAGTTGAGGTTTAGATCATATGTTTGAGAGTTATAGATGGTGGATCCTTTGTTTTGGGTTGAAATTGTGCGATGGTGGGTATATTTGAGTATCATTGTGATGTTGAGATAGGTCTGAGGGACTTTTTTGGATGCCCTTATGGGTGAGATAGTTCCCATGGATGGGTTGTTTATCGAGGTGGATGAGGTTTTGTTGAAACAAGATTTTCCTTGAGGTTTGACTTATGCTGAGAAAACCTTGTAGAATTTCCTTCTTTTTTGGTGGTCACAATGACAGTTTAGAATTATCTTTTAGGCATGATCATTCTTTTGTATTCCCTTGTGTACATGTTGTTTATCGAGGATAATTTGGAGGTCACTAAGGTCCACTTGAGGATATTTCTCATATCAGGCTTGGCCTAAGTTTTTTGATGAGATAGAGGAAACCCCCATAGGGTGTCCTTCTCTTGTTACAGCCTTTTGGGCATTTGAGAATCATTTTATGGGCATGTACTAAGATCTTGGGTGTTGTAGGGGATTCCCTAGTTGGACATATCTTTATTTCTTGACCTTAGGGACTATGGTAGGCCCAATTTTTGTGAGCTGATAGTTGATTGCCACTTTTAGTTTATCTTTTTGGATGATGGGTTTGAGAGTTGGATCGACCCTCATCCTGGATGACCTTAATCTGAGAGTTTATTGATTCTAATAGTTAATATTTTTGGATGTTAGGTTTGAGAGTTGGATCAAACCATGTTATAGTGGAATTTGGCTAAGATGTTTGAGATAGTTTTTTATTAGTACTCTGTTTAAGGAGGAGACCCTTGGGATATATTGGATCGTGTGTTATCCCTATGTTTAGATCTAGTTATCTCCATTGTTGGCTAGTTGTGGTTATATAGTATTAGGGAGCTAATGAGTGATCTGGACTAGTGAAGCCCTCTAGTTAAGAGTTATGAACTAGCTAGAGGTTACCTTATGTGGATGTTGAGTGATCCTGACTACTTAGATGGGACCCCTAGGGCCATGTATCTGTCAGGATCATGGATAAATGGGACTCCTAGGATAGTACATCTATCAGTCCCATGAATGGAGGGAACCCTAGGTTAGTGTACACTATTTGACCCTCATTTGGAGCCATATTAGTTCTACAAAAATTTTGGGGTAATTATAGGTTCTCTAAGGTCCAACAAGGAGTCATGTCACCAATTCAGATATTTTTATTGGAGTCCTAGATCCCAGTAGTTGTGTGTTGTCTGGTGGAATACTATTTTTTTCCTGAGTTCTTACATTCATGCCTTTGAATTTATAAATCTTGGACCTCTTATATAGATCTAGTAGACACGCCTGATGTCATGCGGCAGGGTAAGCCACTTGTTATAAATCCTTTTTCATGGGCCAAAGCGAGGGTAGATTTACCTCAGGTTTTAGGATAAAACCCAAAGTTGACTATTTTACTTGTTTTTAATTATTCCCCCTTTATTTTATTTAGTTTTTTACTTTATTCAAGTTGTTATTAGTTTTTGGATTGGTTGGACATATCATGTATGCATGCACTTATTATGATTGTAGATTATAGGTTCACCATTGGGGGAGGCATACTGAGAATTATTTATCACCCCATGTATGTGCATTTAAGTTCATATACAGATTGTATATATAATTTTAGTTTGGAGCATTGGTTATATGGTGGATTGGGTGGAGGCCTAGTGTTTCTTGATCGAGTGATTCCACTCGTGTGGAGTCTTAGGACCGGGATGGTGAAACTCAAGAGACCGGGTATGTGGTTTTTGTAAAAAGTTGGTAGTAGATCCTAAAGTATTCATTTTCAGTTTTTTTATTTTGTATATGTGGTCAACCTAGTGGGAGACCATCTTTTGTTTGTTTTTCATGCTTTGAGTCTGTATGACTATATACCACATTTCATTTATTAGAACATGTTATTGTTTCAGTTTATTTATTATGTGTACTCTAATATTTATCCTTATATATTTTTTGGTTATTTTTATTTTTATTTTTCTCTAACTAGAGGGTTTAGTCTCCAAACTATATCTATTAGACCCTCACCGCTAGTTGGAACCCTCTGTCATATGGGGACGTGCGCATGAGGACTTATGGTGGGCCTGATTAGGTGATGTTGTAGCATCCTACCATCAAAGCTAGTAAGAGGTTCCCTGAGATGGTTGGCCACATGACCTCAACCGTGACTCCCCATACACCAGAGGCCACTGACTAGTAGTTAGGGCCTAGGGTGTTTCCATGGGGAGACAATTCCCTCATGATCATAGTGTATCACAATAGTAAATAATAATGATGATCGGTGGAAATATTAATAACTAAGAAGTTGTGGAATAATCATCCACTCATATAAATAAACATTTGGAAGATACAAAAATATCAAATATAAAATGATGACCATGACATGATGCTATACAAAAGGTAAGTACATGTGCACTACTACAAACACGGCCTTTATCAGCGCTAAAAATGGCCTTTATCAGTGCTAGAAAAGCGCTGATAAAGCCAGCGTAGATAAATGGGGGTCCCCTTTATCAGCGCTCCGAAAAGCGCTCATATAGTACCCCTTTATCAGCGCTAAAAAAATCGCTGATAAAAGGGGTCTTTTATCAGCGCTCAAAAAAGCGCTGATAAAAGTACCCCTTTATCAGCGCTTTTTTTAGCGGTGATAAAGGGGTCCTATATCAGCACTTCCTTTATCAGCGCTTTCGTTTTAGCGCTGATAAAAGTTAAAAAAGATTAAAAAAATTTAAAAAAATTTAAAAAAAATTAAAAAAATTAAAAAATACTGCCAATCGGGGGGAGCTTTTATAGCGCTTGAACCCCCCCCCCTTTTACAGCTCTTTTCGGCCCCTATACAACACCTCACGCACCCCACGCACCCCCTCCACCCTTTAACAGCGCTTGCTCCAATATTCCCCATGCGCGCGCACCCCTGCCTCCACCAGGATTTGAACTCAAGACCTCCCCCCTGCGCGCCTAAGCCCTTACCACTACTCTATTTTGATTTGCTTTCCAATTCTTGATATCTATATATATATATATTTATATATTTAGTTATATTTATTTGTATAGTAATATATATTTATATTAATATATATATATAGTTATATTATAATATATATATATAGTTATATTATAATATATATAGTAATATTAATATATATATAGTGGTATTAATATATATCTATATCTATATATATATATATTTAGTTATATTTATTCGTATAGAAATATATATTTATATTAATATATATATAGTTATATTAACATATATATAGTTATATTAACATATATATAGTTATATTAACATATATATAGTTATATGAATATATATTTATATAGTTATATTAATATATATATAGTGATATTAATATATATATTTATGGTGATATTAATATATATATTTATAGTAATACTAATATATATATATGTAGTTATATTAATATATATATAGTTATTAGATTAATATATATATATAGTTAGATTAATATATATATATATAGTTAGATTAATATATATATAGTTAGATTAATATATAGGTATATAAATATTCATATATTGGTATTTTAAATAAAATGGATATTATTTATTATTTAGATAAAGCTAATATATTTTATATGTAAATATTTTTAATTATTTATTTAAAAAATTTAATTTTTAGGTGCGAATATATAAAAAATATGTACATATAGTTACATATTTGATTATAAATAGCAGTTAATTATAAAAAAGGATGAAATTTCAAAGACATAATATCAATATGAATGTAATACCTTGGAATAAATTCATTCCCCGCCAAGAAAAGCCAATAATACCCCCTTAAACGATTTTGAAAATCCACAAAATGTTAAAAAATCTGGGTACCCCGACGAAAAAATCAGTTTTGGAGGCCTTTTGGGCCTCTTTTGGCCTCAAAAAACGCTTGACCAGGGCTCTCCCTGGTCATAGCGATGTAGAGCTCATCGCAGGCTTCGATTTGATATGTGGTAGAGCTCAAACGGACACCCGGATCAAAAGTTATGGCCGTTTGAAGTTTGAGATGCGTTTTCAACATATTTTGGATCTTTTTTTATTTTTTTTTTAATTTTTTTAGTCCTCAAATTGTTATTAAATGACTATTACTCCATAATGATTATCAAAATATTAATTGAAAATATTTTTTTAATTTTTTAAGAAGTCATTTTCACTAAATATCTTATATATTAAGTATAATAAGTGTAAATGTACATTTATACTTATCTAAAATATATTTAAAAATTATATATTATATTTATATAAAAATATAACTATATTTATATATTAATATATTAATATATTTTAATTTTTTTTTGAAGTCGACCCTTTATCAGTGCTAAAAAAAGCGCTGATAAAGGCCCCCCTTTATCAGCGCTACTAAACAAGCGCTGATAAAGGGGGGCGCTGCGAAAAACTGTTTTTGTGGTAGTGGTGATACATGGGAAACAATCATATAACATATTCTAAGAAAAAATACAAAAGAGGACAAAACATTTATCCACTAGAACCATGAGAATAGGCTCAGTCCTCTACTCCCAAACTCCATCCTGCTACTAAAAATCAAACATTAGAACCTGGACTCTTCCCTTTATCTACTTATGTAATCATGAAATATACTCAGGTACCATGGGTGGATAAAGAAAGGTGTGAGATATAATCAGTAGGCCACCACCAATGATGTCTAGAACAATCCAGTCTATGCATATAAATGAGTAGTGTGCCAATAAAAATAAAATTGAAGCAATAAATAAATAAATATATCACCTTGGACTGGTCTCCTCAAGGGATATGTCTACTGAAACTACCTCCTAGCATACATATATAGAAAGTTAATAACTATACCATCAAGAGTTAAGTGTAACGTAGGATGAACCCAAGCACGTTCTCTGACTTTGTTGTTAGCTCCTAAGATTTATAACTAGCATTTAAGCTTTTAATACAAGGTATTCTTAGAATTTAATACACAACATCTTGATCCCTTCCAAGGTGATCCATAAAAAGAAACCCAAGTATCACTCTAGGAGTAGTATAAATACCCATAACCATAAGAGAACATCCAATGAATTCCGTATAAGTAATCCCAAGTATCACTCTCGGCATGGTGTAAAGCATGACCCTCTAAGCGTGTCACAATTATCTCATTTAGGAGACCAAGTCTTGCTTGTGGAATGATATAACCATCTCACCACTGAGCCTGTCTAAGGTACCTCCCCTAGAGAACTGGTATCGCTCATGGTTAGGTAATTAATTCGCTCGATGAGCCCATCCAAGGCATCCCATAAAGAATACCAGTATCACCCATGGCATATTTACTACCCATAACAAGTTCAAGTTATAAATCACAATGAACCCGCCTAAGGAATCCTTAATTCGGGACCCTTGTATGGATCTCATCTTGACATAAAGGTATGGTTTAACTATCAAGAATTCATATCATTTTTACAAGGCATTATAACTATATTACTTTAATCAAGTTGTCTAATTTATTATATCCAAGTAATTCAAGCTACGGGATTAAGAACAAGGGCCTAACACATGGATAATCATTTTTCTTTGATCCTTTCACATTCCAATACATTTATTACAAGGAAATTCATACACCTTAAATACTAGAAATTTAATTTAGTTCTAAGGTAAAGGCTCGTAATCCTTAAGGATAGGAACACTCATAAGGGGATCATGTCATGGAAAACACCCATGACATTGATTTGTGGGTATCCTGTATCCCTCTATATATGATAGTAACCTTTAATTTAATTAATTAGACTTTATAGATAATACATTTGAGGATTGTGGAATTCTTTACAATGTTGAATGATAAAATAATATGAGACTTTTAGGGAAAAAAACTAGACCACCTACCTTAGGTTTGTAGACAACCCCTCATCTATTGTAGTCCTCAAATTCGAGTTAAAATGGAAGAAATTTCCAAAATATACAAATTACCTAAAATAGGGAATATGAGGTCATACCAAAATATCATAGAAGATGGATAGAGAAATGAGATAAATAAATAAGAGGAGTGGATAGCTTACTGAGAGGGATTCAAAGAGATGAATGGTGGATTGATTGGATGTGAGACTAAGAAGAAAACTCAAAGCCTTCGTTAGGAATGAGAGAGAGATCAACATGAAGAGGGGTGTTTTATGATGGAATTGAAATAGGGGAAAATCATCATTTACCATAAAATTTAAAGGGAACATGGTTTGGATGCATGGTTGGACAAACCGTGCACCAACCATGCACACCCCCATTTGCTAGGGGACACACCCTGAACAGCCTGTAGCGCATGGTTGGTCAAACCATGTGCACCCTCTGGTGTAGTATCACACTAACTATCCCCCCTATGAATGGTTCAGGAAAGCCTTATGGTACCCTTATAGGGCCACATGGTTTGAGGTTCATGGTTAGCATTAACCATGTTCTAACTGTGTGCCTCAGTTGTGCTTCTTAAAAATAGGGGCTCTGACTCTGAACAAGCCTTGTACACCCTCGTAACCTCCATGACCTATTTAGGAACTCATGTTAGGATAAAAATAAGGAATTAAACTAAGAACTAAAGTTGTTGTACCTCATCAAAAAGTTGGAACATTACAAACCCACCCCCATTTTAAAACAACTCATCCCCAATATTCCCTTTTTAGGGTGGTAAAGCACCACCTGAGAAAGGTTCAATCTATTGGTCACATACTTTAGCCTCTAAATCCTAGGTCTCATCCTATACATGGTCGTGATACCATAGCACCTGGACCAAAAGAACTGACCTACCTCAAAGAGCCTTCATTCTCTGATCAGTGATACATATCATATGCACCTGAAATGATGTATCCACCTCCAACTCGACATCCTCAGGATCAAATGAATGAGATGAGTCAGAATGATAACAAAAGTTGTGATACATAGAATAAATATTTCATGGTTTGGTACCTCTAAGGTAAATCCAACTGATAAGCTATTGTACTTACCTAATCCATGATCTCAAAAGGTCTGACATAATGAGATGATAGGTTGCCCTATCTCTAAACCCCTCTATGACCCAATCTAGGATAAACTAACAGAAAGACCTGATGTCCCACCTCAAACTCCATAGGTTGATAGTGATGATCAGTATACAAATTCTACCTGTATTGATCAATAGGTGTATGTTTCTAAATCAATTTTACTTACTTTAAAGTCTCTTAAATGATATGAGGTCCCAGTAGCACTGCCTCACCTGCCTCTAACTATCACAGTAGTTAACTACATGACCTACCATAAATAAACTCATAGGGATCCATTTTATTCATTGAATGAAAGCTATTATTGTAAGAAAAATCAATGAGAGGTAAGTGTTTCTCCCAAGAACAACAAAAATCAATGACTCAAGCCCAAAGTATGTTCTATAACACCTGTATATCATGCTAGGATTGAACGTTGTTTTGATAGTGATATGTTGTACTTAGAAGAACCTATGAACCCAATTATTTCTATAATCCCTGCCAAAACCATAAATTAAACTGATCATCTTGATCTGATACATTAGAATAGGGAATGCCATAAAGGTATACAATCTATTAAATATAAATACTTCTAAGATCATCAACTGAGAAGGTATCTTAGATAGGTAGAAAGTGTGTGACTTTGTTAAACTTATCAATGATCACCCATACTATATCACTTCTATTAGGGGATCTTAGTAAACCCATCATGAATTCCATAATAAAATCATCCCATTTCCACTAAGGAGTGGACAAAGGTTATAAAATCCCAGTATGGAACTAGTGCTCATCTTTTACCTACTAACAAGTGGAGCATCGAGTGAAAATACATACAATCTACCTCTTCATACTCGACCACTAATACTGATGACATATGTCTCGATACACATTGGTAATCTTGGGGTGAACTACCCAATAGATTCATGAGATTCCCACATCAAATCTTCCTATATGTATATAGATACCTAGATACATCAATGGAGGTGTATAATCTCATACTCATCAATAACCCAATAGGTGGTGGGTCCTCACCTAAGACACTTTCCCTTAAGACTAAATATGCAGGATCAGAAAGTTATCTCATCCTTACCCATTCTAGAAGAGAGGATGTCACTGCATGAGCTACTAAGGCAAGCTTCCCATAATATTCTTGAACCTCAAGGTGTATCTCAAAAAACAGATCCATCAACTTCCACTCACAACTGGCCTCTTGTATGTCCTGTGTATCAGTCTTTCATCTCAGGGTGTCAGTTACTACATTTTCCCTTTCCATGTGTATAAGAATGCTCAAAGTTAAATGACTGGAGGTATTCTACCCACCCAAACCACGTGAGAGTCAAATCATGTCGTATAGAAATGTATTTGATAATTTTATGGTCCATGAAAATGAAAATTCACTCCCCTAATAAATAATGCCTCCAACAACATAAAGCATAAACCAAGACTACCAACCCGAGGTTGTCTGTAAGGTAATTCCACTCATGAGATCTTAGTTGTAAGGACCTATATGCTACAACCTGATCTCCCTACAACAGAAATTTTCTTATCTTGATTCCAAAATCATCATAATATACTATAAATCACCTTCACAAAACTAGAAGAATCAGGATCATCACTGAATTCAGTCCCCCTTTCAACTCTTGAAAGTATATTTCATAGGCTTCATACCATAAGAACTTTATGCCCTTCTTATTCAGGCCCATGAGCGGCACTTTTAGGTGTGATAAGTCCAGAATGAAATTCCTATAACAGCCATCAATCCCCATGAATCTATATATATCAATGAAATTCTTGGATTTTTTCCAAGAAACTACAGTTCTCACCTTCTTTAGGTCAATATATACTCTTGAATCTAAGATGATATGACCCAATAAGTGAACCTTATCAATCCAAAGTGGCATTTGATGATCTTATCATAAAACTTATTCTATCTTAGTGTATTTAGAATGATCTCAAGATGTTTATCATGGTCATGTCAGGTATGAGAATACACCAATATATTTTCTACAAAGACTATCATGAATAAATCTAGATGCAGTTTGGAAAAATGATTCATCAAATACATAAATAATGTTTGTGCATTTGTAAGGCCAAACAACATGACTAGATCGTCATACAAGACGTATCTCTTCAAGAATGTTTTACATGGTATGTTTGGAAGTCTAACATCCACCTGATTGAAGCCTAAACTTAGATCAATATTATAGAAAATTGTCGCACCTTGAATCTAGTTGAAGAGGTCATCTATATGAGGCAATAGATACTAGTTATTTACCATAATCTGGTTCAACCGAAGATAGTCTATGAAAATAACGAGGATACCATCCACCTTCTTGGTGAAAAGGACAATTGAACCCCATGGAGAAGTATTGGGTCATATAAAACCCTTCGATTTCATGTCTTCTAACTACTTATTAAGTTCCTAAATCTCTATAGGTACCATCCTATAAGGAGGAATGGACACTATTACTACCTCTAACACTAGCTTGATGGTGAACTCCACCTCTCTCAAGAGAGGTATTCTAGTGAAGTCTGCAGGGAATACATACCTGAAGCGATCCACTAAAGGAGGGAATTCCATACGTTGTGTTCCCTAATTTCTCATAAAGAGACTAGACATATGGGTTGTCACTCCACCTAGCCTATGATACTTGGGTTTAATTCGACTCACCTATAAATACTATTCATTATTATGAACATCAGTGTTTCTTTCAGGTGATGTAAAAGAAACCCTCTGATGATAGTAATCCACATTGAACATGGTATAAAACGAACCAGTCCATCCAAAGAATGACATCAAAGTCGGTCATCTAAAGGAAAAAAATATTCCATAAGAAGAGATATCCACCCACCCCAAGAGGCCAATCCCTTCAAGGGTATATACTCTCTGATCAAATTCCTAATAGTGTGTTGAGATTCATCACACAATAGAAGTATCCCATTTCAAATCCTAGACTTTACATAATTTCCACTAATATAAAAGAGTGTGAAGAACCTATATCAAATAAGTCAGAAACTAATTAGAGGATAATAGAATAGTACCTCTATCTTTACAAGGCTCTAGACTCTTCTCCTAGAGTTTAGGTTTCACTAAATAGATATGTCCAGATATACAACCCTGTGTTGAAACCTAACTAACCTAGGTTGGTCTACTTTATTGGTGTTTTACCTATAAAGTCTTATTGCCTCATCCATGACCACCTCCTTGTCTTGATTGACCAGTAGTACTCCATATCCATGTATGGAATGGAGATACTGATCCTGTACCCAAATTTTGTGTTGGTACAAATCCATTCTCACTAGGAACTAGAGGGAAAGTTCAGTAGAAGCGATAAAGGTGACCCATTAATGTTAGTGAAAAACATGAATCTTGGTAAAATGAGCTGAATACTTCATCACATACATAGTTCCCTACTAGAGATGCATAAACTCCGTAACATGGTCTTGTCTTAGCATATGGGTAAAGAAGAAATCATATAAGGATGTATATAAGTTTACCTAGGCCATACCCTAATGATGATCATCCTGAGAGATAACATCCCACTAATGCTGGGTGGAGTCATGAATCATATAGTTAGAGAGCTTGAACCTTTACTTTGGAGGCATATATATATATTCTCAAAGATAAAAAACATAGTCTCTAACCAAGAATATTCCACCCAAGTACCTCTATCCTTGAAGAAGGTGGGAGTATACTACTATTGTAATTCCTACTTCAAATATATCCGAGAAGGGGAAGGTCATAGAGGTCCCTATACAAATTGCATGAAGAGAAAAAATCTACCCCTAAAATGAGCATTAGTTCTCAATGGAGGATCAATAATAAGTGCCTCTAGTGACACTAAAGGAGTCAATACTAGTGGCTCAGGGCCTACCACCTTCGAAGAATGGTCATAACCACCCACCTGACATATGATATGTAGAAATCATGGAGACATAACTCTAAATTTTCCAAATGCATACCTCCGATAAGATTTAATAGCTGATAGGAACAATGATAACAAAAAAGGATAGGTAAATCCTATAAATGAGTCACACATCACCACGTACTCCTAAAACTAGGTCCATGTGAAAATAAATATCATAATGAATCATAGGAGACATTGACTACTTACCACTACTAAGGTTAAGTCAGGGTCAAGTTCTCACATCACACATCATAGGTTCTAGTATATGGAGTGTCAATTACAATGTATAGAGGAAAATGACCTTTAATTTGCAATTAATATACCTATTTAGTGGTAACAATTTCATTTAAATTTTAAATTTTTTATGTTTATACTCATATATAGGCATATAGATATCACAATCCAGTTATATGTATCACCATTCCCAACTTATAAAGGCTCATACTCTTTATAAATTGCATTGGGTACATCAAGTAATTGTGACCTGGCCATTAATTTTGGTATCAGGATGTAACAGGTCATCTATAATGGTTTGATTAAATGAATCACAATTCCCAATTTGTGAACGTACATGCTTCATAAATTACAATTGTGATTCATGTAATCAAAATCACCTAATTGTTTATCCCTTAGTACCAATAGTTTATGGATAAAACATGGAATAATTGTTTAATTAATGTTTCATCATCAATACATATGAGAAAACACTATTTAGATTGATTCAAACACTTTAATTAATACAATTATGTTATCCTTGCAAGAAATGTTAGCACATTTCTATATATAATAATACAGGCACTCATAGAAATTATAGATAATAGAGGAAATTCATATAGTAATATAAATATGGCATGGAATAATGCATGAAATGTGAGTCCTTAAGTGCCTAATATGATGCATGGGATGATACCTATATTCCAAACTAGACCAAGGAAAAATAATTCAATAATAATGATAATATCAACAATAATAACATCACATGACATGTGCATCACCCAATGGTGAAATATTTACAATTGTAATCGGTACAAACCAAAAATTGGTAATAACCCATCCCAGGTAATTTGGGTTTCCCTTGTACGTGGGTTAGTTACTCCAAGGCATAGGCTCATTAAAAAATTATGATACATTCCAAATCACCTTTATAATACCCAAATAGTAATTCAAAAATAAAAGATGCTCTAAAACCACTTTATAGTGTCTTGACTCGGAAGCCACTTAGCAGTTCCCCGAGGTGATTGTCCATATGACATCAAGGCTACCACTTTTTATTCCAGAGGCTACCAACTAGAAGAGAGGGCCTAAGGTGTGTCTTTGGGAAGGCTAATCCTTTGTGATCAAAGTTTATCACAATGGTAAATAATAATGATGAGAATTGGAAACAATAATAACTAAGAAGCAGTGGAATAATAATCTATCAAGATAAATTAACAGGAAGAAGATAAGCTAATATCATATATAATATGATGATCATGCCATGATTCTATACAAAAGGCAAGTACATGGGATATATTGGAAGCAATCATATACTATGTGCTGAGTAAAAATACAAAAAATACCAAAAGATTCCTCCACTAGAATCATGAGCATAGGATTCATCATCTTTTCTTGTACTCTATCCTTGTACTAAAAATCAAACATCAGAAGATGGATACTTCCATTTATCTACCCATGAAATCATAAAGTTTTCTTGGGTACTATGGGTGAACCGAGCACAATGTGAGATATACTCAGCAGGACACCACCAATAGTGTCTAGAAAAATCCAGTCCATGCATATAAAATTATAAGTGTGATAGTAACAATAAAAGTAAAACTATAAATAAATAAATAAATCACCTCAGACCAGGCTCTTCAAGGGATCTCTTGAACGACACTACCTACTTTTCCCTAAGCTGGATATCTCTGAATAGAGGTTAACCTATATAGATATAGAATGGGTGTATATAATAAACCTAATGAAATACATATATATATAAAGGTAATAAGTGGACAATCAAGAGTCAATTGTAACATAGTCCAAACCTAATCATGATATCTGACTTGGTGGTCGGCTCATAAGATTTATAACTGGCATTCAAGCTTTTAATACATGGAATTCCAAGAATATAATACATGGAATCCTGAGCACATCCATGGTGATCCGTAAAAAGGAACCCAAGTATCACTCCAGGAGAAGTATAAATACCCGTCACCATAAGATCCTGTCCAAGGTGATCTATATAAGGCAACCCAAGTATCAATCTCAGTATGGTCTAAAGCATGAACCTATGATCCTATACCAGGTATCTCACATAGAGGACCGAGTATCACTCTTGGCATGGTATAACCATCTTTCCACCAAGCCTGTCTAAGGTGACTCCCCTAGGAAACTAGTGTCACTCATGGGTAGGTAAGTAATCCACCCGATGTATATACTATCCATAACAAGTTCTAATTATAAAGAAAGATGAGCCTTTCCAAGGTGTCCTTAAGTTGAGGCCCTTGTATCACCCTCAAATTGATATGAAGGTATGGTTTAACAATTAATAATTTGTATCATTTCAACAATTAATTATAACAATACTACTTTAGTCAAGTTTTCTAATTTATTATATCCAAGTAATTCAAGTTATGGCATTAAGCACAAGGGCCTAACACATGGACAGTCATTTTCAATAGATTATTTCACATTCCAATACATTTATTACAAGGAAATTCATACACATCAAATAATAGAAATTAAATTTAGTTCCAAGGAAAAGGTTCATAAGCCTTTAAGGAGAGGCACACCCATAGGGGTCTCATGTCAAGTCAAAGTCCCCATGAAATTTATTTATGGGTAGCTAGGGTCCCTCTATATATGAGAATAAACATTAATTTAATTAATTATACTTTACGATGGAAACACCTGAGGAGTCCAAAACATGACATAATGACACACGATAAAATACCATAATACATTTAGGGAAAGGAACTATACCAATTACCTGAGGTTGGTAGACGATCCCTCATCCATTTTCAGCCTCTAATTCAATCTAGAATGGAAAAAATCACCAAAATAGAGAAATGACCTAAAAATAAGGCATATAATCTCACTCCAAAATAGTGCAGATAATGGTGAGAGAAATAAGAGAACTAAGGAAGAGGAGTAGAGAGCTTACCGAGAGGGACCCAATGAGATGAACAATGGATCGATTTGATGTTGGAAAGAGAAGAAATCCCAAATCTTAGGTTAGGTGTGGGAGAGAGTTCAACATGAGGAGAGGGGCTATCCAATGGAGGAGAAAAAATAAAGGAAGGTGAGTTAAATATAAGGAGGGAAAAAATCATCACTTCCCACAAAATTTAAAGGGTACATGGTTTGACCACATGTTTGGATAAACCATGGGCACCCCCACTGCCAAGGGGTACACCCTGGATATCCTGTAGTGAACGATTAGAAAAACCATTTATTAGGAAAAAATCCCTCAAGGCATTATTGAAGTATTTTAGAGGTGATTGTGTTTGTTGACAAAGAGGACCTCCATGTTTTGTTTGTTGACAAGATGGGTTTCCAAGTTCAGCTTACTAACAAAGGGGGTTTTCAAGATGATTTTTTGGGTGCAAGAGATGTTTTTGAAAATCCATGTTGACAAAAGAACCATGAAAAATGAATGGACGGTCCAGAGGTGGTGAAAAAATATTAGATATAAGGTGGCATTGTTTTCCAGTGTTTGCCAAATTTTTAGGCCTCAAAATCAGAAAATGGAGAAACATGTTTTTGGAAAAGGAAGTTGCATACAAGATTAAAGGTGGTTTGGAAACTTGCACACAAGGCATGTTCTGGGATCAGAACATCAAAAAATGGAAAAGGCATGATGTGTGCAAAAAAATTGGAAATGTGCACGATAGATGAGGTTGTCTGAAAGAAACTTGCACACCCAATGTGTTGTCAAATGGGGTTTTGTGCGCTTTGTAGGATCAAAATGATGAATTTAGATGCTCAATATATAAGAGGGGGTAAATTGTATACTTTAAAAATTCCTTTGGAAAAATTTTATTTTATCAAATTTTAAACAAACATTCACAACACCTCTTAAAGAAACCTTTTCTCAAACAATACAACCTTAATATAAAAACTTAAGAAATATTTTCTTAGAAGAAAGATTCTACTTTAAAGAATATAGAATCTGTAATATAGTCAGAGTAACGGAATTAGAAAGTATAAGAAAGTTATACTTTCTAACTTTAACAAAGTTAAGATTACAATGGAAATAAAACAACTTGAAATAGACAACAAGTAACAACAAGATTCTTTTAACCCAAAGAGAAGGGTATCCAACAACCTTGGATAAAGGTTCCTTGATTTATACTTTCAAGAAAGTTTGTCTTACCAAAACCCAGGTAAGCCCTCAATCCAAAGATCAGTATCTTTCTTGCTATCCCCGAAAACCCTCGATTTAGAAGGAAATCATAACCTCTGTCTTCCAAACCTGGAAGCCCATGATCAACATGATTGGAGTCTGCACAAAGCAAGTCTGAACAATTTTTTTACAACCGAACAATTTTTTCACGACATCTACGCAAAGCACTGAGAGTTGAAAGAGCCTCTCTCTCTAGAAATCACTTCACATCTTTTTCACATGCATCAAGTTCATCCACTCTCCACACTTTTTCCAATAGTCGAAGCTCGTTAAAATGGACTTGTATTTATAGGAAAAACTTCCCAATGGTCGGCTCCACTCCAATGGTCATATTTTTCTTAAATTACAGAGGAACCTGGACACGTGTCAAACATACAACAGTTAGTTTTTAACAGATTATATAACATCGTTTCAAGTAACAGAAACAATGTTAACATAAAGATAAGTGTTATGTATAAGAAAACTTAGAATCTGATAATATTGGAATGATACATTTAAACAACTCTAACATTATCAAGAAATTAGATTCTTAAGAAAAACATTAATAGGAAAATGAATTTATAAGTAAAATTAAATCGTATTGTGAAATCGATATCTCATTTGTTCAGGAATCGGAATCATAAACTCAGGATGACTTCTGCACCAGATTCGGAATCATAAAGATGGTATCACTTATACATTGGATTCGGAATCATAAATATGGTATCACTTATACACCAAATTCAGAATCATAAAGACGGTATCACTTATACACCGGATTCGGAATCATAAAGATGGTATCACTTATACACCAGATTCAGAATCATAAAGACAATATCACTTATACACCAGATTCGGAATCATAACACTACAATAAAAACTAGGTTTAGCGGTGGTTTTGTGGCGGCGATTCACAAAGCTGCCACTAAACGTTTTCGCTGAAAGGTTTCGCGGTGGTTTTTAATAAACCACCGCAAAACCCATAATTTTTTTAAAAAACCCGACCCTTACCTACCCCCAACCCGGCCGTTTCCCCCAAACCCTCGTGACCCCCACACCCTCCCTTCTTCCTCTAACCCCCCCCCCCCCGGCGACCCGCGACCCCCAACCGTTCGGCAACCCCGCGACCTCCGTCTCTGGCAACCCCACGACCTCCATCTCCAGCGACCCCGTGACCTCTGTCTCCGGCAACCCCTGTCTTTTCTAGGTATGTATCCATTTAAGTTTTTGGATAAATCTCTTATATTTAGGTTTCCTTTCAGTTAAATTAGTTGTTTCATATTGAATAAGTATGAGAGTTTCTTTATATATGCAAAATGAATTGTTGTTATGAATTCCCAATTCATTATGTGAATTTTCCAAGAAAACCCCATGAACCCATTCACACCATGGATTGGTTTTGGGAAATCTGCAAAACAATAATTCACTTAATTAAATATATTCATGACATGAAATTGGTTTAATTTAGTTTTTAAAATGAGGTGATAAATTTTTCAACATATATGGGAATTGAGGAATTCATGATGTGAATTCCCTATTCACATCATGAATTATATCTTCCAAGAATTTTAACAATCCAACACCTATGTTCTAAAATTTCCTATCTCCTTTATGATTCCATCATACCTTCCATGGATGACGTATGAGAATCCTATTTGATCTATAAGCATGACCATGTTGGATATTAGTGTTCTGAACATAGATTTTTAATGTAAACCTTCCAGTTCATCTTCCACTTCTTGATATATTGTTGATTAAAATTATAGTTCTCATTGAAGGGAAGGGGGAATCTGATTGCTAACACAAACATGAGTATTTTTCAAAAACATTTCTTATTTTGAGTTGGGTGGTCTTGATAAACTCCCTTAGTCTGTTCTGATTATGCTAGTATGTGCAAAATTATGATCGCATCGACATTCCACATGCACAACCCAAATAATTGGAATTATCCCTTCTTTC
Organism: Viscum album; assembly: GCA_963277665.1. Lineage (NCBI taxonomy): Eukaryota > Viridiplantae > Streptophyta > Magnoliopsida > Santalales > Viscaceae > Viscum > Viscum album. Next base: position 140,159,979 of record OY728148.1, on the reverse strand, counting down.
TAAAATCCTCCTGTTGATCCCTCCCAAGGATCCCTTTTTTCTCTCTTAGCATTATGGTTAGGACTTGCATTAACATTTTTGGTGTTCCAACCCCTCATGATTTTATGAGATCCTTTGGAATCATGGCTTAGTTAAAGATATTTACATTGCATGTGAAATATGGAAAATGGTTTAAGATGATTTTGGTGATTCGTATATATAGGAGGATTTGAAAATTAGGAATAAATGGTAAAATTAATAAGTGATGGGATGAATTTACTAATATGTCTTGTAATAATATTTTAGACCTGATTGATATATACTATCATCGATTCATCCTAATACAAGAGAATCCACCATTTGATATGAGATTATTAATTTTCCCCTTAGTGTCACATTCCATGGGAAGACATAAGTGGTTATAGAATGTCTTAGCCTGGTTATATGGTTTATTTCCTCTTAAAAACAATTTCCATGGGAATATGTATGTAGTTATATCAATTCTAGGACTAGTGAGATGGCTAATTTTTCCATTGGGGGTGAAAGCCATGGGAAGAAGAAAGTTTTCCTATAAAGTCTATACCAATATTGGATACTTGAATCATGATATTGGAAATTCATCATGATTTAACAAAATCTTCTAGTATTTTGGGGAAATATGTCCTGATGTAGGAGGATCCACCTCATGAAAGAGACACCCCACATGGAGTTGATGATGCTTTGGCTAACATAGGGTGTCATCCTAGAGACTAAGGGTATGTGGGTTTATTTTATATATATAATTAATTTATTAAATTAACACCCTTGTTTATCGCTTTATTTCATACACTATATGCTCATACTAGACATGTTCAGACACCATTGGTGGTGGAATACTGAGTTATACTCACCCTATTTTGGCCACTATTTGGTACCTTAGATGATTTCATGGATGATGACCGATATCTTTAGTAAGAACATTTTATTTATCACCATGGGATTCTCAAAAAATTTAGCAAAGATCTTCATAGGTTCTGAACTAGTGTCACTTACTAAATATTTTAAATTTATTATGATTGAATTAAGTATAATAGTTTGTGTTAAAGTTGTAAACTCATTTCTAAATAATTACTTCAAATTAACTGAGATTAGGACTTGAAATATACATAAATGTTTGAAGTAAAAATTGGACATGTCCTTTGTATTATATCAAATCCAAATCTTATGGTTTTCATTATTTTTTTTAATATGAGTCGTTTGAAATATTGAAGCTAATTTTTTATAGTACTAAACACAAAACATATTTATGTGAAAATAACATACATAATTCATTATTTTTTAAAAGAGATTTTAATGATAACCCCACTATGGAAATCCAAGTGGATGAATTAAAACTTCCCAACCTAATGATATAATGAATAACAAAGGTCTCTCCAAATTCATGGAAATAAGAAACACTATCAAATTCAAAGAGAGAGGTAAATTCAAATAGATAGTGAAAAGATTGAAAAACATAAAGAGCGATGAAACATGACCAATTTTCATGAACTGACCTAGGCTACCCATAATTCGGGTACCCAAGCTAGCATACAATAAGTCTCAAAGGGTGTCATATAAGGGCTAAATATTTCTAGTAATGTTGTTGTACTAATGGTATGAAAATCATGCATCTTTGGTGTGTTCAATGACATCACTTTCAATGGGGTGTTGTTTGAGGCAACATAAATGTGTGATTGACAGTGTTATGATAAGTGTGTAACCCTATATTCTTACTGCTCCTCAATGATGTGTTGACGCTATCTCCTAGGGACTAGACTTGTTCGGTTTGTCTGGGCATGCTAAGTAAGTGGTAAATGTGATCAATGTATCATCTTTATTATATTATGCATAATTTATGATCAATGGGTCATCTTTATTATATTATGTTTCTGTAATCTTACAATATCGTATATATGAAACTCTTTCTCTATTTAGTAGTAACTATGTGTTTTAATTTTTTTTATTATTGTGTAGACACATTGTGATATAAATGGATAAAAGCTGGATCACATTACTGAGGAACACACCTCAACATGTTAAGGGTTTGAATGAGTTTTTATATTTTTCAATTTCTAATCGATCCGTTGAAGGGAGAATAAGATGTCCATGTCCTAAATGTAAATTTAGAACATGGTTGTGGAGAGATGAAGTTTATGAACATTTAATACTGAAGCAATTCCCTGATCAATATTTGTGTTGGATTTAGCATGGAGAATCAAACAATACAGAAATATTGAGCACTGATGTTAATCCACAGAATGAGGTCCCAAGTTCATCGACAATGGAAAATTAAATGCAAAACCTCATAAATGATGCATTCGGCACTGCAAGACACCACTATGAGAATCAAAACATATCAGAACAACCAAAAGAGGGTGATACAAATTGAAACGTGGCAAGTGATGTTTTTAGACTGTAACACAAGCAGATCAAGATTGTAACATATCATTGGATCCTCATCTTGATTCTGTGGAGCCAAATGTAAGGGAAAACTTCAATGAGGAAAATGAGTTTCATGATTTAGTTGACGATGGAAATCAAGAGTTGTATAGTGGGTGTTTGAAATATTCAAAGATTTCATTTCTGATGAAGTTGTACCATATCAAATTTCTATGTGGAATTACAAATAAGGAAATGTACATGTTATTGGAATTGATTTGTGATGCATTTCCTGAAGCAAAAATCCCAGAATCTTTTTATGATATGAAAAAAGTTTTTAACAAGCTTGGTCTGAATTATACAAAAATACATGCGTGTCCCAATGATTGTATGCTTTATTGGGGAGAGGATTCAAGTAGACATAATTGTAAGAAATGTTCTTCTTCTAGATGGCAGTCAAAGGGTGATGTTGGAAGTCTGACTGAACATAATTTCATAGAGAATAAGAAAAGGAACACACCTGCAAAAGTTTTGCGTTACTTTGCTTTGAAGCCTCGATTACAAAGATTATTCATGTCATCAAAAACCGCCGAACACATGAAGTGGAATTATTTAGATAATAACAATGATGGGTTAATGAGACATCCACAAGATTCCCAATCATGGAATACATTTGATTCATTACATCCAGATTTCTCAGATGATCTTAGGAATGTTCGATTGGGATTGACTGCCGATGGATTCAACCCATTTGGGACTTTGAGTACCGGTTATAGCATTTGGCCAGTTGTTTTGATCCCTTATAATCTGCCTCCATGGATGTTTATTCAACAAACATCTTTTATCATTTCGATGATTATTCCTGGAAAAAAAATTCTTGGAAATGATATTGATGTATACCTGCAGCCTTTGATTGAAGAATTGCAGGAGTTATGGAGCAACAGTGTTGAGACATTTGATGTTTCTTCTAAAATAATGTTCAAAATGAATGCTGCTTTAATGTGGACCATTAGTGACTTCCCTGGGCTTGGGAATTTATCTGGTTGGAACACTTATACGGGTTTGGCTTGTCCCGTTTGTAACTTTGATTTTGATCCCAAACGACTACCTCATAGTAGAAAATGGTGCTTCTTGTGCCATCGAAGATTTCTTGATGCATCTCATAGATTTCGGCTGAACAAATCAAACTTTAATGGTTCCATTGATCATAAACAACCTACAAAGTTGTTAAACGATTCTGAAATATTGACATAGCTTGAAAATGTTAAAAAAAAATTTGGGAAGGTTCATCATTTGAATGATAGCGGAAAACGAGTGCGAAGTGCATCGTCAAGTGAAATCAGAACGCAACAATGGAAGAAAAAAAGTATATTCTTCAAACTTCCATATTGGGAATTTAATTTGTTGCACCACAATCTTGATTTGATGCATATTGAGAAGAATGTATGTGATAATTTGATTTTCACATTACTTAATGAGAATGGAAAGTCGAAGAATCATCTCAATGCTCACAAAGACTTACAAGTAATGAACATAAAAAGTGATCTCTGGCCATATGAGAATGAAAAGTATGATCCAACCATTTTTTCAATGAAAAATAGGGATAAAGATACGTTCCTTAAAATTTTAAAGAATGTGAAGGTATCTGATGGGTATTCGAGTAACATCTCGAGGTGTGTTCACTTGAAAAATCGTAAGTTATGTAGATTGAAAAGTCATGATTCACATATTTTGTTACAATATTTAGTACCATTGGTGTATAGACCCGAATACTAACGTACATGGACATTAAATTACTTTTGCGGAATACTTAGTACATAACAAAAACACACACACAAGGATCGTAATAGTCTAGTGTCTTTGGAAACTCGGAATAAAATCTTCTAATCGTGGTGAAAGATCTTCAACATCTCCCGTAAAGATATTCTTTTTTTAAACCTAAATCCTTTCTTTATATCCTGGGGAAAAGAAAACATAAAATGGTGAGCTCAAATGCTCAGTAAGGGTAAACAAAATAAATATCAATCACGTCATATTCATAAGAACATATCTTTTGGAAATCTTAACCTGCAAAAGAGATCATAATTTCATAACATGGGATAAATCATAGTAGTGAAATGTAATCCCAATAATCATAACTTAAAACATGAAACTTTGTGTCATACACACATAATCATAGAGAATCATTTCTTGTTAGTCAAGACTCATTGCCAAGACTATCTTAGTGGACAAAGTCCCTTTCTGAACCGAGTTCATTCCTCGTTTCAGTCCTGTTTCACTGAAACGGTATAACCTACCGTTCCAGCCATGTCTATCTAATGAGATATAAAATCTTTACCCAATGCATTGGAGGGAGATATAGGTCCCACCCATCTCATAATGATACCATTCTTATGTGTGCCACAAAATCATAAATCATACATCATTGCATAACCCATGTAATAAAAATGGGATTCTTAAACATCATGCCATCATAACATAATCCATAAAAGTTTTATATAATTTCATCATAAGAAAATTGAAACCATTTAAATCATAGATACATATTACTTGAAACATACACATATGAAATAATGTCATCTTAGATGAAAAATAGTTTTGGCAAAACACTTGAAATGAATTCTTGAGGAAAATATCCTTTCTTCTTTAAAATCATTTTCTTTTCACAAAATTCCATGAAATTTTAAAAGAAAAGGGTTTTGTTGAAAATAATCATGCAATTTTGTATAGGAAGCTTCTTGAAAATGAGGCGTTATGAAACCGTAAAAATCCGTTCACGCCGTATAAGTTAAAAATAACATTCTACTCGTACTTTTGTCGGAAAAGTCAAAAAGTACCTCGTAACATAAACAAAAGAAAGATTCCTTACATACCATGGGGTAAAAGTCAAAAATGGGTAAAAAGGACTTTAAACATACATGAAAACACTTTTATAAAACATGGACATGGATGATATAAATAACCCCAGTAAATACCAAAGTATAAACAATCTCGGATAAAAATGAGATTGTGATATTTACCTTACCTTATGTCCGATATTCTTTGTACGTATCCGAACCTCCTGTATAATGATTTAAATAGTGTCATTAACTTATTACAGAATCATATTCATTGTTATGATATCATATATGGTTCACTTATGACTTTATATTACCCGTTCTTTTGTAAATTCCATGTTAAAGAAGCATTTTAGGTAAAATCGTTTCATTTATCGTAGGTGTTTGGACTTGTTGTTCTTGACATTATTATTACTTATATCATGATTTACTTACTTCCAGAATATAAAATATGATTTATATATCATATATTTTCAGTATATATATATATATAATAGATAGATAAATGAAATGAAACACACCGTTCATGGAGACGGTAGTCCGTACGTATGCATGAACGATGTTTTCCTTTCCTTATTGTCTTGAATGGAAGTAAGTAGATGACATATATATACATAAATCCAGTAGATTTACCATGTCATATATTTCATTATTATTCATTATATATACTTTATAATCATTCTTGAATGGTTAACATGGATAATGAATCTCATCGCGTCGTGGAGACGGTAGTCCGTACGTACGCACGAGCGATGATATCATTCACATGGTCGTGGAATTGTGTTGAAGTGTATGTATAATATTTCAGTATCAATATAAATTTATAATAATCATATATAGTTACTCATTACACCATTATACCCATCCAATTAAGGTGGTGGCGGAAAATAGATTACACCACGGCGTGGAGACGGTATTCCGTACGTACGCACGCGCGGTGATTTCCTTTTTCCGTAGGATAGATAGAAGGTTAATTAGAGTTGTTTCATATTTATAATAACATATCAGTATATAAGAAATACTGATGTTATTACTTTATCATGAAACAACTAAATAAGAATAATTTGAAGAAGAAAGAAATTGAAAAAGATCGGTAATGGATATTACCTCTTTTTGACGTGCCTTCACTTAACCTCCACTTAAAGAACTAAGGATGGTCTTTGAAGAAGACCAGGACCTCTAGGATGATACTAGGGAAGTGGAGAAGATATTTTGGCAGGGGTTGGCTGAGCTTGAATGCTCAAATTGGTGTGAGGAGGAAAGGGAGGAGGTGCCCTTTTATAAGGGAGGAGAGGGGCACCTTAGGAAAATCTCAAAATATTATTTTATATTAAGGTCAAATTCGATTTATAATGGTTCCAAAGGGTCTTATTTAGAATTTAAAGTGGGGATGGGTCGAAATCCTCTCATCCAATAGGATTTATACAAGTTTAGGTTATTATTTTAACCTTATCAATTAGATTTAACTCTAAGTTAAATAATTTAACTTTTACCGTGTCTTTTTGTTTTCTTACACTATATGGTTAATAAACTTACCATAATAAACCAAACGAACCCCAAGTTATTTATTATTAATATATCTATCCTTATCTAAGTCATTTGGACGAACCTTAGATTTTTAGGAATTAAATAACAATTAATAATATAATATTTGTTTTAAAAACTAATTTATGTCAATTTTGACACTATTTGGTACATGATTTTTATGAAATTCATAACAGAATGATAAGTTCAAACCAAGTTACTTATATCACCAATAACATGTCATATTAACCTAGAAAATTAATTTAAGTCATAAAAAGTCTCAAATTACATTTATTTGGGCATTTATAACATCAATTATGTCAATATTTCATTAATAAGACAATTACTGCATCATCTTTGTGTCATAATAAATGATAATTATTTAATCCCTAAAAATTCTAAATAAATTCCTATGATGTAGATAAATGTATTATAGTTCTGGAGACTATTAATGTTCGAAGTTTCATTAATTTTATCACTAAATTAAAATTATTATACTTATAAGATTTAAGAAAGTGACATGTTGTCACGTTCTTTGGTTTTAATAATAATTAAATTATTTTCATGGAAAAAAGTTCATAAAATGAATCTAATCCGACCCTTAGGTTATATGGGTCTACTTTTATCCATCCAATAGGATTTTTCCAAGTGTTAGGGTAATTTTATAATCTTATATTTACCCTTAATTACCCGATTTACCTTTAACTATAGTAAATAAAATTTACCGTAGTTACTATTCACAATGCCCAAAAATAAAAAGTAGCTTATTAACATAATTTGGACCCACTGATTCCAAATATGGAATCTATTTTTCCAAATTCAATACACAAAAGATGCAGAAATTAAATTAAAATTAATCCCGTTGTCGAAAGAAAACGGGTTTTTCTTTAAAACATTGCAAAAGATTGAATTGATTTAACCTACGAATTCAAGGTAAAATCAATTCTAATGACATACATTATATTAAATAGTAAAAATATATTCTATTTATACTTTAAAACCATTAAATATTATAATTTAACCACATAAGATATTACGATGAAAAAAGTTGTTTTTAATTAAAATATAGCGTGTTTTTACTATTCATTAAAATATGAAAGTTGTCAAAATAAAATGAAAATTTCATCCAAAGTAAATTTTTATTTCTTGATTCCAAAGAATAATTTTATTTTGTCAAGTGGAACTTATAAACATGTCAAAAACTAGATTTAAAGTGGGTGCGCCATCAAAAGGCGGCAAAACTGCATTTTTTGAAAAATACTAATTTTACCCGAAATATTTATTTTGTTCTTATACCATGTTCTAGAAAATGTGTAAGATGAATAATAATGTTATAAAATTCAAAATTTAGTTAATACTATTCATAACGGCTAGTTCATAATAATATTATAATAATATATCGTTGTTTAGTAAAACCCGGTATTACGTACAACACACGCTATCGAGGAAGGTCGCGATTGCGTGTAATGCATGCCAAGTCAGGGTTGCATGTTGTGAAATAATTCTTCGTTGTTTCTTATAACAAAATCCAACCATATTTCATTTATACATTGAATATATATATATATATATATACTCAATGTTGCGTAGAATAACTATTATCAAAATTGTGTGTAACACGATCCAAGAATAGTGTTGCGTATACTGCAAGCTAATACGGTGTTGCGTATAGCACAAGGTAATCTTGGTGTATCGTAAAACAGAAGATATGAATGAAATTAAAAAGAATGTATCTTATAAAATATCGGGTTGTTACATTCTACCCCCCTTAAAATGAATTTCGCCCTCGAAATTCTTCTGGGTTATAAATCGTTTACTATTCATAGAAACCCGCATCATAAAAAGAAATAACAAAACTGAACTTTAAAAACTAAATTATGAAATATAACGGTTACCCAAATTAACTCATCACTGGGTTTCCATATAGGATAACATTGGTGAAAATATGGATATGGAAGAGAAATCTAACCATCATGTTTTGATAGAGAGTGGTAGAGAACATGGCTATGAAAAATCCAACAATCACAAAGCCATAAATTTGTGATGATCTAGGGTACCATCTGATTCATCGGATATAAAGGCACTAGGAAAACATTTTTGGTTTTCAAGATCATTTCCCTAAAGTTGAAGAATTTGAATTGGAATAAATACTTACTTTATTTTGGTACAATCTCACTGTTGTTCGTGCTTTGAACAATTTCCACTTCATCTCTTAAAGAAATGAAGTTGAATTTGTTATTCGTGATGTTTTAAAAGATCATGTGATAGAATGATGGGTCATTCCATCTGTTTCAAACAAAAGGTTAGCAAAAGTTATCAAATATACATAAGTCCGTCTTTGGTGAGGTTAATCGTATATGAAAAAATGAACTTATACTTCATCTATCACGTCACTTAATAAAATAAAACTAGTTTCTACTAACCAGAGACTTCCTATAGGTCAGTGGTAGGCGATAAAGGCTAGTCGCACTTCGGTTGTGGGTTCGATTCCCACAGCCTTGTCCAACGCGATGGGCTTTCACCCGTCCTACAGGTTGTCCTTTTTCTAAAACTAAATTACTATAACATCCCATCAATAATATCAAAAAAAGTTATATCCTTAAACAATACTAACTTATGTCCAACATAATCCATTCCAATCTTTAGGCTTATCTAAAATACTTCGGTCCAAGCTCATAGTATAAAGAAAAAGATTACTTGAAATGTCATCAACCAAGCATGTGAATACCATCATTTATCCCCCATATATCTTGTTGGTCACATTCCAATCATGTGAATACCTTAATCATGTATTCTCTTGAAAAATGAATACCCATTAAACCTTAGTGAAAACATGAATGCTATCAAAAGTTAACTCTTACCACATACCAAAATCCAAAAATTCTATATACTCAAACCATGATATAACCTTCTCCTTATATCAGTCATGAGCTCATGAATACTATCAAACATTTAATTTTCTCCTTATCCCTTCATTATGCGCATATCATCTGCTTTCCAAAATATTTGAATCACTTTTCATGGTTACCGGTACCTTAAAATTATTGAAAACCACAATAATACAAAAATATTCTAATACACAATAAAAGTACATCAACAACATTATTCTTGAATACCAATACATAAACACTTCAATCCATCCTCTTCAATTATTGTCCTGGAATAAGTCCTTCCTTGATTTAGAAGTAACTTTTTAGGTCAGGACATTGAGTTGGGTAATGCCCATGTTCTCCACAAATAATACATTGAACTCCATAACAGTCTGTCACTCTATGACCCTTTTCTCCACACAAATAACATCGGTCCCTCCATTTGAGGTATTCCTCAAGGTTCTTCTTCCCTTCTTTAGAAATCTCAATCTTCCTTTCTTTATGCTCCTCAACATGCGAACATGCATAATAGTCTATCTTCATCTTCTTTGATGAATTAGGTATACCACTAAATTTCACCTTGTTAATCATATATCGTGATGACTGATTCGGCATAATCACAATATCTTTCTCTCTAGGCATTACATAATTTTGTTGCTCATAGTCACCAATTTGTCTATTGGATTCAATGTTAACCGAATTCCATCTGGTTCCCTCCATTAACTAAAACACAAAAAGAATTTTGTGAGAGGCAAAAATCATGCTAGAGAAAACAACATAGTAAAGGGGGAGTACCTTCAATATCTAACATCTTAGGTTAAATTCTAATATCGTTAGCGCAATTCTAGGACTATAACCTATATGTATACTTAACCTTAGAGACATCCCTAGACATACCTTAGAAATATCTCTAGGGATCTCACTAAAGTTCTCGCATCCTAGTTTCCAAAGGTTGACTAAACCTTTCCTTTGATACCAACTGTAGAGACCTGAAGCCTAACGTACATGGACATTACATTACTTTTACAGAATACTTAGTACATAACAAAAACACACACACAAGGATCGTAATAGTTTAGTGTCTTTGGAAACTCGGAATAAAATCTTCTAATCATGGTGAAAGATCTTCAACATCTCCCATAAAGATCTTCTTTTTTTAAACCTAAATGCTTTATTTATATCCTGGGGAAAAGAAAACATAAAAGGGTGAGCTCAAATGCTCAGTAAGGGTAAACAAAAGAAATATCAATCACGTCATATTCATAAGAACATATCTTTGGAAATCTTAACCTGCAAAAGAGATCATAATTTCATAACATGGGATAAATCATAGTAGTGAAATGTAATCCCAATAATCATAACTTAAAACATGAAACTTTGTGGAATATACACATAATCATAGATAATCATTTCTTGTTAGTCAAGACTCATTTCCAAGACTATCTTAGTGGACAAAGTCCCTTTCTGAACCGAGTTCATTCCTCGTTTCAGTCCTGTTTCACTAAACCGGTATAACCTACCGTTCCAGCCATGTCTATCTCATGAGATATATAATCTTTACCCAATGCATTGGAGGGAGATATAGGTCTCACCCATCTCAAAATGATACCATTCTTATGTCTGCCACAAAATCATAAATCATACATCATTGCATAACCCATGTAATAAAAATGGGATTCTTAAACATCATGCCATCATAACATAATCCATAAAAGTTTGATATCATTTCATCATAAGAAAATTTAAACCATTTAAATCATAGAGACATATTACTTGAAACATACACATATGAAATAATTTCATCTTAGATGAAAAATAGTTTTGGCAGAACACTTGAAATGAATTCTTGAGGAAAATATCCTTTCTTATTTAAAATCATTTTCTTTTCACAAAATTCCATGAAATTTTAAAAGAAAAGAGTTTTGTTGAAAATGATCATTCAATTTTGTAGAGGAAGCTTCTTGAAAATGAGGCGTTATGAAACCGTAAAAATCCGTTCACGCCGTATAAGTTAAAAATAACATTCTCCTCGTACTTTTGTCGGAAAAGTCAAAAAGCACCTCGTAACATAAACAAAAGAAAGATTCCTTACATACCATGTGTTAAAAGTCAAAAATGGGTAAAAAGGGACTTTAAACATACATGAAAACACTTTTATAAAACATGGACATGGATGATAGAAATAACCCCAGTAAATACCAAAGTATAAACAATCTCGGATAAAAATGAGATTGTGATATTTCCCTTACCTTATGTCCGATATGCTTTGTACGTATCCGAACCTCCTGTATAATGATTTAAATAGTGTCATTAACTTATTACAGAATCATATTCATTGTTATGATATCATATATGGTTCACTTATGACTTTATATTACCCGTTCTTTTGTAAATTCCATGTTAAAGAAGCGTTTTGGGTAAAATCGTTTCATTTATCGTAGGTGTTTGGACTTGTTGTTCTTGACATTATTATTACTTATATCATGATTTAATTACTTCCAGAATATAAAATATGATTTATATATCATATATATTCAGTATATATATATATATAATAGATAGATAAATGAAATGAAACACACCGTTCATGGAGACGGTAGCCCGTACGTACGCATGAACGATGTTTTACTTTCCTTATTGTCTTGAATGGAAGTAAGTAGATGACATATATATACATAAATCTAGTAGATTTACCATGTCATATATTTCATTATTATTCATTATATATACTTTATAATCATTCTGGAATGGTTAACATGGATAATGAATCTCATCGCGTCATGGAGACGGTAGTCCGTACGTACGCACGAGCGATGATATCGTTCCCATGGTCGTGGAATTGTGTTGAAGTGTATGTATACTATTTCAGTATCAATATAACTTTATAATAATCATATATTGTTACTCATTACACCATTATACCCATCCAATTAATGTGGTGGCGGAAAATAGATTACACCACGGCGTGGAGACGGTATTCCGTACGTACACACGCGCTGTGATTTACTTTTTCCGTAGGATGGATAGAAGGTTAATTAGAGTTGTTTAATATTTATAATAAAATATCAGTATATAATAAATACTGATGTTATTACTTTATCATGAAACAACTAAAGAAGAAGAAGTTGAAGAAGAAAGAAATTGAAAAAGATCGGTAATGGATATTACCTCTTTTTGACGCGCCTTCACTTAACCTCCACTTAAAGAACTAAGGATGGTCTTTGAAGAAGACCAGGACATCTAGGATAATACTAGGGCAGTGGAGAAGAGATTTTGTCAGGGTTTGGCCGAGCTTTAATGCTCAAATTGGTGTGAGGAGGAGAGGGAGGAGGTGCCCTTTTATAAGGGAGGAGAGGGGCACCTTAGGAAAATCTCAAAATATTATTTTATATTAAGGTCAAATTCGGTTTATAATGGTTCCAAAGGGTCTTATTTCGAAGCTAAAGTGGGTATGGGTCGAAATAATCTCATCAAATAGGATTTAGACAAGTTTAGGTTATTATTTTAACCTTATCAATTAGATTTAACTCTAAGTTAAATAATTTAACTTTTACCATGTATTTTTGTTTTCTTACACTATATGGTTAATAAACTTACCATAACAAGCCAAAAGAACCCCAAGTTGTTTATTATTAATATATCTATCCTTATCTAAGTCATTTGGCTGAACCTTAGATTTTTAGGAATTAAATAACAATTAATAATATAATATTTTTTAAAAAAACTAATTTATGTCAATTTTGACACTATTTGGTACATGATTTTTTTGAAATTCATAACAGAATGATAAGTTCGAACCAAGTTACTTATATCAACAATAACATGTCATATTAACCTAAAAAATTAATTTAAGTCATAAAAAGTCTCAAATTACATTTATTTGGGCATTTATAACATCAATTATGTCAATATTTTATTAATAAGACAATTACTGCATCACCTTTGTGTCATAATAAATGATAATTATTTAATCCCTAAAAATTCTAAATAAATTCCTATGATGTAGATAATTGTATTATATTTCTGTATACTATTCATGTTCGAAGTTTCATGAAGTTTATCACTAAATTAAAATTATTATACTTATAAGATTTAAGAAAGTGACATTTTGTCACATTCTTTGGTTTTAATAATAATTAAATTATTTCCATGGAAAAAAGTCCATAAAATGAATCTAATCCAACCCTTAGGTTATATGGGTATACTTTTAGCCATCCAATAGGATTTTTCCAAGTGTTAGGGTAATTTTATAATCTTATATTTACCCTTAATTACCCGATTTACCTTTAAATATAGTAAATAAAATTTACCGTAGTTACTATTCACAATGCCCAAAAATAAAAATTAGCTTATTAACATAATTTGGACCCACTGATTCCAAATATGGAATCCATTTTTCCTAATTCAATACACAAAACATGCATAAATTAAATTAAAATTAATCCCGTTGTCGAAAGAAAACGGGTTTTTCTTTAAAACATTGTAAAAGATTGAATTGATTTAACCTACGAATTCAAGGTAAAATCAATGCTAATGACATACATTATATTAAATGGTAAAAATATATTCTATTTATACTTTAAAACCATTAAATATTATAATTTAACCACATAATATATTACGATGAAAAAAGTTGTTTTTAATTAAAATATAGCGTGTTTTTACTATTCATTAAAATATGAAAGTCGTCATAATAAAATGAAAAATTTATCCAAAGTAAATTTTTATTTCTTGATTCCAAAGAATAATTTTATTTTTTCAAATGGAACATATAAATATGTCAAAACTAGATTTAAATTGGGTGCGCCATCAAAAGGTGACAAAACTGCATTTTTTTTAAAATACTAATTTTACCCGAAAAATTTATTTTGTTCTTATACCATGTTCTAGAAAATGTGTAAGATGAATAATAATGTTATAAAATTCAAAATTTAGTTAATAATATTCATAACGGCTAGTTCATAATAATAATATAATAATATATCGTTGTTTAGTAAAACCCGGTATTGCGTACAACACACGCTATCGAGGAAGGTCGCGATTGCGTGTAATGCAAGCCAAGTCAGGGTTGCGTGTTGTGAAATAATTATTCGTTGTTTTTTATAACAGAATCCAACCATATTTCATTTATACATTGAATATATATATATATATATACTCAATGTTGCGTATAATAACTATTATCAAAATTGTGTGTAACACGATCCAAGAATAGTGTTGCGTATACTGCAAGCTAATACGGTGTTGCGTATAGCGCAAGGTAATCTTGGTATATCGTACAATAGAAGATATGAATGAAATTAAAAAGAATGTATCTTATAAAATCTCGAGTTGTTACAATTGGCATTGCGTGCATTATTACCTGAAAAAGTTACTGCTGTTGTACTCCAATTTTGTACATTTTTTAGGAAATTATGTGAGAAAGCTCTACATCTATTTCAGATTGAAAAACTCTAGGAGAGGTTTGTATTGACCCTTTGTGCAATGGAGATGATCTTTCCTCCATCGTTTTTTACTGCCATGATGCATTTAACTGTGCATTTGGTTGAAGAAGCTAAATTTGGAGGCCCCGTTCATTATCAATGGATGTATCCAATTGAGAGGTATTTTATTTATATGTTTCCAGTTAAGTAAAAAAAATTTGGCATTTAAATAAATGCATAATATTATTATTTTATTTCACAGATATATTGGGCATTTGAAAGCATACGTGAGAAATAAATCTCAACCAGAAGGCTCTATTGCTGAAGGCTATTTGGCCGAGGAGTGTCTCACCTTTCTTCCATATATTTAGATGATATTGAGACAAGATTTAATCGATTTGGACGTGTTGACGACGCATCAACTCAATCTCAAATGCATCAAAAATCAAAAATATTTCCTGCTATTGGCCGATCAGTTAGGAGGACCTCATATGTGACACTGACAGAATTGGAATTATTAAAGACACATAGATATGTGCTGCTGAATAGTGAAATTGTATATTCATTTATTGAAGAGTTGAGGATACAAACAAAGAGACGAATAAGAGGCCGAACACGAAATGAGAAAGATATAACAAAAGATGTGAATAAAGAGCTAGTAGAATGGTTTGCACGACGTGTAAGTTTATAAATATTGTAATAAATATGAATATTAGTTTAACACATACAATTTGTAAATATATTAAATTATATTTCTTTTTTCAGATCATGAATACTGATACTCAAGAAAACTTTTCATAAGATTTTAAGTTTCTTGCTAGAGGTCCTATAAAACAAGTTAGAAAGTTCGACGCTTATAATGTGAATGACTTTAGATTTCATACAGTTGATCGAGAAGTGGGTTTAAAAACACAGAATAGTGGTATATTTACATTTGCTGAAGTGGGATACTATGGAAATCTGCATGATATTATTGAATTAAACTACCACGGGCATTTTTCTGTTGTTTTATTCAAATGAAAATGGGTCGATATTATGAGAGGTGTTAAAAGAGATTCCTTGCAATTTACTTCTGTAAAATTCTCTCGCTTGATGGATGTTGGTGATCATGAAATACATGATACATATATCATAGCATCTAAAGAAAAAATGGTATATTATGTGAATGATGTTGTGGATGAAGGGTGGAGTGTAGTTACTCACGTAATACAAAGAGGTTTGTATGATATGGGTGATGAAGTGGAATATTTGACCTCTGTAATTGAATTTCATCAACAACAGGAAGAAAAATTATTTGTCCATCATGATATTGAAAATATTAGTCTAGCAAGGATGAATGAAGTGGATGAAGCAATGGAGGAGGAAACCAACATGATTTAAGGGGAAAATGATTGTATGTACAATTATTTATTCATTCAGCAACCACTTGTTTCATTTTTTCAGTCATTCATTATCATTGTTATATATATTTTGTTTGTTAGTACTGGGCATCTATTATCATTTTTTTCTGCATAAATTTTTTGAAATATATATTCGGAACTTAATTTTATTTGATTAAATGACAGGAATGCCAAGGAGGAAGTGGTACACTATTTCATCTAGTTCTGCGACAGATGACGATCCGTCTGTCCCCACGGCATTTGAGACACCAGCTACCTACACCCATGCACTATCTCCCCCTGCACCATCTCTGACACCATCTGTGGATGTCTCATTAGAGGATGATTCATCAACTCCTCCTACAGGATCCTCAGCAGTGGGGCGGCGACACGCGCCTTCCAGTTCATCACGGACATTCGGGAGGGTCACAGTCATAGGTACAAATTTTAATTAAATAAATTTATTGCATTTTTGTTTATACTAATTGTTTTCTCATTGCAGATGAAAAAAATGCAACCGTGGAAAAACACATAAAAAGTTCAGATGTTTGGAACATGAATGGCGAGAAGATAGTCATGCCATTTTATTCTTATAGGGTCCCGACGGATGACGCCGTGGGGTTACTTGGCCAGATTATAGGTCAGCTGGCAGTGGAGCCCATTTCCCTTCCTATTTCATATGATGATTGGAGGCATATGCCTCCAAACTAGAAAAATGAAGTTTTTGATTCTCAGATAAAGGTAATTTTATTACTTTATGGTTTAATTGTATGTCATGTTACTAATATGTTCAAAATGAATTTCTGTAAACAGATGTTCTTCCACTTTATCGTTGCTGATGTGATAGCATGGAAGTGAACATTGAAAAATCTTGGTAAAAAATGGAAAGATTTAAAATGGAGGTTATGGTGTGATGTCAACGATACTTTGTTGACCGTGCAGCAAATGTATGAGAAGCTACCCAATGGGGTACCGAAAGAACAGTGGAAAGTTTTTGTTGATAGACATCATGATGAGAAGAGGATGGTATTGAAATATATATTATTATATTATCCTCATTTTACATTTATACATGTATATGAAGAGGATATGACATTGAATACATTACTGTTAAATTGAATTTTATTTATTTCAGGATCTCTCAAGACAGAATGCATCAAACTGGGCAAAGCAAGTCATCCCGCACACTGCGGGCTCAAAAAGATTTTCTAGAAGCCGAATGTCATTGGTAATCTTTTAATTAGTTTATATATTTATAAGAAAATATTATATACTTAAAATATTGAATTGTTGATTTATCTTTGTTTAATACAATCACAGAGTTTAGGGCATGAAGCGTCCCGAACTGAACTCTGGTTGGATGTTCACAAAAAAACAGATGGAAGTTTTATTAATGAGCCTGCCAAAGAAGTTGGGGTATGAAGTCAATTTTTTATTATAATAACTTATTATCAATTTTTACTGTGTTAATATATATTGATATTTTATTTATAGGTAAGAATTACAGAAATATGGGATGCCAATCCTGGGCAATCCTACTCAGTCTCCCTGGATGACTCAGTTGCTAAAGTCCTTGGGAAGGAGCATCCTGGTAGAGTGCGTGGGATGGGTTTGGGACCCATACTATCTGAGGTCTTTGGAAGGCCACCAGGGATTCCAGCTGCATCTACTCCTGGTTATAGTCATTTCATACCTGAAGATTCTTAGAGGGAGATGTATTCTCTACGAGCCACAGTTCAAGACCAGGGGGCTTAGATATCTACTATGCATAAAGCGTTGACTGATATATATCAGCAGATGAGCAGATATTCCCCTGGTGGTGGTGCATCGAGTAGTGGTGAGCAGGTAAATCAAAAATTATAAAAAACATTTAGTTTTCAAACTTTTATTGGTTTTAAGTTTAATTATAAATATGCAACAATATTTAATTTTCAATATAATGTTCTTACAGGTGGCAGCAGGTAGTGGAGATGGAGGTGGAGAGGGTGAGAATGCATCATCAAACCATGAGTAGTAGTATTGTTGATGTGTTGAACAAATATGAGAACGGTTGGTTTGTATATGTAACATGTATGGCACATAGTTTCCACCAAACATTTCCATGTCCTAACATTTTCTTGATTTCTCATGTTTCCTTCTATGATTTTTTTTATTTATGATGTTTCATTTTATGTCTTGATTTCTTGAGTGTGGTATACATCATTCCATTTAGGCCTGTGTTTGAATTGGTAGTCGAGATTTTGGATGACTAAAGAGTGATCCTTTCACTACTGGAAATATCACCTATACCCACGGTTTAGAACCATGGGTATAGCCCATGAAACCGTGGGTATAGGCTATACCCACGGTTTCATGGACCGTGGGCTAGAGCGGCGTCGCAATAGCTCTATACCCACAGTTTCTATAAAACCGTGGGCATAGCCCAAGAAAAAGTCAGATTACCCACGGTTTACCAAACCGTGGGTATATATCTATATCCACGGTTTTGTAACCGTGGGTATACAGGTTTCCAGCACAGCAGAATTACCCGCACAGCAGAATTACCCACAGTTTACCAAACTGTGGGTATAGATATATACCCACGGTTTGGTAACTGTGGGTATACAGTTTTCCCCGCACAACAAAATTACCCATGGTTTAATAAACCGTGGGTATAAACATTTTACCCCAGAAACTGCTTCTAGATTACCATCCTGCACCTCTGCAAATTCTAGCTTCCTACCATCCTGCACCTATTCCAACCATCCAGCACTTAAAAACAATAGAAACCAAAATACAAAATAGATGGATTTCAATCATGGTGGTGGGAAAATTAAAAATTCCAACTTGGATGGAGAAAAAGTGATAAAATTTCAGCATTCCAAAATGATGCATATCTTAAAATGATGAAAAAAAGAAGACATTCTCTATTTTACTAAGGTTATTACTAATCTGAAATCAATATTCCCATCGTTGTTAGAATCAAAAGAAAATGTAGGAAAAATCATGTCACACAGGAGTTCCCAGAACAAAACTGACTTACATTATCAATAATGATTACTACAAGACTAAGTTAAATCTAGGATATTATAAACCAACAAAATACTAACCATCTATATTGCCTCATGTCCAAGATTGTGTAACCATCTGTATTGCCTCATACTAACTGCAAGAACATAAAAACAACTAATTATGAACCTTTATTGCAAATGCTAACAAGAATGAAGTACGATAAAATCCAATACTGAACTTTCATGAATAATAAAACATCATTTTTGGTCAAGGATCATGGAAATCAGTGAGGATCTATCCCAAATGAAAAGAAAAAATATAATGGAATTTCTGCTATGTCAAAAAATTAAAATCAAAACAATAAGACCATGTTTTTAGCAAACTCAAGTGACCATCCAGATTAAGGAAATTTGGAGTGCACTAACTTGAATATAGAAACTGCTAAAAAAAGTGAAGAAAAATATAGCTAATAATATGTTGAATATGAATATGGAAGATTCAGACATTCACCAAAATTATGGTTTTTATAGAGGATCTAAAACTAATTGTGGGAAGAATTTTGATTTGTGTCTGGATGCAGTGGGTATACAGTTAACACTGCCAAAATTTATGATGAAATGGTCATGACCAGGTTTACTCAATGTATCAAGACTTATAATGCCCTTCTAAATGAACTGGCTCAATTGGGAAATTGGAATGCAGCAGAATCCATCTTTCTAGACATGAAAATAAATAACACGCTACTCTCAGACACTCAAACTACTCACTAACTCCATGCTTCTTGTTGTCCAACTCTTCACTATCAAAGAATGAATTTACACCAACATAGGTGTATCAATTCTTCTCCACGTTCATCTAATGATGAACTCAATGAATCTCCAATAGGAATACCTCCTAGATCTCCTTAATCTAACTTTCCATCCCACATATGGAAATCTTTAGTTATCTCTTTCTCCATGCTTGTTGTTTTCCTACTCTTCACTAACAATGAATGAATTTACACCAACATAGGTGTATCAATTCTACTCTACATTAAAAAGATGACTCGTAGACAAAAGCCCTCCACCTGCCCAGCCCTCCCCATCCCTCCCCACTGCCCAGCCCCTCCACATCCCTCCCCCCTGCCCAGCCCCTCCCCATCCCTCCCCACTACCCAGCCCTCACCCTCCCCCCTGCCCAGCCCTCCCCCTCCCCCCTGCCCAGCCCTCCACCTGCCCAACCCCTCCCCCTACCTCCCCACTGCCCATCCCCCCCTGCACAGCCCTCCCCCTGCCCAGCCCCCTCCCCCTCCCCCTCCCCTCCCCCCTGCCCAGCCCCTCCCCATCCCTCCCCACTGCCCAGCCCCTCCCCATCCCTCCCCACTGCCCAGCCCTCACCCTCCCCCCCTGCCCAGCCCTCACCTTGCCCAGCCCTCCCCCTCCCCCCTGCCCAGCCCTCCCCCTCCCCCCTGCCCATCCCTCCACCTGCCCAGCCCTCCCCCTCCCCCCTGCCCAGCCCCTCCCCCTCCCCCCACTGCCCATCCCTCCCCCCTGCACAGCCCTCCCCCTGCCCAGCCCTCCTCCCCCTCCCCCTCCCCCTCCCCCCTTCCCAGCCCTTTCCCTGCCCAGCCCCCCTCCCCCTCCCCCCTGCTCAGCCCCTCCCCATCCCTCCCCACTTCCAAGCCCCTCCCCATCCCTCCCCACTACCCAGCCCTCACCCTCCCCCTGCCCATCCCTCACCTTGCCCATCCCTCCCCCTCCCCCCTGCCCAGCCCCTCCCCCTCCCTCCCCACTGCCCATCCCTCCCCCCTGCACAGCCCTCCCCCTGCCCAGCCCCCCCCCCCTCCCCCTCCCCCCCTGCCCAGCCCCTTCCCCTCCCTCCCCACTGCCCAAGCCCTCCCCCTGAATCTCCCTGCATGAAATATGTAGATGCATGACATGTTTTATTTGGATGCAGACCCAACCAGGTAAGGTACTGTAACTGTTAGAAAACATCCTAAAATTTGATTAGGTACTACAACTCACTGTATTACAGAACAAATTATAACAGAAAACAAATCTAAAATCGTATTTCCAACTAAATATGTTCCCTTAAGGTATGTTTATTTAAGGTAATCCAACTCACTGTAATAAAAAACAGATTATAACACAAGAAATACCAGTCAAAAAATATAAACTTCCATACATCCTATCCTGTTGAAGAGTTAGTTGGGAAAAAAATACCTTCATAAATCCTCGCTGAGACATAAATGGTACACATCTCTTAAGTTTTTTCTCCATGCTTGTAAATCGAAGGAATTCATTCCATCAGCCCATGCACATTCACCAATATTTCGGTTCATCTCTATGCTGGGATGAGAACAATCAAAGTATTTCTAGAAACTCTTATACATGACCCACAAAAATCAATATACAGTGGAGTCAATAGTGAAAACATATCACCTGCATTTATATGTTGAATGAAAGGGAGGTTAACTCCATGATTTTACGACCAATAACCTCCATTCATATAGTGTGTAAATGAAAATGAAAAATGATGCATGGTAGGGAGGTTAATTCCACAATTTTAGGAAAACATACCTGTTGTAGAGATCTGGCACTTATTAGTGCAGGATTCCCTTGATCTCTTCATGTGAAGACTGAGTCACCTGCAATATATAAATAAAAAATAATCAATATTCATCTTAAAAGATGAAGTGCGTAATAACGTATGAAAAAGTATTATGCGAAGGGAAATACTGCAAATTGTCTAGGATATTATTTCAACGATATTACGAGAACATACCTATTGCGGGGTGAGCAACACATTGGTCATGATTCGATTTAAGTGGCTGCTCTGGGTGGTTTTGTTAACATCCACCTCACCCGTGCACTTGCTTTGTGTTTCTAGTGCATCCTTCAAGAACACTTTCATCTTCCAGAATGTTGATTCACTCTGCATCCCACATACCAATTATGGCCAGAAACAGAGAGGAAATAGAGCATTTGTGCTGCAATGAATAGTTAGAAATGTCAGGTTTAATGATAGCAACCAGAAGTGTTTACCTTCAATTGGAAGACAGTGCCCCATTGATGATTGTTCAGAAGGCGCTGAAGAAAGGTGATGTCCTGGGAGTGGTCGATCCTCCAATGCTCCATGGTAATCAACTAAATTAGCTGAAAATTCATTTCTGGGACCACTTGAAGTCCTACTGCATCATATTATAAAAATATGAGTCAGGGGTTAAATTGGATATTTGAGGATGCAGTTGAGTAAAAAGAAAACTTGTCATGCTGTAAAAAATGGTGTGGTAAAACCATACCCTTAGTGACGGTGGATAAGTCGACACCGTGTCCAGCTCCTCCCCCAGCCCCTCCCCCTCCTTCCCCACTGCCCAGACCCTCCCCCTCCCTCCCCACTGCCCAGCCCCCCTGCCCAGCCCCTCCCCCTCCCTACCCACTGCCCAGCCCCCCCTGCCCAGCCCTTCCCCACTTCCCAACCCCTCCCCCTCCCTCCCCACTGCCCAGCCCCGCCCCCTCCCTCCCCACTGCCCAGCCCCCCCTGCCCAGACCCTCCCCACTGCCCAGCCCCCCCTGCCCATCCCCTCCCCCTCCCTCCCCACTGCAAAACCCCCCCTGCCCAGCCCCTCCTCACTGCCCAACCCCTCCCCCTCCCTCCCCCACTGCCCAGCCCCTCCCCCTCCCCACCTGCCCAGCCCCTCCCCCTGCCCAGCCCCTCCCCCTCCCTCCCCACTGCCCATCCCCCCCTGCCCAGCCCCTCCCCACTGCCCAACCCCTCCCCCTCCCTCCCCACTGCCCAGACCCTCCCCCTCCCCACCTGCCTAGCCCCTCCCCCTCCCTCCCCACTGCCCAGCCCCCCTGCCCAGCCCCTCCCCCCTGCCCAGCCCCTCCCCACTGCCCAACCCCTCCCCCTCCCTCCCCACTGCCTAGCCCCTCCCCCTCCCCACCTTTACAGCCCCTCCCCCTCCCTCCCCATTGCCCAGCCCCCCCTGCCCAGCCCCTCCCCACTGCCCAACCCCTCCCCCTCCCTCCCCACTGCCCAGCCCCTCCCCCTCTCTCCCCACTTCCCAGCCCCCCTGCCCAGCCCCTCCCCACTGCCCAGCCCCCCCTGCCCAACCCCTCCCCCTCCCTCCCCACTGCCCAGCCCCCCCCCCTCCCCCTGCCCAGCCCCCCTGGCCAGCCCCTCCCCCTCCCTCCCCACTGCCCATCCCCTCCCCCTCCCCACCTACCCAGCCCCTCCCCCTGCCCAGCCCCCCCTGCCCAGCCCCTCCCCACTGCCCAACCCCTCCCCCTCCACTGCTAAGTCCAAGATTAGATGGAGAGATAATAATTAACACACCATACCATAAAAACAAAAATGGCATGTGAATATTACCTAAAGAATTGTTAAATAACACCCCTGATGAAAACATAATCCAAAATGCATTTCATTGCATAAAGAAATTCACATACAAGCAGTCCAACAATACAAAAAAAAAATTAAAACTCCAACACAAGTCTCTCTGCTAAGTCAAAAATGGAGGGGATTAATATCCCCCCCATCACCATCATCGTCATCCCTATGTCCAACATCATCATCAGCAGCAGCAACATCGTCAGCATCATTATCACCAGCAACAACATCATCATCATCATCATCATCATCAGCAATCTCATCACCAACAACAGCATCAACAACATCCTCGCCAACTCTATCTCCACCACCATCATCGCCACTAGGACCCTCATGGGAATCACCCGAGGCATTATGTAAAGAGCGCATTGATGCTATACATTAATCAAAAGTGGCAGCAACCTCTGGTGGTAGTGACTGACTCAACATTGACATAGCTTTCATGAAATGTTCATTCATTAGCTTACTTTTTTCACGCTCCTCTAATACTATTTTCTTTGTCGCAAATAATTCAGCACGCGTACATTCCAACTCAGAGGCCTTAGAGGCATTAGAGGAGTCAGATGATGACCAATACCTAGAGGGGACAATGTTTTTTCCTGGTCTACAACAGACTCTTCCTGGATGCTCCACAACTAACACCTGACTCAAATGATCATTTGGCCCTAAGTTGTCATCTTCCTCATCCATGGCCTCCAAGGCAGACTGTTGAAATTATACACATATTAAATTATGAATTTTGTATAAATGTTTGAAATATATATAAAAAACTTACAATTTTTTCTTGTGTTTTTGAATTAACAGCAGTTCCATCTTTTCTTTTACTACTGAAGCAGAATAATTTGGCACGAGGTACAGGACCTTAAATGCCCCATTCATCTTGCTGCATATGAGAAATGCACAAATTTGGATTACAACCATATATGATAAATGCAAAAAATTGGATTGAACATACCAGCCGCTTCTCATGATCGGGCATTATAGTGCGCCCCAATGTGTGTAGATATATCATTTCATCTTTTTTTTTGTTTTTCGCTGACAATTCCTAAGAAACAAAAAAACAATACAAGTAATAAGAATTAAATTTTATATAAAAACCATTAAAGATGGGTAGTAACTTATACTATTCAATCTTCCAATGTGCGATCATTTTTTGATATTGACTTTTTGGACAGTCAGGGTTTGTGGGTACACCCTCTAACTCGGTACCCACTCTGCTCCTCCAACCAATATGTAACTCATACTTGTATGACCGCCAATACTCTCCAAGATCACTCAACCTAGCATCTTTGGCAGCTTCACCGTTAGGAAAGTTAAATCGACTCTGCAACGAAAATGTTAATTCATATAAATACATTACTAATATAAATATAAATTTATAAAATTTCCATACCCATATCTGCGCCCATGCCCTATCCTTGATGTCAGCACTGATATGTCTCCATGAGACCGGTTCCACCGGAACGATATCATGATATTTGGCTAAAGTATCCATGAAACTTCTACACACCTTAGCATTTTTACCTACAATTTGATTTTGAGGATTGTAATCCACCATAATCTGAGTTTCGCGATTCCAGGCATCCCGCATTCGAGTGCGCCCACGTCGCCTACTAGAAGATCCCACTAAATAACAGAAGAGGTGAAAAGAGAAGAGTTAAGTGACAATACAATAATACAAAGGTGAAATGCTATAATTTGAAACATTTATAATAAAAAAACCTGATGCAGGCTCCTGAATAGGCTGTGAGGCATCCGTGGACTGTGCTGGATCAGTATCCTCCGAAAAAAGTATCTGTTCCACAGCATGCTCCGGCTGATCTTCATGAACAGGAGTGGAAACTGAAGGAACAGACTCAATATGTGCATGATGGATGGTAGGAAAAGGAGGTGGCGTAGACATGTCAGAATATGCGTAGTAGGTCTGGGGATACATGAATGGATATGGAAATTGTGGAGGTGAGAACATCAGTCGAGTCGGCATGGACATGGAATGGGAAAAAGAGGGTAAATGGGATGATGACGGTAGCATGTATGGGAACATCCCAGGGGTCTCAAGTGGAGGGCGGACATGTGTGGTAGATGGGATGTCCACTGATGGGTCAGTGTGGGGAGTGGTAAGACGGGAGCTCCGCCTAGGTCTAGGAGGATCCCTGCTCGGTCCCATACTAGGAAGAGGAATATCTGAAGTTATATATCCCTAAAATAAATTTGATCAAAAATATGAAATTCATATTATATGTAATGCGGAAGATAAATATTAGAATTATTATACTCACTGAAGACAACTCACGCTCGCGTCTAACAGGATCAACATAAAATAATCTTTTCTTGCGAGCTTCTGTAGTTTTCTTCATAATCTGTATAAGAATGAAATAAATATTTTTTAGCAACAATTTTTACAAATCATACATACAACTTAAAATCCAAAGAAGACAAAAAATGTCATAACATCTTTCAGTAATGATAATTTACAACCAAGTTATACAATTTTTAAAACCGCATTTTAAACCCAGTTTTCTGAATTGAAATAAATATAATTAAATGAAACGAAACCAAACAATACTAAAACAGACATATCATTCCAAACTAAAACTAAATTATAGTAATTACATTCGTACCAACCTGAGAAACTCACGTCAATGTAAACTGAATGAACTCTGAATATATATGGTTGCTTTTATATATTACCCTCCACTACCTCAGGTTCAACATCATCTCTCACAATGGGACAATTTGTGTCATCAAATACAATATTTTGGCTAACACCGATGGGGGCGTCAATGGTGACAATTTCATCCCCAGCATCATGAAAAATATGTCTTGGGATTACTTCATTAATGACACCGTAATCAGGTTTCAGATGATCTTTCACATAAAACACTTGTTTTTCCATTGATGCCAAAATGTATGGTTCATCGGTATGTAGGAATCGACTCATGTCAATAACTCTAAATCCGCAATCATCAATAAATGTACCCTGTCGCGTCATTGAATCAAACCATTTACATTTCATCATAGTGACTCGAACTTGAGAGTAGTAATCCAATAACAATATTTTCTCAACCATCCCATAATAATACACATCTTCATATCGAGGTCGACTATCTGATGCACTGGCATAACAATATGTTCTAGCAGTTAAAATAACGCCATCATGTTGTGTTCTCATTTTCACCACTTTATCAGTTGTAACAAATTTATATCCATTGATTATTAAAGATTTGCAGTCACGAACCAAAGAATTGGGACCAAAAGCCAACGCTCTTAATTCTTGAGAAATGAAGTCAGCAGGTAAACTCAATACCTGAAATACATATGAGTAATATAATTAAATATATATCTATATTTTAAGGTATATAATGTAATGGTCATACCTTCGATTTCAACCAAGCTGGGAACTCTTGGATATGCATAGCCTCTCTCCTTCTCAACGGCAAAGACCGATGAACTCTACTTATAATTTGTTTATGTTCTCTACATAAAATGACAATAAAAGTATAAGGTATATGTGATATGATATCGTATGAGATAACATATATATATTCAAATTACTTACTTGATATAGGCATCGAACAAACCACAATTAAACAAGACTGTTCGATGTGCCATATTCTGCTCTTCAAAGCTCAATGTAACCAATGTATATGGCCCAACAATTCCACCTGTTTGGGGAAGAGATGGAAACGAGGGCTGAATTTCCTCATACTTCTCATCTTCATTTCTCATTGGTAGATTATGTCTTGTGCTCACATCAAACAAATACATTGAACAAAAATCCATACATTCTTGGGCCAGATAACTCCTCACAATGGAACCTTCAGGATAATTCTTATTTCGGACATATGATTTCAAAGTGCACATATTTCTTTCAGTGGGATACATCCACCAAAAAGCGATTGGTCCCCCAAGAAGTGTCTCAGTTGGAAGATGAACTGTTAAATGCAACATGCAAGTGAAAAAGGATGGAGGAAATTTTTTTTCCAACTCACACAAAATTAATGGAGCCTCTTGCTGCATTTTTATCAACAATGATTTGGATAAACTTTTAGCACAAAGGTCTCTAAAAAAATGACACAACCGAATCACTGTCACTCTTACATTATTGGATAGAAAATGTTGAATTGCTATTGGAATCAATTCATGAAGCAGGATGTGATAATCACGAGTTTTTAGGGATTTCAATTTCAAATGTCTTCTGTTGACTCGTTTAGATATGTTGCTGGAATAGCCATCTAGAACCTTGATATTCTCCAATATTTCCAGAAATTGATCTTTCTCTGTCGGTGTCATCACATAAGAAGCACAAGGAACTTTCCATTTGTTTTCACCGATACAAACAGGATGTAGTTCTGGTCGAATACCCCAATCCAATAAATCCCGACGAGATCGGAGGTCATCTTTGGTCTTCCCATTAATATTCAAAAGAATTGCAAGCAACATTTCACATACATTTTTCTCAATATGCATTACGTCTAAACAATGACGTAACAAATTAGTAGACCAATATGGAAACACACAAAAAATACTTCTCTTTTTCCAATTGTAAGTGACTTCAGTATCATCATTCTTCCTCTTTCGAGATTTCAACTGACCTTTCCCTAATGAAAAGCTGAAATCTTTCAATTCATCAAGCACATCACTTCCTGACATACGTTGAGGTGGTTCTTCAGTGTCAACATTATTATCAAACCTCCGCCGATTCTTCCTGTATTGATGATCCATTGGCAAGAATCGGCGATGCCCCATGAAACTAAAACTACGACGATATTTAAGCCTTATCGATCGTGTATTCTTCATACAAACGGGACATGATAGTTTTCCCTTCGTGCTCCACCCAAACATCATTGCATAGGCAGGGAAATCATTTATGGTCCATAGAAGGGCAGCACGCATCTGAAACGTATTCTTTGAAGAAGCATCAAATGTCTGCACACCTAAATCCCAAAGTTGTTTCAACTCTTTTATTAAAGGTTGCAAGTAGACATCTATATCATTACCAGGATCCAAAGGTCCAGATATCAGTATACTCAAGAAAGTGAAAGGTTTTTTCATACACATCCACGGAGGAAGATTATAAACATGAATAAAAACTGGCCACGTGCTATGAGCAGTAAGCATCTGACCAAACAGATTAAAACCATCACATGATAGGCCCAATCTGACATTACGCACCTCAGCTGCAAAATCAGGATGTTGTGCATCAAATGTACGCCATGCTAATCCATCTGCAGGATGGACCAGCTCATCATTACCTTTAATTCTCTCAACATCATGCCATCTCATATTAACTGAGATTTCTGGAGACATGAATAGATTTTGAAGTCTGGGAATCAATGGAAAGTGCAACATGACTGTCTGTGGCACACGAGATGGTGTTCCATCTGCATTTGTCTTCCATCGAGATGTACCACATTTTTTACAGTCATTACGGTCAGCTGTTTCCTCCAAATATAAACTGCAATATTTCAGACAAGCATGGACTTTATTAGTAGCAAATCCAAGATGCTTAATTAACTTCCATGCCATGTAATGATTGGAGGGAATATCTGCACCATCAGGAAGCAAGTCCTTAAAAAATTTAAGAATATAATCCATGGAGGTATTAGAAATCCCATACATGGTTTTTCCATGATATAACCGCATTAAAAATTCCAACTTGGTTATTTTAGTACATTCTTGATATACTGGAGTTCTGGCATCATCCAATAAATTTTTCCCTCTCTCAACATCATCGTCTTCAACATTTTCCTCGTGTATACTGATATCATTGTCTTCTTGCACCGGCATGTTATCTCTTTCGGAATTATGCACATATGGAAACTGATCAAATATCAAATTCTCCATGTCACTTCATTCATTTCGTTTATGAACAGTCGAAGATTGACTCGTCTCTCCATAGTGAAACCAAACATTTTAGTGAGCTTGAAATCCAAATTTCGTTAAATGGTAACCAACTTCTTCTCGTCTTAACCATGGTCTTCCAACACAATTATAGCAGGGACACCATATATATCCTCCATCTGACGCATTGTTAAATGCAAATTCTAACAAATTCTCCAAATTACTTTGAAACTCGGTTGAAATCTGATCGGTACGATACATCCAGCTTCTATCCATTTTATATCAAGAAAAAAATTATCATTCAATCAACAATGTAAATCATATTTAAAAAATTCATTACAACCAATTTTATTATTAAATTAATCAATGCATATTAGTAGCTAGAAAAACATATTTAATGACAAGAGGAGTCCATGATTGAATAAGTAGCAATAATAAGAATGATCAGGATAAACCATCTTTCCATGTTTATTTTACATGTAAATCTAGAAAGGATCACATTGGATATCATTGTAAATCCTAAACCTGGATAAGAAATCTAAGATCTATTTCCTTTACAAGGATAATAAATAATATCTAGCAATAATAAGAATAACAACAAACAAATGATAAATTATATTTAAATCTCAAGGACTGATTAAAGAGAAAAAAATCTTGGTGTGTTACAATGAATATTAAATTATTCCTCCCTATGTGTTGTGATCATTATTGGTTTGCAAATCTATTATCTTAGGATGGTATGAGCTTGGTCTTCCTGGTTTCGCATCGGATGGTTTGCAACAGGTCATGACCACATGGAACAGCCCCAAGATATGATTTAGATCTTTCAGTTCATCTATGAAAAGTTTTTTGTATTTGGTCATTTTAGAGGGTATGGAGTCAGCCATAGGATCGAGACTGTGCTTTTACACAGGACACTTGCTTGTTGAATCACTTTGCAATGGTGGAGAGCTTCATCACATTCAAATGTTGGGGAGGGGCAGTTTTTATGTTGTCAATCTGGTTTTATTTTCCTTGACCCTTAGGGAATTATTTGTCCCAATTCATGATGTCTTTGGGTTTTCCCATTCATCCCTTAAAATGAAGTCTTATCTTAATAAAAATTTGAAGGCCTTCAGGCCATTGGAGGAGGTATGAGCTCGGTCAAGTGTCTTTTGAGTCATCTATTTATCGAACATTTTTTCCACACATAGTTAGTTTTTTTGATAGTCACCCTCTTCTTCTGGTATGGGTAAAGGTTAAATATGACACCTATGTTGGGGCCTTCTCTAATATCATCTATCTTTAATCATTTGTGATCTTCAGAATGTCATTGAAGAAAAATCAGCCTTAAACAGTGTGGATCAATCTCCTATAAAAAGAATAGTAGACATGATGGTCTGTGAGGTTGACCTCATTAGGTTTCTTAGGTTTTTGTATCTTGATTATGTTATTTTCCATGTATGTAAGGAAATAATTGTAAAAATTCTCCTTTAATAATTAATACACTTTTTCCATCCGTTCCTCAAGTCATGGGTGACCCAGATCACTTTTTTCTTCCATTCAAGGGAGAATTTGCTGTTAATGCCACTCAATGGGAGGTGTCATGTGATTTAGGGCCTTCATAGGTGCTTGAATTGGAAATACTACTATTTTTAGGGTAAGAGAAGTATTATCTACCACATTAATGCCTATACACAGGGGTGTGGAGACACTTGTCCATTTCATTCAAGTAGGTAGCTACCACATTAGGCTCTTCTTTGGTCAAAATAATGGTAGGAGAAATTGCTCCCCAAAAACCTGGAAGGTCGAAACATCCTCCCGGAAGAAGCCTCCAAATATCTTCATGTTAACCATTTACCCTTAATTCATCCTAGTCACTCCAAGCATCCAGAAATGCAACCATGATTGGGATGACCATCATTGGGAGGTTGGTGTAGTAGAGCGGAGTAGGTTTCGACAACCAAAAATGTTTCCTAGGTGTCCCCACAAGCTTAGGACCTCGAGAAGATAAATGCTTAGAAGACGTTGGGTGAAAGTAAGCATCTTTTTCCACAGTATCCACAATAGGCGAGTCATCAACATCATTGTACTCATCACCATTTTCTGGCCGCAGCATGGAAAGTACTCAATGCGAGTATTTGCAGTGACCACTTCAGGAATTTATGAGGGCATAGAGGTTCCCAAGGTAATGACCCACATTTTCAGGATTCTCAAAAAAAGAAATGACAATGGGCACTAACACATAACCAATTATAGTAAGAGAAACTTCTATAGTTTATATTAGCTTCCATAAAGCACTAGGGGACCGGTCACGAGTGGATGGGTGGCCTTTGAAAAGGTCCCATTACGTCCATGCCATTGGGAAATCAGCCTCAGGGGAATGAATGGTATACTCCTAGAAAGAGCTTCAATAGATTGTTCGGACTCCCTTGAGGTCATGACCCCATATTGTACAATTTTCCTCGGGGGGGGGGGGGATGAGTGGATTTCAAAGTACTTTTCCTAGACAAGAGTTTCTAACAACTCCCTTTTTCTTATCCTTCAACTTTTCACCATATGCCTTGAAAGTTATCACGAGGGGAACTGGATCAACTAATTGGTCATGGGTATATGATTTAACGTAGGCCTTAGCATTGTTATTGGTGAGGAAGGGTACGAAATCCCCAGAGTTCGGATGTTTGGCCTCGCACTGGGTGTCCTCCTGGGTGAACATCAGCCATAATTTACAATCTATCATAAGATGCTTCTCTTGACAGAAACTGTTGAGAGTGGGAGGACACAACTTCAAAACATAGTTAAATTGAAGAATAAATTTATAGGGTGAATATCCTTTTCAAATAAGATCTCCTCCAATATGGGCTACCCAGATGCCTTATCTCAAAGGAAATAAGTAACCTTGGTTGACAAATTCTTCAGATGCATTATTCGTAATAGTAGTGGTAGGGAAATCATAAGGATGATAATATAAATGCTAGTAGATTTTGAGATAAGAAATTAATTCCTACTCATTCTTTATAGTTTTCCCATATTTCTTATCCTTTGAAGCCCAAACTACCAACATAACCCCACTGGTACTCTGAAGATACGGTCGGAGGGTGGAATGCAGAATTAGTAAGGATTTGATAATGTTATAACCTCCTACAATCAACCAAGAATCATCGATATCCTCCCATAACATTAATGGAGCATCACAAGTAAAATTACCTTGTTTAAGAGATGTTGAGGCAGAGGCGAAGGCCAGGGGGTCCAGGTCGGGAGCTGGGATGCAGAGCCGGGACGCGGAGCCGGGAGGCGGAGCCGGGACGCGGAGCCGGGACGCGGAGCCGGGATGCGGAGCCGGGAGGCGGAGGCCGGGGAGGGGAGTCAGAGAGGGGAGGAGAGGGTCGGGAGGCGGTGGTCGGGGAGGGGAGGATAGGGCCGGGAGTAAGGGTTGGGGAGGTAGGGTTGAACGGGGGGAGTGTCGAGTGAGGAGGAGCCCGAGGAGGAGCCCGATAGTTCGGGCAGTATGCTGTTTTAATACCCACGGTTTTAATAAAACCGTGACATACAAGTTTAAACTACATCTATAAAGATAATCATTTTCATTTTTAGTTAAAACAAAAAATATGTGAATGGGATTTTAAGGAAGCTATTAACATTAAAAAAATAGTAAATATAAAAAAATGCAAATGAATTAACATGAAATTTATTAAATTAAAGTAAATTGAAATCCAAGAACATGCCATATGATAATACTTATGTGTAGAGGTTGAGAAGACTAGGATCCTTACTAAAAAAATTGCCATATGCTATATTTGTAGAGATCTACAAGGTAGAGTCTCATCATGCCCTAGTGTTTACCATCACGGGCAGTACAAGTAACATCCACTAGTCATGACCTATCATGCACTAGCATGCGCCCGGTGGGAAGTCCAAGTAGCATCCACAACCCATGACCTATCATGCACTTGCATGTTCCCGATGGCCCGTGCAACCAATATTTGTTGGGTCGGGAGGTCCCGTAAACCTAGAGGAGTACTTGTACTAGGTTCCCCCATAAATACCCAAGGCTTCCCATGTGCCACTATTTTGGTACAAGTAATCCAAGAAGTTAAACCATGATAAAAGGTACCATCTATAATAACCAAATGCTAAGATTCCTTAAAACTGGTTTTCCTTACATAAAACAAATTCCTCATCCCATAATAGACAAAACCAGCATTAATTTGGTCAATACTATCCACTTTGGCCAAACAATAGATTTCCTAAGAAATTTCTTTCCAAATTGTTTTTTATAAATAATTATAAATCAAGGGTAATCATTCCACTAAAACACAGCCATGTATTTCATGGAAAGTCATATGATGCATTACATCAAACACGTGGTGGGTGACATGTAAAACCAATGTGTTTTTATAATTTTAAACAACCCTTACACCACATATCTAAAAAATCAAGAGTGAAAGTATGATTAATAGCAATCCTCATGAACATTAAATACCATAAATTTACATTAAAATTTCTTTTAAAATCATCAAGAATGTGTGGTTCGATAAATGACAGAAAATACAAAGAGTCACCTACCTTTATACGGAGCGTGATCAATTTCAGAGGGCATCATCCATGGAATAATACTCTTAAAGACCTATGAAGACATCTTTAACAAATTAGAAACCCAGATATAAAGAATCAAGCAATCTATTGGGACCCCAGAAGTGAGAACACTTACCGACAAGCCATGGGTTAAAAGCACCCAGCTGGGTGCGGATGACACATATAGGGCTAATCTTACTCCCAAGATCAAAATCCCTATAAAGTTTTGGTCATCGATTGAGTGAGGAAGTCGCTCGACCTAGGAGAAATTGCTCAACTTCAATATGTCGTCAACTGGAGGAGGGGGGAGCGCATGGACCAGAGCAGGAGGGGGGATGCGCATGGACCGGAGGAGGATGAGGATGGGGGATGTGCGCCGTCTGGAAGAGGGGTGATGATCGCCTACCAGAACTTCAATATGTCGTCAACTGGAGGATGGGGGAGCGCGTGGACCAGAGTAGGAGGGGGGATGCGCATGGACCGGAGGAGGAGGAGGATGGGGGATGTGAACCATCTGGAGGAAGGGTGATGATCGCCGACCGGAGGTGGGTAAGGGGATTCAATTGAAGGAAACATAGGGGAGGGATGAGATGGGGGGGGGGAGTTGCGGCCCGACGAGTGAAGGAGATCGAGCAGAATATCGGGTCCTCTATTTCGACGGTTCAATAAAAACCGTGGGGGTATAATTTCTATACCTACGGTTATTAATAAACCGTAGGTATAGGTTACCTTGATTCAGGCTATTCCCACGGTTTAAAAAACTGTGGGTATAGCTCCGTGGGGATAACCCCTCTTTCCAGTAGTGTTTTGTTATTTTGTTCTGGTTATATAAATTGGAACCTAGTAGGAAGTATAGAGACCAAACATAAGAGGATGATGGGAATGTGTTTTAGCCTAATCATGTGATACGAATCATATACTCACCAATAAAAGTAGTTGTAAACAAAAATGGTGAACCTAACATGGAACCTTAAACAAAATGCATGTTTCACCCACATGTTAGGCTCCTTTTTCTCTCTCAAAATATGAAATGTGGAAAAACATGGATCCGATACAATTGATTATACATGTGTTTATTTATTGATATGCTGATTTCATGAGGATTTCTTGTAAATGTTTCTCATAAGTATTCTGGCACTTTCAACTAGAACCCCCTTTGATCCAAATGACATTTTACTACTTTAAGAACACATATGCTTCGACTACTGCACAAGTTGGATCCTCATTTAAAACTAGGGCTCTATTATCAACCTTGAACCCTCAACATTGGGTCTCAAATTCACTGGTTTGGGAGTCACACCTAAATGGTACCTTTCCATCTTTAGAGGAAGCTAAAAAATCCATTCATCTCAAAAATCCCTACTAGATGTCTACTCAACAATGACTAGTGGAACATAATTTGTTGTAAATAGTTTACATCTCAAACCATTTCATGGTCATATCCATGGAAGGAAATAACATGTTATTCCCTTATCTAGGGAGGTTGATCAAGAGGTCACTGATAAACTCATCTAGATAGAATAAGGGACCCTCCAAAGGGCTCCTTCTAGAATTCAACATCACCAATTCTACAAAGTAATAAAACCTCTATATAATGTGTGTGTTTACCTTGAAAGTCTGACCTAAGTCTCCCAAACCTAGGTAGTCAGGAAAACCCACTGAGGGTAGTGAAAAATCAACCAAGAACAGGGCCCTAAATCTATACCCTCCAAAGAATCCCACTAACTAAATATAGTGGAAAACTATGAGCAAGAGGACACATTTTCCCACATTTACTAAGATTTTCGGTATAATCTGGTATTATTCAAATAAATCACCAAGAATATTTTGGTAAAAAATATAGGGAATACCCATATCCTTTCCCACTAACATGATTAACATCGGTATATACCTATATGAAATGGTGGAAAAGATCAGGTCCATACACATTCTCCAACAATAGAATAAGAAAATATGCATGTTCAGGTCACTGAAGTCACCTAGAATATTCTAAAAATGGTTAAAGGGAAGACACACAACTATTCTACCATAATTTGGGTGACTCATTAACACAATATGAGGAGATTTAGAGAAGATACGCATCTTTTCTCTCATTCAAGAGGGTCATGGGCCAAATCCCATGTTATATGGACAACCAGATCAGGACCATACCCCCGTTCCAACTAAAGGTCATTGGTCTACCCCGGTGGTCACTACAGGGTATGAACATATCCCAACCGAAATTCCATAGACCTATAATAAAATTATCACAGTGACATGAGAGATAATCAAACAAGATTAAGTATATGTAAGATGATATCCATATAAAGAAACCTCTATCACCCACAAGAGAGCATCCAAAAAGAAACAACACCAAAGGTGATTGGAAAATGAATATCCGGTCTATGATCTTGATCTACTTCATATTGGTGTTCTTGAACCCTCATATGTTTATCTATGGATGATCAGGATCCTAATCATTTGTTACCAAATTACAAAAATAGTAGTTTCATTTGAGAAGGTCCTCTTATCTACTTTATAGCCAGTAGCTATGAAGGTCCGATTATCTTCTATTTCACCATGTTGGGGATACCAAGTTAGAAATAAAATTTTATTTGTTTGTATGATGTCTCCTGTTCCATTTTCTGGTTTAATTTGTTTTTCAGGGCAGTGGGGCAGTAGAAGCAAAACTGAAATTTTTTTTGTCAGAATTTCACAGCGGTTTTAACTGCTGCTAATGATTTACTGGTCAGCATTTCGCGGCGGTTATAACTGCTACTAATGCTTTACTGGTAAAACATTTGTGGTGGTTAAAACCACCACGAAATGAAATCAGTTTATATTTATCGGTGGTTTTCACTGCCACGACAGAGACGCATCAAATGCCTGAATATCGCGGTGGTTAAAACCGCCGTGAATAAAAAAATATATGGCACCTGTCAAACCGCCACTAAAGTCACGAAAACCGCCGCGAAATGAGGCATCTAAGAAGCTTCCCTTAAACTACCACGAAATGGAAAAAACTTCCGCTAATAGATTGCCGACACCCAGTTTAGCGGCGGTTTCTATAAACCGTCGCCAAACCATATAGCGGCGGTTTAAACTGCCGCTATATGAAAAAAAAAACCGCCGCTAATAGCCGGTTTTGTTGTAGTGTAAAAACGGTATCACTTATACACCAGATTCTGGATCATAAAGACGGTATCGCTTATACACCGGATTTGGAATCATAAAATAGAATCACTTTTGCACCAGATTCGGAATCATAAAACAGAATCACTTTTGCACTGGATTCAGAATCAGAAAACAGAATCACTTTTGCACCGGATTCGGAATCACAAAACAGAATCACTTTTTCACTGGATTCGGAATCACAAAATAGAATCAATTTTTCACTAGATTCAAAATCACAAAATAGAACTTAAGAAAAAAATAGAAATTAAGAAAATGTGTTTGTGATTTTGAAAACATAAGACTATAAGGAATGGAAAAGTCATAAGATAACCTTATTGACTCAACAATCTCCCCCTTTTTGGAAAGAAAAAACAACTTTTCTAAGGAAGAATATATTGACTTAGATAAAAAAGTATGAAAAACTTATCTCCCCCTTTGAATGAGATTTCATATTAAATCGACTAACTCCCCCTTAGGTTATGTTTCCTAAGGATGGTATTTTTGATCTTTAGTATCTGGTTTTCTTTCTTAAGAAAATATCTCCCCCTTAGATAAACATCTCTTCTTAAAAGAAATCTACCCCTTACTTGGTCATTATCCTTTCTTACCATACTCTCCCTTAACAGATTCTCCTCCTTTGAGATCTTCATTAAATTCTTCTTTTAAATAAATTCTCCCCTTTGTGATTTTCAAAACGAGGGAAAGGAATGGAGAAGTATAAGATGTACCTATAAGGTTAAGCAAGAATACGTTAAAAAATAAAAGAAAGATATTCAATAAGCTTCTTAAGGAAATTTTGGAAATATTTTTTAGATTACAAAAAAACATCGAAATGTGAAAAAAATCATCCATCCTTCTTCTTCTTAGACAACGTTTTCTTTATCAAGGATTTAGTTTTCTTCACTTCCTTATGATTTTCTTCAAACTTCTTCAACAAGATCTCTTGATCCTTCTTTTCTAATGATAAGATTTTTTCTTCTTGAGCAGCCACCTTTCTCTCTAATTCATCTCTGACTTTCTTCTCACTGCTTAGAGATCGGGCAACAGAATTGAGTTGACGGGCCTTCTCAGAGATTGATGCCTTGACCTTGTTGAACTTGGATTCAGAAGTATTGAAAGCTCCATTTTTTGAATCCATGAAGTCACTGAACTGTCTTAGCTCTTCATTGATAGTTTTTCTATGGTTAAATACTTTCTTACAAGTCACTTTATGAGCATTTTAATCAATAAAAAGATTACTAAAGTATGCTTCTTGCTTGACCAACATGTCTATAATAATATTGGTCGATTATGTCTTTTGATTCAGATTTTCTTGCATCATTTGACTCTGGGCATCTATATTTGAAAGAACCGGAATGCTTCTGACCAACTTTCTTAAAGATATCTAGAAGAAGTCATGTCCAATAGATAATGAGGATTCAGAACTTGAAACACCTTTTTCTTTTTGATCTCCTCTTGGAGTTAAAAAAATGATTTTTCTATATTTTTAGAGGACTTCTGAGGTGTTTCCTTTTTGGATGAGGCAACCAAAACACTCTTACCTTTGACAAGATTTCGAACAGGAGATTGTTCATCAGATACTTGAATAAAATTAAGATCTACTTTTTCATCTTCTTCCTCTTGAAACTGTTCTTCTTCACCTCCTTGATGATCAACCACTTATTTCTCTTATTCTTCCTCTTCAATTCCAACTTTTTATTCTTCTTAAACTTGTACTTATTCCTAAATATCTACTTATTATTCAACTTTTACTTCTTCCTCAACTTCTTCTTCAACTTTTTCTTCGAGTTGTTCTTCTGAAATAGATTTAGAGACTGAACTCGAAGGAGTTCCAATGTAGTCTTACACTTCCCTTAAAACATCATCATAATCTTCTTGAACTATCTGATCTTCTATTTCTTGAACATGTTCCGATAAAGATAGAACTTTAGTGGCTTTTTGGATTTTCGGAGTAACAGTCAGCTTCTTATGAATAACTTGAGGTTCAAGCACTTCTTGAGATTTCTTTTCTATAACTTTTAGTAAATACTGAAAAACTTGAGCTTCCATGGATTTCTCCTTTAACTTCTTCTCCTTATTTTCTTTCTCAAGATTTTCAGATTGCTTGATTTTCAAGGCCTTAGCCTCTACAGGATTTAAGCCAAAAGAAGGATCTCCTTACTTTTTGGTAGCCACCATTTCTCTCCACTTTGCAACTATTGCATAGGAATAGGATTTTGGTTTATTTGCAGGAGGAGGTGCTGATACCGGGACATCAGAAGCTGGTACTGGCAAGACTGGTTCATCATGTTTTCTTTTCTTGGGTACCGATTTTGAAGATTCTGGAACATCTCCCTTGTTATGGACATCCATTTATTCAAAACTTTTGGATTCCTATAAAAACTCTATCTTCATCCTCCTTAGAGTTTCATCACAGAGAAAAAAATCTTAAAAGAATTTAAGACTGATCGGTATGGGACATTCATCTCTTGAAGGAACATAAAAATTATCCTAGAGATAGTGGTCAGATACATAAGAATATGAGATCTGATGGATCCAACTTTTATTTCCCAGACGGTGAGGAAGATGTACTTAACCAAGTTAATCTTACTTAAGTTGACGAGAAATTCTAAAAGAAAAATATCACATATTTTTAGAGAGTCCTTATCTCTTTTTCTAAGGATAAGAAAGCCTTGCATCCAAAGAGCTACCATATTGTGGTTTGTTGTAAGATTTGTAATCTTCAGATTCTTAACATACCTGAGACCAAGATAATCCAAAGCATTGACTTTCTCAAAATAACCTTCTTTATTAGGGAGTTTTTGAGAGCATAAAATAGCTTCCCCTTCATATGGTATGTTGAGAACAATTGTTGCCTTCTTATAAGAAACAGTATAAGTCTTATCATATCATTTTAACTTAAACAGATCCTTACCATCCTTTTGGAAGAAAATAACAGATTTGTAGAATTGAATAACTAGGTCAGGAAAAACCGGATCCTGGCTCTTATCCTTAGCCGCACAAATGATTTCCCATCTGTTAGTTCTTATTACCTTAGAGATAAGGGAGTCATATTTTTCATAGAAGTTAGGGCATACCAACCTTTCCCTAAAGATTGACCAATCCTTTATTTCTTTGGTAATATGCATCTAATATGCTGAAGATTCAGGAGTCATTTGCGATAAAAGGGAAAAAAGAATCAGAACAAGGAATTTTATGGCAATAGAACTTTGGAACTGAGATCGGTAAGAATGGTGCAGTGCTTATTACTGAGGAACCCCTTATATAGACATGGCTATGAATTTTCAGCTTCCATAAGATAATCAAACGGCTGAACATAACTTGATTTGATCTGACGGTTGAGGATGGATATAGGAAATATGAATTCTGATCTTTTGTAGTAATTTACATCGAAATTGAAAATTTTGAAATACCAACAATTGAAACTTGATATAAGAAAATAAAGGGTAAGAAAATTTAACTTTTAGAATACTCTGAAGAGTTTATCAGTATTATAATACTTTTCTTGGAAGTTTAGATTTCGGGATATCAATACCAAAATTTCAAATACCAAGATTTCCAATAAAGAAGGATAAAAATTTAAGATAAAAAAACTCAAGGAAAGATAAAATTTTAAGAAGAAGAAAAATATTAAGAAAAGGGGAAAATATGTACTCCCCATGAAATAAGGAGTAGTTTAATATTATGAGATGATTTAAACTAGAAGTAGATATGAATGCTTACCTTACAGAAAACATTCCTAGATTTTGTTTAATGTATTCAAATCTGTTGGAAGACAATGGTTTTGAAAAAATATCAGCAAGTTGTTCTTACGTTCCGATGAATTGAAGAATAACATCTCCTTTAAAGTTATCCCCAAAGGTTACTTTTACACCTGTAGTCTTTAAAATCTTTTTGAAATAGTCTTTATTTCCCATCATGTGCCAGGAACAACCACTATCCATATACCATATGTTGTTGGTACTTCATTAACCTGAAAAATAAGAGTTAGGTTTTTGGAATCCAAACTTGCTTGGAACCGGAATTGTTAGACAATAAAATTTTGGGTATCCACATTTGTTTAAAAAAGTAATCTTTATGAAACCCAAGATATTGAACATTATTTAAAGAAAATTTCTTCTTCCAATGCCCATCACTTTGACATTTAGTACAAAAAGGGGGTCTAGGAGGAACAAAATAATTGTTTCTAAAAACAAGTTTTTCATGAGAATAACCTAATCCTTTATTATTACCATGAGGTCAAATCTGAGAATACATCTTGTCAAAATTTTCCTTACAAGATGTAAAATTTTCAAAAAGTTTCTTCAAAGAAAAAATTTCAAACTTTATTCTTAGAAATAAATTCCCATCCTATGGAATAATAGACTTAAATTTAAGTTTATCCTCTAAAACATCTCTTTCAAAAAAATAGATTTTTAAGATCTCTAGAAAGCTTATCCTTCTTTGAATTAGCTTCCTCGAGTTTCTTAGAAATATTTTCTAAAACATCATTCTTCTTATCAAGATCTTTGGTAAGATCCGAAATTTCTTTTGTTAAAATAAATTCTCTAGAATTTTCCTTTTCATGTTTCTTAGAAAATTTAGAATTTCTTATATATAAAAACTTAGAAAACCCAGAAACTTCCTCATAGGAAGGAAAATCATTATCATTATCTGATGAAGAAGATTCTTCATCTGAAGAAGAATCTTTATCAGGAAAATTTTCACTAAAAGACATATTGGTTAAGGATTCAGCAGTTCGTACCTTAGCCATAAGACATTGATTTTGAAATGGATCTCAAGCTATTAAACCAATATTATTTTTCTCAGAAGATTCATAATCTGAAGAATCATCAGAATAATCTCCACCACTGACACTCAAAGTGTCATTGTATTTTAGGAATTTCCTATGTTTTGATCTATAGAACTTCTTCTTGTTTCTCTAAGAATTCCTGTCCTTCTTGTCTCTTTTCTTAAGTAAGGGACAATCAGGTCTGATATGACCAGTTCTTATACATTTATATCATGTAACTTCTCCATATTTATTCTTGTATCTATATTGAAATTTCTTCTGCCCAACAATCTAGTTCATCCTCCGAGCAAGATTGGCTAACTCATTTTCTGAAGTTTCACTTTCACTATATTCAGATTGAACAACAACCTTCTTAGATTTAGATCTTGTAACTCTTTCAGGAGTCTTGGATTTCGTATGTTTTGAAGTAGTTCTAAAAGAAACACCTCCATTACCATTCTTATTCTTAATATTATCAACATATCTCTTCATTCTGGTTTCATGTTGAAGAAGGGTTCCAAACAGTTCGTCAAGATAAATCTTTGTAACTTTTCTATTCTCATCTATAGCAGTTATCTTGGATTCCCATTCATTAGGCATGATGTCTATAATATTGTCGACAAGATATTCATCATCTAAAACTTAATCACCCATTTATTATAAGCTGTTTACAATAGTCAAGAATATTTTTTGTACCTTACATATGGGTTCTTAATAAGGAAAGCAGAAACCATGATATTCAGCTCTGAGCATAGCTCTTCTAGTTTTGATAACTTTGGAAGTTCCAAAGTGAGTTACTTCAAGCTTCTTCCAAATACCATTTGCTTCTTCACATGATTAAATTTGGCTATATATATTTCTAGTCATGGAACAAAGAAAAGTATTACGTACCTTAAAGTTCAGCTGGTATTCCACCTTTTCCGTATTAGTAAAGGTTCTAAGTTATTTATCACGAATCTTATAATCTTCAGTCAACATAATGTAGTTGTCTACACTTATGTAGCGGGAACTGTGCAGTACTGTAGCAGGTACTGTAGTGGAAACTATAGCAGGTACTGTTTGGCACTGTAGCAGCTGGGAATATGCCCCCATTTGGGCCTTCGGGCCACCGATTTGGTCCCCGAGTCCTTTAAGGCCTTCGGGCCAGCTTAAGTGCAGATGCAAACTAGATGACCTACGAGGAACAAGCTCTACAAGGAGGATGAGTAAAGAGCATTCCCCACAACAAAAGATAAACGGATTGCAAGAATGAGAGGGTATGACACCTGCCATCGGGACAAGCCTGTGCATGCATGGGAATGCCTAGTCGAACAGCCATGTGAAGGTGGAGAGCTGATTTCACGATGAAGATACTGGGGAGGAGCAGTTCCAAGTAGTTAGTCTGAGTTGTATGTAATGTTTGAAGCCTACAGGAAAATGAATTCCTCTAAGGCCTACGGGCCATGTAATACTTACGCCTACGGGCCTTATAAGGGTTCCACCTCACCCCTTGAAAGGTGGATTATCAAAATCAATAAAAAAATGAAGGCCTTTGGGCCATTGGAGGAGTATTATTGAGATTATCTATAGATCCAACATGAATTCCTGCAATACTAAAAGGAATTTCTTTCCACAAATCTTCTTAGAAGTAAAAGTTTATAATAAAATAAGAAAAAGAAAACTTGAGTAAGAGAACTAATATGTGGATATAAGAATTTCAAAGACCTCCCCTGATACCAATTGTAGGATCAAAATGATGAATGTATATGCTCAATATACAAGGGGGGTGAATTGTATACTTTAAAATTTCCTTTGGAACCTTTAAAGTTTAGTTTAACAAATTTTAAACAAACATTCATAACACCTCTTAAATAAATATTTTCCCAAACAATACAACCTTAAGATAAAAACTTAAGAAATATTTTCTTAGAAGAAATATTCTACCTTAAAGCCTATAGAATCTGTAATATAGTCAGAGTAACGGAATTAAAGAGTATAAGAAAGTTATACTTTCTAACTTTAACAAAGTTAAGATTACAGTGGAAATAAAACAACTTGAAATAGACAAAAGTAACAACAATATTATTTTAACCCAAAGAGAAGGATATCCAACAACTTTGGATAAATGTTCCTCGATTTATACTTTCAAGAAAGTCTATCTTACCCAAACCCAGGTAAAACCTCAATCCGAAGATCCGTATTTGTATTTCTATCCCTACAAGCCCTTGATTTAGAAGAAAATAGTAACCTTTGTCTTCCAAAATCAGAATCCCATGATCAGCACGATCAGATTCTATACGAAGCAAGTCTAAAAAAGTTGTTCACACCCGAACAAGTTGTTCACGACATCTGAACGAAGCACTGAGAGTTAAAAGAGCCTCTCTCTCTAGAAATCACTTTACAACTTTTTTACATGTGTCAAGTTCATCCACTCTCTACACTTGTTCCAACAGTCAAATATCGTTCAAATGGACTTGTATTTATAGGAAAAACTTCCCAACGGTCGGCTCCACTCCAACAATCATATTTTACTTAAATTTTGGAGGGACCTAGACACATGTCAAACATATAACAGTTAGTTTGTAAAATATTGCACGACATTTTTTCAAGTAACAGAAACAATGTTAAGTTAAAGATAAGTGTTATGTATAAGAAAAATTGGAATCCGATAATATTGGAATGATACATTTAAACAACTCTAACATTCTCAAGAAATC
Source organism: Viscum album (assembly GCA_963277665.1). NCBI lineage: Eukaryota > Viridiplantae > Streptophyta > Magnoliopsida > Santalales > Viscaceae > Viscum > Viscum album. Next base: position 140,115,190 of record OY728148.1, on the reverse strand, counting down.
AGATTCTTAGGAAAAACATTAACAGGAAAATGGATTAATAAGTAAAAGTAAATCGGATTGTGAAACCGATATATCATTTGTTCCAGAATCGGAATCATAAACTCGGGATGAATTCTGCATCGGATTTGGAATCATAAGGACTATATCACATATACACTGGATTTGGAATCATAAAGATGGTATCACTTATACACCGAATTCAGAATCATAAAGATAATATCACTTATACACCGAATTCGGAATCATAAAGACGGTATCACTTATACACCGGATTCGGAATCATAAAGACGGTATCACTTATACACCAGATTCGGAATCATAAAGATGTTATCACTTATACACCGAATTCAGAATCATAAAGACGGTATCACTTATACACTGGATTCTAGAATCATAAAGATGGTATCACTTATACACCAGATTAGAAATCATAAAACATAATAACTTTTGCACTATATTTGGAATCATAAAATAGAATCACTTTTGCACCGGATTCAGAATCACAAAACAGAACCACTTTTGCACTGGATTCGGAATCACAAAATAGAATCACTTTTGCACCGGATTCAGAATCACAAAATAGAACTTAATAAAAGGTGTTTTTGATCTTCAAAACATAAGACCATAATGAATGGAGAATTCATAAGATAACCTTATTGACTCAACACGCTTGAGGAGGGTCTTGTGAGGCATGTCGAATATTCCTTACAGGGGTCGACAATGCCTATAAATAAGAGGAGACCCCCCTCATTCAAATTATCTCAACACTTAGAGAGAATCTGAGCTATGGTTCATGTAAGAATTTTAATCCAAGGGAGTTACATGAAATATTTTGAGTTTCACACAAGCTAAGAAAGTTTTTTGTAAGATTTGACTTGAGCGTAAGATTGAAGTTGCACACAATGGATGTTTTGAGACAAAAGTGGAATCTTGCGCACAATACATTAAAGTTGTGTAAAATCCATAGTAAGTGTTGCGTGAAATATTTTAGGTTTCCCGATAATATTATAGTAAATTTGTATTCATTAGTGGATGAAAGTGGAACATCCATAGAGAATCTACATACAGTGGAGGATCCATTCATTAGAGATAATGATAGAACCTACAAGTCTATAAACTATGAGTGGATCTTATGAAGAAGCAGTGATCACACTTTATTTGAGAGAGTAGTGAGATTTCAAATTATGACAGTTTGTAAACCAGGAGGGATAGTGAGTTCACTCCAAACTTTGTAAATAACAGTTCTATTATAGTGGATTTGGTATATCGTCACATCGCTGGTGTATGCTCCTTGGATGCAGCCTAGTGAGGGTGATCAAAGTAAAATTGTTGTATCTTATGCATATTTTAAGATTTATTCATACTCTACAACAGGAAGGAGAGAGAAGAATTTTTTTTATAAAAATGAAACAAGATCCAAAGGGGATGTTGTTTTAATTTGTCATACCTTGATTCACCCCCCCTCTCTGGGTGTCTAACCTACTGGACCTAATAATTAGTATTAGATTGAATGGTTAATATCATTGTTTCTCTCTTAATGGAGGTCATCAATAACTAAGGGATTCTGATCTTCAACTGGAATAATTTTTAACTATAGAAGAATTGGATGCAACACTACTTCCAATCTTTGGGAATGGAAGTGTATGCAGCAGTGATGCATGGTATTTCAGTCAATATCAATAGTGGTGATTTATCAGAAGCTAAATGAAGGGAATTGGATGCAGACGCCAAGGGAATCAATGCTTTAGAAGGAGCCCTATCCAATGTAGTCTATATGAAGGTGATGTCATGAAAAACATCACATGCTATGTGGGAAAATCTATTGAATATTTATGAAGGCGATTCAAAGGTAAGAGAGGAAAAGTTTTAGGTTCTCTGGAACAAGTATGAATGTAATGTCCCATAAAATTCAAGGTAAATTTTTTCTTAATTTTCTTTGGGATTTTACAAGAATGCAGTTTCTGATGGCACCTGATTCTGAGGCCCGATGTTCCCGGAATCATGTTCTGAAGTTTAGCTCAGGTATGTTCAGTGAACGAACGAGCGGGTTTTCCTAACTTTTGAACTAGTGCTCGGAATCAAAATTTGAGGACACCGATGGAATCGCAGCGCCAGTAATTGCTTAGGAACACCTTTTCTAGAGTTGTGTTTGCTCAGGTGTGGTTTTTAAATTAATGGGTTAAGTAATGAATAAAATAAAATTTGTGCAACCATTTTTATTTTTTATATCTGAGTAGTTATATCCTATGTAAAGGAGTTGGGGTAGGACCCATTAGTTCCTAACTACCCACGTGTGGATAAATGTGAGTTGGGCCCCACACGAGCCCCACCCTTTCAACTTCCTCAAACCCCCATTAATTTTGTAACACACCTGCACCCCCCTTAAATGAAAAGTCAACTCTCTTAATTAATTAATTGATTAAGTTATTCAATGTAATTAATTCGGGAATTCATTTCGAATTTCAAATTGAATGTTGGCTTGTGTGTGTTAATTAAATAAGACAAAGTCTTATTTCATTAAGGGTTAGTTTTGTTGTGCGAGAAGGATTGGGAGAGGAATTTCTCAAAGCCTTCGAATCTTCATCTTCTTCGTTGGAGAACGCAAAGAACGACGAAGAACGCCGGCCTCCGACGGAAGATGATGAAGAACGTTAGTTCCACGGAGATCGATGACACGACACCGTGTACCGTGATGCTGACGATCCTCTTCTCCATGACTCCGATGAATCCTCTTCTCCACGACGTCGTGTACCACGACGCCGACGATGCTTACGGAGCCTTCTTCCAGAACGTCCTTTCCCGCGACGAACCTTCGTTCAACAACGCTTGAGGTAGGGGTTAATTGTTTTTGCTCGTGAATTATTTTTAGTTGTTCATCGAATTCTAATTAGGCCGCCTGTTATCATAATAACGGGAGGAGGTCGGACTGCACAAACACAACCGACCCTCCTCCCCCTTTGATAATTGTACTTGTGGCGGTACGAGCAAAGGCAGTGCGGTGCAACAACACCGCGCGGAAACAATGAAGAACTGGCGAAGAAGCGCAGCGCCGTCACGCCATGCCGTTGAGGTCGAATAAAGCCGCGACGCCGTCGGGCCGCACCAGAGAACCACAAAGAGGCTGCGGCTGGAGCGGGGCCACGACGGAGGGGCGCGGCGCCGTCGCGCTACGCCGGTCGGACAAGGCCGTGGCTCGAAGCCGCGATGGGGCATGGCAGGGTGGCTGGAACCGCTGGCCGCCGTCACCTCGGTTGGGCGGGACTACGGCGGTCCCGCGACGGTAGCACCGGCCGGCCGGACTGGGCCGACCGTTTCAGAGGAAAAACCGAGGGTCGTAACCCCCGGCTCGCAAGGAGTGGCCCCCACGTGGGGGTCACAGTTTCAATCAAGGGGGGAAGTCGCCCCCCCCCCCTTTCCGCTCGGCTCGGCCAGCACCGAGTTGGCCACATGCGGGCCATGCCCGCGCCAGGCCAACCGGCCGCCCAGGTCGGACCGGCCGCACCAGGCCGGGTCGCGCCGGCTGGGCCGGCCCACACCGGTTGGGCCAGGCCGCGCCCACCGGGTTAGGTCACGCCCTAATGGGATGTACCTAGAACTGGTTCAGGTCGACCCGGTTCGGGCCGACCCAGGGGGTCTCGGGCCGGGTCGGTCCGGGCCCGAAACCCCCTAAAATCGGACAGGTTCATTCTTTTGCCCATATATTGGGCTACGGACCTCCGATCGACGCACTGTCAGTTGCGATGCGATCTCTCAATCGAGACGGTCGTTTCGGTATATTAAACTCAAGGTTTAGGAGAACTTTGGGTATGTCCGGGTTGGTTCGAACACGAAACCAACCGGGCCCTCGGAGCGGAAACGCTTATAACTTGAGCTCCGGACGTCCGATTGACATTCCGTTGACTTTTTTGGATTCCTCTTAGTGAGACGGACCATTTTTCTTACTCCGCTCGAGGTTTGGATGTAGTTGGAGTGTGGTAGGGGTGGTTTTGACTTAAAAACCAACCGGGCCCCTGGAACGAAAAAACCAATAACTCTCAGACTGGGCGTCCGATTGACGCACCGTCTGTCGCGTTGAGTTCCTTTTGTTGAGACAAAAATTTGGGATACATCAACTCCGGACTACGTGTAAGTTGATGTATCGACCCCCTTTGGCTCATGGAGCGTACCCTCCCGGAAACGAGCATGCTGTGTGCAGGAACCCTAGAGATGGATGCGACTGCAATGAAGACTGCACTAAAATCCTCCATGGGTTCGGCAGTGATGAAGACCATAATGAAATCCTTCGTGGGTTCGACGACGATGAAGACTGCACTGAAATCCTCAATGGGTTTGGCAGCGATGTAGACCATACTGAAATCCTCTGTGGGTTCGATGGCGATGAAGACTGCACTGAAAGCCTCCGTGGGTTCGGCAGCGATGAAGACCGTACTGAAATCCTCCATGGGTTCGACGACGGTGATTACTGTTCTTGTATCCTACGTGGGTCTGGCAGTGTTTGACTCTGTTCTTGCTATCCTACATGGGTCTGGCAGAGTAGCTGGTCTGTATCCTATGTGGGTCCGACAGCTTAGCTGGTTTAGTATCCTACGTGGGTCCCATCTTGGATGAATCAGTGGCTATATCTGATCATCTCTATCACCTTACGAAGAAGTAAAACTATGTGAGCTGAGTCTTGACTTTCAATCATTATCTTCGATATGATTGACTTGCTTCCTATGTGGATTGGGTTGTGTTATCCTGTGTGGATTGGGTTGTACTATCCTGTTTGGACGTGATCAAACTTCGGCTCGGATGTTGGTGCCGAATTGAATTGATGACTTAGGTATATGTATGGGCATATACCTAAGTAGTGTTGGATGTTACTTTGTTATTGTATCTTTCCTTTGTGGATTCTGGGAGACCTTCGGGGGTCTCGGGGTCCCTACTGAGTAGCGTATACTCACCTCTACACGAGCTATGCCTGCACTACATTATGTTGGATGTAGATGACGGACATCTCTGATCGTGGTTGAGGCTTGTGGAGAAAGTCGGTACCAGGAGGTGGACCACTGGGCGGGACGTACACGGAGCGGACGGATGGACCCAAGGAGCTGAGGAGGCTATATGTACTTACCCTTCAGGTGGGACTTCCAGTGGACGGCTCGACATTGCTGCTTTACATTCAGTTGTTGTACCTTCTTTCCAGTTGTACTTTACTTTCAGTTTAGGTTTGTATTCTGGCCCATTTACTTTCTGCACTTACTATTGTACCCAGTTTTACCTAGTGTTTACTTCTGCTTACTTAATCTGTGGTGTTTGTTTACTTTATAAAGGAAATTCCTTCCCCTTTTTGTCGGGATTTATGCCTTTGGTGCTAGTCGCCATCCCCTGGCCTATGGAAGGCGGGCTTGGGGTAGTCATGGAACGGGTCCTAAGGACGGGTTGTGACAAATTGGTATCAAAGGGAGGTTCGGTTCTACCGCAGAACTCAAGACTCTGATCTTTCTTCTATGTGAAGCAATAGTGTTAAGGGTATTGAGTGTGGTTATCAGTCCAGGGAGTCCAGTGTTGGTGCGGCGGCCGATGTATCCATACACCAGGACCCTGACTTCTGATTTCTGACTCAATGCACGAAAACATTGATTGCATGTGTGTCTCAAAAGTTTTCTTTGTGATTACTTTGTGTCAGCTCACCAGGTATACTGTTTGACCGTGGCACACCTGTTTCTTTTCAGGATGGCCCCACGACGGTAGCCAGCTAGGGTTCCGAGTTTTGTGCGAGCCGACAGCCCACTGAGCGACGAGGCCTCGGTGCAGGGCCCTTTTTCAGCGGAGGCACCGACGGTACCACTACCCGCCGAGCCACCGATGCTACCAGCCCCATCCGCTGATAGTGCACGTCGCCTTAGTGCACTGCACAAGTTTCATCATTAGAGACTGCCCAGGTTCCGCAGGGAGACGGACCCTCAGGCAGTTGAGGATTGGCTGGAGAGGCTGTGGTTTGAGTTTTCGGGTTAGTGGGGACACCAGCTGACCTCATGGTGATCCTTGTAGTGAGCCTCCTACACGCGACAACAGGCAGATGGTGGAGCTTGGTGCTTCAGGTGCACGATGAGTCATCTCTCCTCGGGACGTACTTTGAGAGCCTCTTTCGCTCGGAGTTTGTCCTAGCCACCCTCCCTGCGATGCGTATCCATGAGCTTCTACAGCTGTGGCAGGGCAGCATGACGGTCACCCAGTACTCGGTGAGATTTACCAATCTCTCACGCTATTTGACGGACATGGTACGAGACCCATTCTTCCAGGCCCGGACCTTCGATCAGGGACTGAGGCATGAGATTAGGTCATTGATGATCTCCCTCAGCATTCCGACACAGGCAGGAGTACTGGAGTGAGCTCTTCTCATAGAGAGAACTCTTGTTGAGCCTACGCCAGTAGCGAGACCTACCGCAGGGCGGCACGTAGCAGAGTCATCTGCAGCTGGCAGTCGACGAATGTCACAGGGGTCCAGGCAGACCGGACCATCAGGCGGACGACCTCAGGACACTGGCTCAGAGGTGTGGGGAACACGGCGTAGAGCCATCCTTCCGAGGAGTAGACAGTGCTATACATGCGGAGGGCAGGGCCACATGGCTCGTGACTGCCCGACCCGCCATGCAGAGGGGCAGCAGACGGTTGAGGGACCACCCAGGCAGAGGCAGAGGTTCGACCGTGGCGGTCCGCAGGGAGCAGGCGAACGAGGCCGAGGAGCTGGTCGAGCGGCAGGTGGTGGATGACGTTTTGAGGCTCTACCACCACCACCACGAGGAGGTCCACCCCGACCACACGGGAGAGCACAGCTTTAGGCAGCTAAATCTTACGATCATGGAGCTCCAGAAGTGGGTGGACAAGTGCGGGACTAGCTCCAGGCATGGAGGCCTTTGCCTATAATGCCTCTAGCTTTGTTGTTTGTGTTTCTTTGTGTCCTTGTACTTTGAGTTGAAGTAATAAAAGACACTTTCAATAATGACATTTGCTTTCTTGTCTTTTGTATGTTAATACTAAGAGGTTCTAGTTAAAAACTGTTGACTTGACCCTCACATACGAGATTCCTACTGGAGGAGACCCAATGACCACACACTGATGCCAACAGTGTGACTCAACCCTTGGAGGCGAGAGTAACGGTTGGATCTCTTGGTAGCAGTGTCGAGGCCTTACAACATCATCCATGGCATGAATTAACAGATCATGACGAGATTGACAGTATTAGGCAAGGAACGTGGTTCATCCAGGGGATGAGACTGGATTTCTCTTTTCGGCAAAGGAGAAATCTTTGTAGCTTTTCAGAACGTTAAGGAAGAAGGGGAAACCCTTCGTGTGGTCAGACAGATGTCAGCAGAGCTTCCAGGAGCTGAGACAGAGATTGACCAGGGAACCTATCTTAAGGATACCGGAGGAGGGAGTATGGTACGTAGTCTACTGCGATGTATCAAGGACCGGACTCGGATGTGTCCTGATACAGGAGCGGGCCGTGATCGCCTATGGATCACGTTAGTTGAGGCAGCATGAGCAGAACTACGCTACCCATGGCCTGGAGTTAGCAGCAGTGGTCTTCACTCTGAAGATGTGGCGACACTATCTGATGGGTGAGCACTTTATAGTCTACTCTGACCACTAGAGTCTCAAGTACATCTTCTCGCAGAAAGACCTGAATCTGAGATAGCGGCGATGGCTCGAGTTCCTCCAGGACTATGACTTTGAGATAGTCCATACTCCTAGAAAGGGGAACGTAGTAGCCGATGCTCTCACCCGGAGAACGGGCATTCAGCTACTCGGGGAGGTGACAGAGTAACTAGCCTCTTTGCAGATATCCTTTGTGGATAGAGATGGAGCAACCTTTCTTCAGTCACTCATAGTCACTCCTCCACTACTACAGTGGGTCAGAGAGGCACAGTGTGGAGACGCTGACTGTGAGACATGGCATGCGCAAATATCCTTAGGACATGCACTTGATAGATTCTCTGTAGGAGGATAGCAGGTCGTCCTTTTCAGAGGGCGTACCATGGTACCAGTTGCTTTATAGGAGGAGGTGATGAGAGAGTTTCACACTTCCCCTTTAGCGGTACATCCAGGAGTGGCGAAGATGTACCAGAATCTCAGATGACAGCACTGGTGGCCGGTTATGAAGAAGGTTGTGGCAGAGTTTGTTTCTCGACGCCTCACCTTCTAGCAAGTGAAGGCAGAGCACCATGTACCAACAGGCTTGGTATAACCCTTGGAGGTCTCGGAGTGGAAGTAGGACGGGATATCTATGGATTTCGTGACTGGACTTCTATGCACTTCCATAGGTCATGACTCAATTTGGGTGATTGTTGACTGACTCACCAAGTCGGCCCACTTCTTACCCATCATAGAGCATGCCTCAGTGGAGATCTTAGGACGCCTCTACATTCAACAGATCGTACGGCTTCATGGTGTGCCATCATCTATTGTCTTTGATCGAGATGCTCGCTTTACTTCCAGGATTTGGAAGGGGTTGTAGGAGGAATTTGGGATGCAACTATGTCTGAGCACTTCCTTTCACCCTCAGACGGATGGTCAGACGGATAGGACCATTCAGACTCTCAAGGAAATGCTCTGTGCATGTGTCCTCGACTTTGGTCGTAGCTGGGAGGACCACCTAACCTTGGTGGAGTTCGCGTACAACAAAAGTTACCACTCCACCATCGGTATGGCACCGTATGAGGCATTGTACGACCGACCTTGCAGATCACCTCTGTGTTGGACAGACCCTAGGGAGTCAGCACTTGTGGGACCGGAGATGGTCCAAGCCACGACAAAGAAGGTCCAGGTCATCCAAGAGCAGATGAGGACAACTCAAAGTTGGCAGAAGTCTTATGCTGACAGGAGGCGGAGGCCACTGGAGTTTGAGGATGGAGACCACGTCTTCTTGCGGGTCTCACCTCGACGTGGATTACAGATATTTGGCTGGGGCGGCAAGTTATCTCCATGCTTCATCGGACCATTCTAGGTTCTTAGCAGGATAGGCGATGTGGCTTATCGCCTGGCTCTAGCACCTCAGTTGCACCGGGTGCACGACGTCTTCCACGTATCTCAGCTAAGGAGATACGTTCATGAACCGACGCATATCATCGGCCATGGGGAGTTGGACATTGATGATGGGGCGACTTTTGCAGAGGTCCCGGTGGAGATTGAGGATCGACAGGAGCGGGTCCTACGTGGATGGTCGATTCCTCTAGTACGCATCAGATGGCAGCACGGGAACCTCCAGGAGAGAACTTGGGAGCGGAAGGCTCAGATGCATGCTCAGTACCCTCATTTGTTCCCCTAGTTTGTGATGTATCTTTACGGGGACGTAAATCACTAAGGTGGGAGTAATGTAAAGACCCGTAAAATTCAAAAGAAATTTTTTCTTAATTTTCTTTGGGATTTTACAAGAACGTAGTTTCTGACGGCACCTGATTCTGAGGCCCGGTGTGCCCGGAATCATGTTCCAAAGTTTAGCTTGGGTGCGTTTAGTGAACGAACGAGCGGGTTTTCTTAACTTTTGAACCGGTGCTCGGAATCGAAATTCGAGGACACCGATGGAATCGCAGCGCCGATAATTTCTTAGGAACAACTTTTCCGGAGTTGCGTTTGCTCGGGTGTGGTTTTTAAATTAATGGGGGTAAGTAATGAATAAAATAAAATTTGTGCAACCAATTTTATTTTTTATATCTGAGTAGTTATATCCTATGTAAAGGAGTTGGGGTGGGACCCATTAGTTCCTAACTACCCACGTGTGGATAAATGTGAGGTGGGCCCCACACGAGCCCCTCCCTTTCAACTTCTTCAAACCCCCATTAATTGTGTAACACACCCGCACCCCCCTTAAATGAAAAGTCAACTCTTTTAATTAATTAACTGATTAAGTTATTCAATGTAATTAATTTGGGAATTTATTTCGAATTTCAAATTGAATGTTGGCTTGTGTGTGTTAATTAAATAAGACAAAGTCTTATTTCATTAAGTGTTAGTTTCATTGTGCGAGAAGGATTGGGAGAGGAATTGCTCAAAGCCTTCAATATTCTTCTTCTTTGTTGGAGAACACGAAGAATGACAAAGAACGCCGGCCTTCGACGGAAGACGATGAAGAACGCTAGTTCCCTGGAGATCAACGATGCGACGCCGTGTACCGCGACACCGATGATCCTCTTCTCCGTGACGCCGACGAATCCTCTTCTCTGCGACGCCGTGTACCGCGACGCCGATGATGCTTACATAGCCTTCTTCTGTGACATCCTTTTCCCGCGACGGACCTTCATTCAAAAACGCTTGAGGTAGGGGTTAATTGTTTTTGCTCGTGAATTATTATTTTCTGTTCATCGACTTCTAATTGGGCCACCTGTTATCGTAATAACAGGAGGAGGTCAGACCGCATGAACACGGCTGACCCTCCTTCCCCTTTGATAATTGTACTTGTTGCGGTATGAGAAAAGGCAGCGCGGTGCAACGACACTGCGCGGAAACAATGAAGAACGGGCGAAGAAGCGCGGCGCCGTCGCGCCGCGCCGTTTAGGTCGAATAAAGTTGCGGCACCATCGCGCCGCACCGGGGAACCACAAAGAGGCCGCGGCCGAAGAGGGGCCGCGACGGAGGGGCGCGGCGCCGTCGCGCCGCGCCGGTCGGACAAGGCCATGGCTCAAAGCCGCGGCGGGGCAGCCGGAACTACCGGCCGCCGGCACCTCGGTGGGGCGGGACCGCGGTGGTCCCACAGCGGTCGCACCAGCTGGCCGGACCGGGCCGGTTGTTTTGGAGGAAAGAATGGGGGTTGTAACCCCCGGCTGGCAAGGAGCGGCCCCCATGTGGGGGCCGCAGTTTCAATCAAGGGGGGAAGCCGCCCCCCCTCCCCCCTTCCACTCGGCTCGGCCAGCGCCGAGCTGGCCACATGCGGGCCGCGCCTGCGCCAGGACAATCGGCCGCCCAGGCCGGGCCGGGCCGTGCTGCGCCGGTTGGTCCCGGACGCACCCACCGGGCCGAGCCGCGCCCTAAGGGGCCGGACCCGGACCCGGGGCAGGTCGACCCGGTTCGGGTCGACCCAGTGGGTCTCGGGCCAGGTCGGTCCGGGCCCAAAACCCCCTAAAATCGGAAATGTTCGTTCTTTTCCCCATATCTTGGGCTACAGATCTCCGATTGACGCACCATCAGTTGCGATGAAATCCCTGGATCGAGACGGTCATTTATTTATATTAAACTCAAGGTTTCGGCGAACTTTGGGTACGGCCGGGTTGGTTTGAACACGAAACCAACCGGGCCCTCAGAGCGGAAACGCTTATAACTTGAGCTCCGGACGTCCGATTGACGTGTCGTCGACTCTGTTAGATTCCTCTTAGTGAGACGGACCTTTTGGATTACTCCGCTCGAGGTTTGGATGTAGTTGGAGTGCGGTCGGATTGGTTTTGACTTAAAAACCAACCGGGTCCCTGGAACGAAAAAACCAATGACTCTCAGACCGGGCGTCCGATTGACGCGCCGTCTGTCGCGTTGAGTTCCTTTTGTTGACATAGAACTTTGGGATACATCAAATCCGGACTACGTGTCAGTTGATGTATCAAACCCCTTTGGCTCGTGGAGCAGACCCTCCAAGAAACGAGCATGCTATGTGCGGGAACCCTAGAGCTGGCTGTGATTGTGATGAGGACTGCACTGAAATCCTCTGTGGGTTCGGCAGCGATGAAGACCGTATTGAAATCCCCCGTGGGTTCGATGGCGATGAAGACTGCACTGAAATCCTCCATGGGTTCGGCAGCGATGAAGACCGTACTGAAATCCACCATGGGTTCGACGACGATGATTACTGTTCTTGTATCCTACGTGGGTTTGGCAGTGTTTGACTCTGTTTTTGCTATCCTACATGGGTCTGGAAGAGTAGCTGGTTTGTATCCTATGTGGGTCTGACAACTTAGCTGGTTTAGTATCCTACGTGGGTCCCAGATTATATGAATCAGTGGCTATATCTGATCACCTCTATCACCTTACAAATAAGTATACCTGTGTGAGCTGAGTCTTGACTTTCAGTCATTATCTTCGATATGATTGACTTGTTTCCTATGTGGATTGGGTTGTGTTATCCTGGGTGGATTGGGTTGTACTATCCTGTGTGGATGTGATCGAACTTGGGCTCGGATGTTGGAGACGAATTGAATTGATGACTTAGGTATATGTATGGGCATTTACCTAAGTAGTGTTGGATGTTACTTCGTGATTGTATCTTTCCTTTATGGATTATCCTTTGTGGATTCTGGGAGACCTTTGGGGGTCTCGGGGTCCCTACTGAGTAGTGTATACTCACCCCTGCACGGGCTATGCCCGCACTACATTATGTCGGATGCAGACGACGGACAACGCTGATCGTGGTTGAGGCTTGTGGAGCAAGTCATTACCAAGAGGTGGACCACTGGGTGGGACGGACACGAAGCAGACGGCTGGACCCGAGGAGCTAATGAGGCTATCTATACCCACCCTTCAAGTGGGACTTCCAGTGGACGGCTCGACGTTTCTTCTTTACTTTCAGTTTCTATACCTTCTTTCCAGTTGTACTTTACTTTTTGTTTGGATTTGTATTCTGGCCCATTTACTTTCCGCACTTACTATTGTACCCAGTTTTACCTATTGTTTACTTCTTCTTGCTTACTCTGTGGTGTTTGTTTACTTTATAAAGGCATTGCCTACCCCTTTTTGTCAGGATTTATGCATTTGGTGCTAGTCTCCAGCCCATGGCCTATGGAAGAAGGGCTTGGGGTAGTCACGACATGGGTCCCGAGGACGGGTCGTGACAATGAATATCTGTGAATGAACCCGAATGAGTCTCTTGATGCATTCTTTGATAGGGTAAATATTGTTGTGGAAAACATGAGAGGTCTTTGAGAAGTCATTGAATACATAAATATTGTGAATCGTATCTTGAGGAAACTTCCACCTCGGTTCAATATGAAAGTTTCATTTTTGGAAGATAAAGATCTGAAAGAGATGACACTGGATAACTTCCATAGTACCCTTCTAGCATATGAAATGAGAAATGATGATAATGATTATATGGAAAAGGTGAAATCTAAAGAGGTGGCATTCAATTCCATGAGGAAGCCCAATATTGAAGATTCTCATAAAAAATATGAGACAGATGAGGTGATGTCATTCCTTTCTTCAAATCATCAAAGAGAAAAAGGAAAGTTCAATGGGAAACTTCCACTTGCTTTCTTTGGATGTGAAATGGTTGAAAATATTTAAACAAGGTGCCCCAAGAAGTTCCATGAAGATGATAAGTATGGAGTTTAAATCCCTATGAATAAGCCTTCAGCCTATGTGAAAGTAAAGAAAAATTTCTTCCAGAAAAAAAAATTCTTTCACAAGAATGTGACAGTTCAGATGAATCAGAGGTTGAAAAGGTTGAAGAGATAGGGAACTGTAAAGATGGTAGAGAAAATTCTATGGTGGCAGTTGTCGGTAGCACTTAGGAAAATGAAGAATCTGACATTGATGAAGAAGAATCTAAAGGAAGAGTTTATATGGAGGCTGAATTAGAAGAAACTCTTGAGGAGATAGATGTTTGGAGATCCAAAATGAAGAAATCCAAAAAAGCGGTTCGTGATGCCAAACTTGACATGCAGTGGTAGGATGAAGAGAAGTCTAAGTTAATGGAAGAAATTGAGAATCTCAAGTCTTCATTTCTAGTGGACTCAAAAATAGTTAGTGATCACAGACTCAAGGTTGAATAACTGAAAAGTGAGATTGATGATTTGAATAACACAATTAAAGATCAAATTAAACGCATTAATGAACTTGAAGAAGAATTCTTTGGTCTGCGATGAAAAGTTAATGATCAATAAACTCTTGACCCCCAATGTGACATCAGGAAAGTAGATCATTCGAAAGACAAAAAATTTGGAAGTGGAGCATAGAGGTCTAGTAAAACAAAAGAAGCAGTCAAATCTAAGTGATAAGGCTGGTATGGGGCTTGATCAAAAATAGAAAGCCATCGTGGTTGAAGTCAGACCGCAAGCACCCACTCTGAGATTGAAAGTTTATTTAGGTACGAAGTAGAATCAAAAGATTCAGCGAACCCAAGGGAAAACTAGTGGTGTTGAAGTGACACATAGGAATTTATCTCACATTAGGTGATATTTCTTTGGAAAGATGGGACACTCACAAAATGTGTGTTCCATAGCTAAGTGATACAAAAAGGGAATAAGACCAAAAGTGGAGGCCAAACAGAGCTCAGTAAAATAGAATATATTTTGAGGGAAATTGTTTTTTGTGTGGAGGATTTTGGGAAAACGGTTAGATATTGTACATCGACCATGTAGATGAATGTTCCAAAGTAGAATCAAAGTGGTCGCAAGCATCAAATCAAAGAATAAACAGGTGATATTAAAATTGAAAATCGATTTTCAGCCCTGCAGGATGAAGTCGGTCTATCATACTCCAAGGAATATCAAGATTTCCAATCTATACTGAGTATAAAGACAAAAACATGAACCAAGAAGTATAGATCTAAGAAGGCAGTTATTGTAGAAATTTCCCTTAAAGCATCAGACAGTTCTTGTGTATGGATCCTTGACAGCGATTTCACATCCCATACGACATGCAATAAGTATCTTGTTACAAGCATAAAATATGACAAAGAAGGAGCTTTCAAGTTTGTAAATGATGAAGGCCTAAGGATAATTGGCTCAGGAAAGGCCTGGTTTGGGGGGGAAGAAATGAAACATGCTGATGTGTTTGAAGTAGAAGGCCTCAATCACAAGTTACTCTATTTTAGTCAACTATGTGACTTAGGGAATTCTATAAGATTTACTAAGAAGGTATGTATTGTCAAGGAAAGATATGGTGCAGTTTTTCTACAAGGGAAACGGACAAAGGGAAATCTATATATTTTAAGTGGGGGAGAAGACATGTGCTTTTTATCCATATAGGAATAAAACAAGTTGTGGAATAAACAATCGGGTAATCTATTCCAACCTTCTCTAGAAGATCTAGTGAAGTTTGATGCATCTAGAGACCTCCCTAAGCTATCATGTGATCGTACACATACGTGAGATGCTTGTCAACAAGGTAAAATCAACATAAATAAATATAAAGAAAAGGAAAATAAGTCAACAATAGTGCTTGAAATGGTGCATGCTGATGTTTGTGGACTTATCTCATCATGATCCATTGATGAGAAGAGGTATTATGTTATTTTCATTGATGAATATAGAATAATGGCATGGGTATTTTTCATTGATCATGATTTTGATGTGTTTAGTTTCATAAAACAGTATCGGAGGGAGTCTAAAAGGATGCTTGGATAGAAATTTTTGAAGTTTCGTACTGAAAATGGTACAGAATTCATAAATTTTCAGGTGGAAGACTATCTAGAGAAACATGGGATAATGCATCAAGTTTTTTCAGTGATAACTCCTCAACAAAATGGAGTGGTTTAAAGAATAAATTGGATCATTATAAACATGGAAATAACAATTCTCATTGAAAAAGACCTTCCAGATAAATTTTGGAAGAAATCAGTATTGAAGTTTGTCTATATTTCTTATAGGGATCTATTGTGTTTGAAGCAAAGAAAAGACTCCATATGATATGTGGTATGGAAATAAGACAACAGTGAAATACTTTTGAATCATTGGAAGTAAGTTTTTTATTCTCAATAAATAAAAACATAGTAAATTTGAGTCATGTGGAGATGAGGGGATATTACTCAGCTATTCAGGAAAAAGAAAAGATTATAAATGCTTTAATAATAGGATAATAAAAGTAGTTGAGAGAAATTATGTCACTATAGTGGAGAATGAAGAAAATAATCAACATAGTGAATAGTTTCCTAATAAAAGTGAAGAGGAGGAATGCAATATGGGGGGAGAAAAAGTAACATATGCTGATTCAGAAGAAGATACTAATGATGAGAAAGAGGAAGTCAAGTTTGTATCTGTGAATAAGATAAAGATTCGAGTTGAGATTGATAGGTAGAATATCATTTTTGATCAGACAACACATGTTCAAACAAGAAGAATGAAGTCAATACATTAGGCATTTTTCTTATCTCAAGTAGAGCTGAAATTTTTTGCTAATGCAGCTGGTGATGAGAACTAGGTTCAAGTTATTAATGAAGATCTAGATTAGATTGGGAAGAATCATATGTGGGAGATTTTTTTGAGGCCAAAAGATAATAATGTCATTAGAACTAAATGGTTCTTTCACTAAAAGATGAACAAATATGGAGTAGTGATTCAGAAAAAATCATGATTAGTGTGCAAAGGTTACTCCCAGATAGAGGGTATCGATGTCAATGAAACATTTTCACATGTTGTAAGGCTGGAGACAATCATATTATTCTTGTCCATTATAGTGTAATGGAAGTTCAAAGTGTTCTATATGGATATTAAATCTTCATTTTTGAATAGGGTTCTAGAAGAAGAAGTGTATATTGAGAATCCATATGGTTTTAACATTCATGAATATGAGAAAAAAATTTTTTGGTTGAAGAAAGAAATATATGGAGAGAAATAAGAACCAAGAGCATGGTATTCGAGACTTGATAAATATTTGAAGAATCTTGGATTTTAGCGTGGTGGAGTTGATTACAATATCTATTTCAAAAACAATAGTAATCAAAGGATGATGGTGCTAGTTTATGTTGATGCCATAATATTTGGTGGATCAGATGAATCTCAGTGCATAAAGTTTTATGAATTCATGACAAGTGAGTTTGAAATGTCAATGATTGTTGAGCTAACATTTT
This sequence comes from Viscum album, assembly GCA_963277665.1. Taxonomy (NCBI): domain Eukaryota; kingdom Viridiplantae; phylum Streptophyta; class Magnoliopsida; order Santalales; family Viscaceae; genus Viscum; species Viscum album. The sequence goes on along the minus strand of OY728148.1, from coordinate 140,098,440 downwards.
TCCTCGGTTTATAGGTGACACAAGGAAGGAATGGCACTTTCATTTATCATTCCAAATATTCCAAGGAGATTCTATGAATATTTGGAATGGAAAATTTCATGTAGATAAAAAATATGGTTTATACCAAGATGAAACTTTCAAAATATGATGATAAAAAAGGTAGCTAATATCACAAAATACAGGAAAATCATTGGAAGCTTATTGTACATGACATTGACAAGACCTGATATTGTATTTTATACATGCCAAGCAGTGAGGTATCAAAGAAATCCCAAGGAAATACATGTTCTTGCAGAAAAAAGAATACTTTGATATATCAAGGGCACAATGGACTTCGTCTTGATGTATAATGAAAAATCTTAGCCAGAGTTATTAGGATACACAGATGCATATTGGTCTGGTTCAATAGATAATAGGAAATCAACATCAGGAGGTGCTTTTCATCTTGGTGGATTGTGTATTTCTTGGCTAAGAAAGAAATAGGATTTCATTTCATTGAGCATTGCAGAAGATGAGTATATTTCCACCACTCATGCATGTACACAGTTATTATGGATGAAGCAGCATCTTGATGATATAGGAGTTTTAGTGAAGTCTCTGAACAGAATCTAGTGTGATAATTCAAGTGCAATCAATATTAGAAAAAATATAGTTCATCACTCAAGGAAAAATCACATTGAAATCAAATATCATTTTTCCAAGGAGAAGGTGGATCAAGGGCTAGTGAAGTTTGAGTATGTGTCTACAGCACTACAGGTTGCAGATATTCTGACAAAGGCCTTACCCAAAGAAGTGTTTGAGAGGCATCAACTAGCTCTGGGCATACATTCGACACCCCACACTTGAAAAAGTGTGGATGTGGGAATCCCCTCTCCCCAAGTTATGGTGTGTTTTCGCTAATGTACTAATATGTGTTCTTTACCTTTTTGAAGAACAAAAAGGAGTGACCTTTAGGTTCATTGAAAAAGGGGGAGAAAGTGTACTATTCATGGGGGAGACAATGTCTTTTTCAAAGACATGGGGAGAAGCTGATAGGTGGAGCAGTGAGATAGGGGGAGTTAAGTATGAAAGTTGGAGATATCTATAGGGGGAAATATGATGATAATTATTAGTTTTATGAGGAAACATCTAGAGATTATCTTGGAAAATGTTAAGCATTCCAAGAAACAAGGACACAAGCAATGAGACAGGGGGAGAATTAAATCTAACGATGCTAGTAGTGATAAATCAAGAAGATATATCACAAAAGGTGAGGTTTGTGATTAAAGAAGTTGATTGGTTTCAATAATTGGTGTTAGTAATGAAGTGATTCATTGATTAACTTTTCATCATACTCTTGTTTCTCATGTCGAGCATTGCTCATGTGGGATTAGATTATGTATTGAGTGAATCCTTGATCGCTATCTGAATTTCAAGAAGCGAATGGTGGTAGAAGATGTATGGAGCTATAAAGAGGTATCATTTTATGAAATAGTTGTCAATAAACCCAAAGGGGGAGATTTTTGGGGAAAAATCCCTCAAGGAATTATTGAAGTGTTTTTAGGTGATTGTGTTTGTTGAAAAAGAGGGCCTTAATGTTTTTTTGTTGACACGGTGGATTTCCAAGTTCATTTTTCTGACAATGGGGGTTTTCAAGATGAGTTGTTGGGTTCAAGAGATGTTTTTGAAAATCCAAGTTGACAAAAGAACCATGAAAAATGAATGGAAGATCTAGAGGAAGTATAGAAATATTAGATATAAGTTGGTGCCGTTTTCTATTGTTTGCCAAATTTTTGGGCCTCTAAATCGGAAAATGCATAAACGTGTTTCTGAAAAAGGAAGTTTCATGAAAGATTGAAGGTGGTTTGGAAACTTACACACAAAGAATGTTTTAGGATCAGAACATTGAAAAATGTAAAAGTCATGATGTGCGTGAAATATTTGGAAATGTGTGTGAAAGATGAGGTTGCGCGAAAGAAACTTGCACACTCAATGCGACATCAAATGGGGTTTTTCAAACTCGAGGAGGATCTTGTGAGACATGTAAAATCTTCCAAACAGGGGTTTTCAATGCCTATAAATAATAGGTGAAAAACCTCATTTGAAGTAGCTCAACACTTAGAGGGAATCTGAGATCCGTATCGCATAAGAATTTTTAGCAACGGGAGTTGCATGAAATATTTTGAGTTTCACACAAGCTAAGAAAGTTGCTCGTAATATTTGAGTTGCTCATAAGATTGAAGTTGCATGCAAGGGGTGTTTCACAAAAAAAGTGGAATCTTCGTGAAAGGAATTAAAGTTTCACGTAATCCTCAATAATTATTGCGTAAAATATTTGAGGTTTCCCAATAATACTATGGTAAAGTTGTATTCATCAGTGGATAAAAGTAGAAAATCAATAGAGAATCTACATACAATATAGGATGCATTCCTTAGAGATAATGAAAGGACCTACAAGCCTATAAACTATGAGTGGGTCTTATGAAGATGTAGTGGGAACACTTTAGTTGAGAGAGAAGTGAGCTTTCAAATTGTGATTGGTTGTAAACCAGGAGGGATAGTGAGTTCAATCAAAACTTTGTAAATAGTTGTGCACTTATAATGGATTTGGTACATCAACATATCTCTAGTGTATTCTCCTTAGACGTAGCTGAGTGAGGGTGAACCAAGTAAAAATTTTGTGTTCTATACTGACTGAAAATTACTTTTTTTATTATCATAATACCCTTTTAAGGGGTAAGGGGGAACCCAAAATTACATCAAAGGAAAACCCAACAATCATGTCTCCATGGAAAAAATTCAAAGCAAAACAAACCATTCAAAACTACAGAGAAAAGCCCCTACCTAGTATCAAAACCGTGAGGACCAGTTCCACCAACCCATCACTGCACAACTAACTATCCCGTGCAAAAATGCATGGGCCCGGTACCGATGGAAAATCCATACCCTCTCGAACATACAAATCCATATAGCAACGAACTAATGAAACTCTCTCTCTAACATCATCTAGAGTAGTCCCAAGTAGATGATCAGGTTGAAAAAGGCCTTAAATCATGAACTGTAGGATTGCAAAAAAACACCACAGTAAAACCATTTCAAGCAGACAAAAAATCGTCACCATAAAGCATTAAACCTTCACATCATCCACGAAACCTTCACAACTATCTACACCTCCACTAGAGATACCAACAATCCCTATGAAACCCTCACTGCCACTGTTGCCATATAAGTAGTCAGAAGATGATCCAAAGAACGTGATGTTGAGCCATCGTCACCTAGGACTGGATGACCCAACACCACATCGAAGAAGCATCGCCGATTAAAAACTCCGGGCTGATATGAACTAGAAATGCCACTCTGGGCATGGATCTGCTCAGATGTGAGTTGTGAATGCATCCTCACCAGTTCTCCAAATAAGACAGACCAAACAATAGGGAGAGGCCAACAGGGAGTAATACCAGCTATGAAATTCCACAAAACACACCAAAAAAACCACCAAAATCATCACCAAATCATAAAATCACCAAATAACCTATGCGAGAAGCATAAAAAATGGAGGTAAAGAGACCCTCCCTCCACCAGACCACTCAGAAGCCGGCAGAAGGCCACCTCAGAAGACCACAACGGAGCCATCACTGGTTCGAGCCGACACCCATCCTGATCCACACCAGAAGCACACCAAGACCGTTGATCCATGTCGAAGCTGCCGAGCCACACCGGATCTACACCATTGGTATGCCAAAGACAACCCGAGCCGCAATGGAATGTCGAGTTCAATGATCTCGTTGAAGCCTCCAATGCCACCAAGCCTCCTCGAATCTACCGTCGAGGCACGCTAGAGACCCGATCCACACCACCTCCGAAGCAGGATCCAGGATAAGCCGCTGTTGAGCCATCAAGCAACGCTGAAGGAGGGGAAGGAGAAGGGCCCTGTGAAGAAAACCCTAGAAGCGATACACTCAACAAACCCCGCCACTCAGAGGCCATTTTTGTGTCCTATACATACTTTAATATGTGTTCATACTCTGCAATGGGAAGGAGATAGAATAGAGTTTTTTTTACAATAAAACAAGATCAAAAGGAGTAGTTGTTTTAATCTGTTATACTCTGATTCACCCCCCCTCTCAGGATATCTAACCTAGTGGACCTAACACCATTCACACCCTCTAGTGAAACATTTCATAGCCTGCCCCCCCTATGCATGCTTCAAGAAAACTATGTGTCACCCTTATAGGGGAATGATTAGCACTAACTGTGTCCCTTATCTATGATTTTTAAAAACTAGGGCTACGAACAAGCCCCAGACACCCTTGTAACCTTTATGACCTATTTAGGCAATCATGTTAGGATAAAGATAAGTAATTAAACTAGGAGCTAAAGTTGATATACCTAATAAAAATTATAGGATTTTGTAGACATGTTATTTGAACCTGGTCTAGTTCATTATAAAATGGTATAAGAGGATGTTAGTTTTATGATTTGGGGAGTAGGTAGACAGGTGGTCTTGGAATGTGTCATAATTTGTGATGGATATCAGACTGGTTTGTTGTGAACACATTTTCTAATAGGAAGTCTAAGTTTCCATTGGATAAGATTATTATTTTTGGTTTCCATTTTTATTCTTGTTTTATTTTACCTAGTGTGATGCACTTGGGTTTGTGAATTTATGGTTTATTTATAATGACCTGAGCTATTATAAATAAAATTCCCCTTGTGATTTAATTAAATTATTTATTATTTAATATGGTTATAGAAAACATATGCACTAATTTGTTTTTATTATATCCTATCATTTTTAATTGACCGCTAAGAATCATTACCATTGAAAATATAGTCGTTGAATAGTGATCACATGATTAGTATAAATATAGGGTTTTAACAAAACCAATTGACACAGAAAAAGGAAGTGATGACCTCAACCAATAGGATCATACCCTACGAATCCCATTTATCAGAGATTTCAAGGGAGATATCATCATTGGTATTTTTCCTTGACCAATCCCAAGTTGAGATCCATCAACTTAAGCATGGGTGAAACCATTTATGGGAGAAGTTCAAGCTCCTCGAGATCCCGACCCAAAACATATATGTCGAACCACCCCATGAAATTATCACCATAACGCACCTTTCTCTTAGGGAATTTATTTGTGTTTTAAAGAGATATGTATCAATACCCTAGTGATGTGAGTATATACATTATTTTGTATATAATAATGAATATATTTTCATCCTATTATTTTTACTTTATAAATGTTTTTTATTTTCATACAATAAAACATAAATATTATTTTTGGGTAATATTCAAATTAAATTATAGAATTTATTTTAATGAATTAGTGGATATTTTAAATAAATAATATTTTAATAAAATAATAATATTATTAAATTTTATTAAATATAAATGATCATATATTTTTTCTCAAGTTAAATGTAATTTTTATAAGGGTTTTAAAACTGTTATTATAAAAAACCCATCATTTCTCAATAAATGTCAATTTTTTAATTTTAAAATCTAAATGAACATATTTATAAATTTATTTACGTAAAATTAATATTCATTTGGAATCATAATTTCTAAATTTTCCAAAAATTATTTTTTCGTAATTTTCTGAGACAGTCGAATTTTTGGGTTAAAAATTAAATACGTTATAAATATATGATGTGTATTATGACATCATAATGATCCAAAAGTGATGTAATAAATACTATAAATGGTATCCATGACTAAATATTTTTTTTATCTTCAAAATAATGTGATTTTATGTTTATTTTATTAATTTTATAAATCCTTTATTAATTCTCCGAAACCATTAATATATTTTAAGTTTTTAAAATCATTTATTTAAGAGTATGACATAATCCCACATCAGAAAGGGTATTATTTTATTAATTTTAGACCTTGGATTTATAAAATAACAAAACAAAACTACTCTTTTTCGAAAACCATGGGAAAAACCATGGGAAGGTTTGTGGTCTTGGTTATTTTATTATATAGAGTCCAAAACCTATGTTTGAGAAATAATAAAAAAGTCCCCACCCATTTCCTATATAAACACACCCAAGATCCCATTTATATTCACTAAAAATTCTTAGATCACATTTAACTCTTACCTATCCTCTCTAGAGTCCTCCCAAGGTTCCCCCACACTTTGAATAAGCTTCTCCTAAGCATTTGGATTCACATTCTCAGGGTAAGGGATCCTCTCATTCTCCTCTTTATTAAAGTTTCTTTATTATCATATGCCTTTAATTTCCAATTCATAACATTGGGATATATCTTTATATGTCACTATTAATTCCCATTTTTTCCAAATTATGAGAGAACCCTTTCTCTCTCATAAACCCATTTTATGAATTTTTAATTGACGTCGTTACGCCGCCAAAATTTAACCATGATTTTCCATGCCAAAACAATTGTCTAGTGAATACCATATACATTTCTTATCAAGGGTGTTCACCTTTATAAAATTTTACTTATTTTACTTGGGTATTAAATGTATTTATTCCACACTCCTTGATCGTGTAATAAAATATTTTGATGAATTAATCCCTGTTGTATGATCTATGTGGCACACCTAAGCATCATAATGAAATAAAAGTGATAGGTGCAGCCAGAATTATATAACTCTTCAATGCATTGGGTAATGTGTAGTCTCATGATACATAATGTTAGGATAGAGAGTAAAAATAATTCCTTTATGGGAATTTTTCATCATAATGTCTTATTATTTATCCTTTATCTATTTTTATGATGCAGTGTTTTAGGTAGTTTCTACATTTCCCATGTTTCCTTTATGATTATCATGTTATATCATGTCTCATTATTCATGTTTATGATTCCTACTCCTTTTAATCCCTATTGATATACCTATTGTATAACATGTATTATTATCTTCATTTTATTCCATGTTTATTCCCTTACTTTCCTTTATAGCCACCCCTTTCTTATGCATGCCCCCATGTTATCCCATGAAGTTTTAAGTTTGATGGAATATTATGACCATGTTAAGGAAGTTTTCAATAAAGATTATGTAGTACCTATTTTAATTTGTTGTGTAATGTATACAATTCCAAAATACACTAGAGTTTTCGATCTTATAGGTTTTATTAAGTGTAATATTATGTAATAAATCATGTATTAATGAGGAATAAAGAGAATGGTTGTTATATTACTATGTTTTTTTAGCTCTTGGTCCATGGGAAAGAGGCCAGTGTTCATGCATCATTCTAATCATGTTGGATTCACATGATATATGTTTATTTGTGTGTGATTTATTTGATGATGAAGGTTTAGTTCTTTAAATTTTATGAAATGAAATATATGGTATATCACATATATCTTTTTAGTGGTATTCTACTCAACTTAACTACATGTATATATTTTCTTCTGATTATAAGTCATTTGAATATTATGGAGATATGTTTTCCAGTGATGGAGATAAAATCCCTTCATTGAGGTATCCACAGAGACCCTTTGGGGCAGTTTGGACTCTAAGATTCATGTTAGTGGATCTATGGGGGAAGGGATTCTCAAGAGATATTTAGATCAGGCTCAAGTTTCCTTGAGGTGGTGGTTCCCCAAAAGTATCGAGTTCAAGTTTATTAGGAGGGAGTTGTTCTTTCCACATGTTGTATGTTGGGTCTTACAGTGGGTCTCGTGTTCCTGCTATCACTGATGACTTGAGTGGGTGTGGTTACTTTTCCTTGGTGGGGCCATTAAGGTCTGTTATCACTATGGTTTTTTAAGAACGAGGATGCCTGGTTTTTTAGGAGTAGAGCACTAGGAGTGATATTGATCTCATGGATATATCAAGAGGGAAGGTTTAGTTGGACACCTTACCCTGTTCGTTTTGGTTGTACTTTGGGTATCATGATGAGAGTGTGGTTAAAAACTTGTGGATTTGAATCAACACCTGAGTGGAGGGTGGTCGTATGGTTGATCTTGGAATGAGTGAGATGCCTCGATTTTGAAGAGGAGTGTTGAGGGTGCTTCGATTTGTTGGGACTGACATGCATGAGGATTATGGTTAGTGGTTTTAGGTGCATTGGACTGGATTCATTAGAACTTACCCTATGTGATTTTGAGTCTTGTTACACATTCAAAATCCATGTAAATAGAGCCTTATGAGGGATATTGAACCATAATCCATTAAAGTTCATAGACCTCCGTTTAAGTGGTTATTGATCACAGAGGTTGATATTCCTGGGGAGATGGGAATGAGCATTGGTTGTTGAAATTTTCATATTCACACTCAAGTGTGAGCGATTTGGACACATCCATTCATTACGTTCAGTGATGGGAATAGTATGGGGTATTTAGTTTTCTGTTTGAGCAGCTGAGCGATGATACAGATACTCTTGTGGCGGGGAGCATCATGACGGTCATAGAGTAATGTCTCTCATGTTGGGAGAGAGTTGTGGATGCTGAAAGACTGGCCATTTGATGGTCATGAAAGCATCAGTTACACCAGTTCTTGGGTGGGAGTATGGATTTCAATTGAACATCGAGGATTCTTTAGGGAAAGAAGCATTTTGGTGGGGAGTTTTTGATTACTCAAGTAATCATGAGTTATAGAAAATTGAGATAAATTTTGATTTTTTTCTCCAGAAGTTTGTATGGGGAAAATAGTTATTTCTCCTATGAGGTGATCTTAGATAATTTTTTAAGCACTAGTTTAGTCCTAGAATAGGGTTTTTACACTAGGATATGAGTTTGGTAAAAATTTGAGCCATGAAAATTTTGTATAATATTTAATATTCTGTTAATTAAATATTAATTTATTTACATGTGTTATTTAATTAATATATTTTAAACAGAGCATCATATTGAGGTTTTATTTCCACATTTGAATCTATAATGGGGGGTTTTCTTAGGTGTGGCATAATCTTGCTGTGGGCATTGGGTCGAACCCAAGACCCTTTTATTTTTGTTTCCTTTTCTTTTCCCTCTTTTTTCTTTTTTTCCTTTTCTTTCCTTCCTCTTTGTCTTGTCGCGTGTATGGGTTCTCCCCACCAATGGGAATCATGAGGCCAAGATAGAAGAGGGAGAGGGAGAGGGAGAGGGAGGAGGTGTCACTAAGGTTTCATCTAAGGCCCAGATCAAAGGGCATCAGTTGTAGGTGGTAGTTTTGGCATGAAGCTTCGACATTTTATGCTCAAAGATAGGTCTTTTTTTAGTTTTATGCCCCAAACACCATATTTCTACCATTTTTAATTTTAAAAGCACTGTTATGACTATTGATGACCCCCATAGGGTCAATTTAGGATTAATTGGAGGAAAATGGGGGTTTCAGAAGGTTTATAATGGTTTCTCAATCATAAACCCTAATTAAAAAATGTGTGGTTTCAAGAACACGTTCCATATGTTATTCCTATTCAGGGAAGAACTGAATTTTAGGACTATACAGCATGTGGTCCATGTACATGTCATGTAGCGGGCTTTTGGGGGTGTATTTGAGTACTCATATAGACACCCTGTGTGAGGGTACATGGATGTGTAGGGTACATAACCATACCCCACATGGGATGAATGATGTGTAGGAGTACACACCTAGGTGGAACACATGGCCATTTCATGTGTGGTACATGGTAAGGTAACCTAATTAGTGTACACACCATGTACAGTAATGGCATGTCATGCACTTTGGTTTTACACACCAAGTATGGATGAGGTGTAGGCCCAGGTGGAGCTTTGGGAGTACACATCATGTACTCAGATTTAAACACAATGTACTACTCCCACATTACCTAGTTAAGGATTTTGAGTATTTCCTCACCCTGTAGTCAAAATTGGACCTTAGAGTTCTCTATTATAAGTGTTTTTCTATGTAGATCAATATTTTGGAATCCTTTTGTGTTTAGAGTTCGTAGGGATGGTGTTTTGGTTTTAGAGACTGTTTGAAGAAAGATTTATTTGAGGTTTGGATTCAAGATCCTCCGGCAGGTGGGATTGTGTGATGCGAGACCAAGTCAGGGCTGTGAGCTTGTTATTTGTCTTGGTTTCTGGATGCCATGAAAGTTTTTTGGGGTTATTTTGGATAGATCTTAAAAGCTTGGATTGAGTAGTATCTATGAGGAGATCTTGGATTGTCCCTGGATATCAAAACCCATTACTCAAGGTTAGAGCATTTGAGGTTGAGATCATGTGTTTGAGGATTAGAGCTATTGGAGCCTTCTGTATGGGTTGATGTGGTGGGATGGAAGTTACATTTGAGTGACATTGGGATGTTGATATGAGTCCAAGGGAGCCATTTAGATCCCCTTATGAGTGAGATAGTACTCGAGGATGGGTTGTTTACCATGGAGGCCAGTTGAGGTTTTCTTGTAATAGGCTTTCCCTGAAGGTTTTTCTTGTGCTAAGGAACATTTTAGGGTTTCCTAATTTATAGGTCTTCATTAGGATATTTTATAATTCCCTTTTATAAGTGTTTATGATTTTGGATTCCCTTTGAGGCATGTTGTTAATCAAGGATTAGCTGGAGACCACTGAGGTTTGTTTAGGGATATTTATTATGTTGGGCTTAGACTAATTTTTTGGATGAGATAAAGGAACCCTTAATAGGGTGTCCTACTCTTATTGTGGCCTTTTGGACATTTTAGGATCTCTTTATGGGCATGTCCCAAGATCTTGGGTGTACCATGGAAGTCCCTAGTAGGATTTTGTTTTATGTCATGACACTGGGGACCGTGGGAGCCTCAAGTTTTGTAATCCAAGAGTTTATCAATGTTTCTAGTTCAGATTTTTGGATGATGGGTTCAAGAGTTGGATCGAACCTCATCCTAGATGATGTTTAGCCAGGATTTGATTGGTGCTGCTAGTTTATCTTTTTTGGATATTGGGTTCAAGGTTCAATCGAACCACATTCTAGTGGCCTTTGGTTGTGATGTTGGAGCCAGTTTATAGTTATGAATTGGTTTAAGGAGGAGACCCTTGGGATATCTTGGACTAGGAATTATCCTTGAATTTTGATATGGTTCTATCCTGTGTTGGAAATTTATGATTCAAAAAACTTAGGGATCTAATGGGCGATCTAGATGAGTGTGACCCTTTAGTTAAGAGTTATGCACTTGTTAGAGGTTACCTTTCATGGATACTGAGTACTTATAGATACTTAGATGGGATCCATAAGAAAATTTATCTATTAGACCCATGGATTTATGGGACCCCTAGGGAAATAAATTTGTCAGGACCATGGATGGAGGGACCCCTTTTGGTTGTATACATTATTAGGACCTTTTTTGGAGCCCGATTTGTTCTGGAGGACTTGTTGGTTGGAGACTAACTTCACTAAAACTCAAGAGGGGGGTGAATTGAGTTCTTACAAATTTTATTAGCTTAGAAAACCACCCAAATTAAGGTATGATAAGTTGGGATCTTTTCTAAACATATGAAAGTAGTGGAAAAATAGAATAAATAAAAAACATCAAACACTAGAGATCTATAGTGGTTCAAGGAACAAAAATCCCACAGTTCACTTCATCGACACTCAAATCCAAGAGCTTTGTGATTTTGACTAGAAATATTCCTTTTACCAGGTACTGAAAATCCTTTTACCAGTGATAGTATGATTGAGTGAAAGTATTCAACATTTGGCATAATGCTATGAGCTTTTACTAGGCTCCAACAAGGCTTTTAAAAAACACCATCCTTCAACGTTCATTTTCCAATAACCTTCACATCCTAGAATAATAAGATAACACTTTCAACAACAAGATAGAGAATACTGAAGGATTAAAGATGAATCTCACAGTTGAAAGATGCTATTAGAAGAAGAGAATAAATATATAAGAGAGAGAATAAAAATAAAATGAATCTCAAGGAGAGTCTTCTAAAACACAATAATGATGATATTTAAAATCACAACTGTAGAAAACTTATATCTTCTTCTTATTCTTATTTAGCTCAAAATAGAGTAACAAAATGAAATATTTTATAGAGATATGATATTTCAAGTGATTACTCACATTCTTGTGTAAGTTATTTTTATCTCTCTTTTTCACATGTGAATACTCATGAATTTTTTTTTCTCTTAATTGCACAATATGAAATCCAATAAAATCTAATACTAGAAGTAAATTATAGATGCCATTTTCATAAAAATACCTCAATAATAGGGCTGATCATTAAATTATTCTTGTTCTTCTTTCTTCTCTTGATACTTGAAACCTTTTTATAACGAATTTTTTCATAAGAAAATAGTCCAATAGTTAATGCAACAACATCAGCATTAAATTCCAATTAAATTATTATAATGGTAATGAACATGTAGGTTTCAGAACCATGTATCTAACTCGGGATCACCATGTATCTAAATTCCACTAATTTTAATTTGTATATCTGAATTGATCCATGTATCTATTCTTTACATATCCAATATTCTCACGTTTCCAAATTACATAGGTTTTCTTCATGTAACTAAATTATTCATGTAGCCTTCTTGCTTACATAGCCAAATTTTACATAGTTAAATAAATCACATATCCATTTGGAACTATGCATCCAAATCTACCATGTATCCAAATCATGTAGTTAAATACTCAATATAGCCAGTTCACATAACCGTTTGATTGACGTAGCTATTTTCTCACATTGGAGATTCCGCGACATAGGCGATTTTCATATAGAAAATTTCATGAAATTGGAAATTCACATAGGCATTTCCTTTATGTAGTTGATTTATGTAGTAAATTTCTTGATGTAGCCAAATATCCATGTAATTGATTTCCTCATATATCATATTTTCCATACCGAAGGTAAATTTCATCCAAAACATCCAGAATTGAAGACTTAACAGAAAAATGACTTAAATGACAATAAAACCTAATGAGCGCACTTTAAAAAATCATTAGTAATATAAAAAGGGTATTTAAGATCATTAAAACATAAATTACATGATATGTATTGGAACAACATTAGTATTCCAATAATCTCTCCCTTTTTGAAGATCATAATACTCATTGACCAATAAACCTGAAATTTTAATGGATTCAAATGATTTTGTAGAAAATATATATCACATGTACTCTTTCTTTAAAAAAATTTGTTCATTATTTCTCCTAACCCTTAGCTAGTCTTCCCCCATTTAGTTCAAAAGAATTATCCCCCACAAGGGTACTTCTCCCCCTTGTTGTTTCATTATAAAGGGTAAAGATAAGAAAAATGATTTTAATATAGCACTTTGAGTGATGAACTATCTAAGTATAATGCTGACACAAAATTTGAATTATGATAGGTCTAAATTTCAGAAAATCGCAGTAGTTAAAACATTCACAAAGATGAAAAATATTAATCGAACACAATCACTTTGAAACACATTAAATGAAAACAATTACTTAATAACAAAAAACAAGGTAAAATACATTAAATGGGAAAAAAATCTTTGAAACTCATTATGAAGATAAAGAGGAATTTGATTAATGATCAACTATAAAAAATTATAAGGATCCTATAACTATAAATACACATTCAGATGAACCTGTTTTGTGTATAGGCTCAAAGTCAGAAGGAGGTTTGGGTGGAGGCTTGTTAAAGGTAGTAGATGATTGATAGGTAAGAGGAGGGTCCATAATTGGAAGTAAAAATGCTCTCCCAATCTCCATATAAGAACTAAAATCTTTCCTAAAACCAAATATATCCTTCAGTCTATGTCCAGGTGTACTCAACACCTTCTAAATATTACCAGAAACAATGATTAAATAATATGAACCAATATGGGGAAAATATATTTTCTTTGGAGGTCTTGAAGATGTATCTTCTTTTCCAGACCACTCTGCAGCATGAGATGTATCAAAATTAGATTTTTCTTTCTTATAAATTTTGTATGGATCAAACAAAATATCTAATCTTTTCCCAGAATCTATAAAAGTATCTGTAGGTGTTGATTTAAGATATATTCTTCATTTAAAATAATATTGATAATTTTCATATAGATCAATCATTTTGATGATATCTGGTTTTTTGAACTCCAAGATGGAATTGAAGGCTTATCTATGAATCTGATCAGTGAATGAAATGACATTATTGAGTAGCCCTTTGAACATTTCAACCTAGATGGAAGATAATATCTAATAGGTTTAGGCTAAAATAGAAGTAGACTAAGGACTTGATGAAGGAACTAAAGGCTCTGAATGTGGCTTGGATTAGATACAGTTTGATGATACTTTCAATTTGATTATTCTACCCTCTAAAGATGTCACCTTCTAATGTACATGGGTTAGCTTCTCTTCTATGATTTGAGATACATCCTCAACAATAGAGTAAGTTTCTTGAATAAATGAGGTACTTGAAACAACTATAGATGACACATGTGAAATGAGAGAAACAACAACTAGTTTCACTAAAGTAAAAGTCTTGAGAGGTAGTTATAAAACAAGATCATTTCTCTAATAATTGGAAAGAATAATAGGTGATTTCTCTTAATCTGAGGAATTAAAATCCTCTTCTGAAAACTTTATAAAAATATCTTTAACCCCTTCATGAATGTTGAATATCATATGTGGAAAACCTAAATATTTTCTATTTATTATACCAATAGACCAAGAAACCATGTCCCTTAATTTATTAGCTACACCCAATTTATCTACTACTTGACCACCAATAGTTGCCTGAAGATGTCCAGCTATGTTATCTAGACACACATCAGTCACAAGACCTAATATTTTAATAGATTATTTGGTATCATAAAACTCATCTGATAGATCCCTTTTTTATTATTTCATTAGAAAATGGGTGAACATGTCATAATTAAAATACTGGATCCAAGAAGCTACTAAATTCAGATATGAAAACACCTAATCAAACTGATCCTTAAAATCTTGAGCCACCAAGTGTATAGAGGTAGATGATTTAGCACTAGGATATAACCTTTTGATAAACTCAAAATAACTTACAACTACACTTATTAAAGTGCGTGGACTCTTTTTTATCTCATTATTTAAACTTTGGATCTTATCAAGATCTTCCATTAAAAGATCAAACTAAACTAAAGGTATATTATAAACCATGTCCCTTTGAGAGTCCATTGGAACTCATAGTTCATTGATCTAAGCATTAGTAGAACAAAATTATCTAATCCCATTCACTTGGGCATTCATAGCCAAAAAAACCTCAACATTCACACTAGATGAAAAAGGTTGTATAATCCATTGATTATAGATCAATGTGGTTTGGGTTTCCAACATCCCAACCATCTTATCAAAATCATCCCTAGAAACTGAATTCTTCTTGAGTTAATAGATCTCATCCTTATAAGATATTAGCTACTTCTTCAACTCAGTATAATCTTATTTATTATTATTGAACTCTAACATCACAACTGAAGTAATTGTTTTCATGTGATTTTATATATTATAACTTTCATATTTCTTGATCATAAATGGGGCATCCTTATACACATGGTGAGGTGATGGAACAAGCTCTGGGGTATGGGAAAGAATTCCATATTCTTCCAAATCAATATCCCTAGATTCATCTCCTTTATAATGTGATCCATGAAATATTGAATCATTTATTTGATGCTTAATTTTAGGTTCCACTATGTCTTTAGTAGTTCGAACACTTGTCATAGTTTTAACTAACCTCTCTACATGAGCTACCTCAATTGTCTCAATAGCTATCTCTACATGAAAAGCTAATTCAGCAGCTCTAAATACTTCATCCTCTTGTCTTTTTAATACCTCTTATATAATAATTTAGGTCTCTAGCACTTGAGGCTCTGGTTTGGCAGAAAATGACTCTCGTACCTCCATAACAGACACCCTATCAATAGGTGCTACATCCCTTGGTGGTGAGGTAGTGGATGAATCCCCCTGAGATAATATTATAGGTGGTATAACCACTTTAGCAACAACATATTTCCCAATAGGCCTTATAGATATAGAGGCTCCATATTATCTATAAACAAACATTTTCATCAAAATAGAAAAGAGTGTATTAATTTTGTGACACTTAACTACCTCTCCCTCATTGAGATCAACTTATTTATTCTTCAAAAATATGGAGATGAGCCTTCCATAGAGATAAAAATTCAACTTCCCCTTCCCTAATAATTAGTGATGGATAAATTCCATCATATATCAAGTAATATTCGTCATCAAGTTGTTGATCATGACATATAAGTGATACATTTCTTGAAACTACACTTTCTCCATCTCACCAAATCTTTAAAAAATACCAGTCTGAATGAACTTACAAAGTACTTTCCACTCAACTTCTAGATATTTCAAAAGAGTAACTTGAATACTTTAGTTGGTCCCATTGTACCCATACCAACTAGAGCCTAGCTAAAACTAAACTCTCCCTCATGATGGAAGTGAAAGGTTTCATCCATTTCTATATAAGAAACAAGCATGAATTTTCGATTCACATTTGAAGATAGCCAATCAACCACTTCACTGGACTAAAATTCTACATTTCATATAAACTCATTTACTTACTCCTCAAATAAGAACCAAAATTTATTTTCATCAAAGACAAACTCCCATCCTTGGAATTGAAAGAATTTCATCAATAGAATCTATATTCTCTTCATCCAATCCATATCCAAAACCTTTCAATCTCACACTCTGTGTGGCTAACCAATAACACTTTCTTTCTTGGAATATTCAAAACCACCACCGCATCTTTGCTTCAACTTCCCCATCATATAAATTTCAGTTGCAGGTTGAGAGAATCGTAGTTGAACATTCAGTTTCAAGAGGTGAAAGGACATAGGCTAAAGTAAAGGGAGGAGAGGTGTGATTTTGGAATTAGTTCACATACCAGATTTTAGAGAGGGTTACATATCTGATTAGGTTTAGAGGTCAATCCAACTTAAAAATAAAGAAATAAGTTATAATAACAACACAAAATTTTTTATTTTAAAAATAAATGCACATTATTTTCCAAAAATGAATCAACCTTAATATAATATGAAATCAGAATAAGTTTTTAAAATAAACTAGAATAAAATAAATCCATTTTATTTCCATAATGAAAAAATACATTAATAATAAATATAGAAATTAAAAAACAATGAAATAAGATAAATTAAACACATTAAATTAAAACAACCCAATTCTATTTTAATATCATCAAAACGTTCACACACAAGGGGATTAGTAAAGATATCCACTAATTGATTCTTATTAGAGATAAATTCAAGAGTGATGTCACCTTTTTTAGTGTGATCTCTCAAGAAATGATTCCATAAATCTATATTCTTTGTTCTTGAACAGTTTATAAGATTATTTGAAATGTTGATAGCACTATTTTTATCAAATTTTAGTGATACTTTATTATAAATGAATCTAAAATCCAATAAGGTGTGTTTTATCCACAAAAATTGTTCACAACAACTACAACAACTATATATTCTGAATCAACTGTTGATAAAGAAACATAGTGTTTTTTTCTCAATAGACCTATATAGTAGAGACTTACCAAAAAAATAGAAGGTCCATAAGATACTCTTTATATCTAGTTCACAACAACAATGTCAACATCTAAAAATGAAGTCAAATTAAAATTATATGTTTTTTGGAAAAAGTAAAAAAGATAAATCTTTCCTTTTAAGTACCTTAAAATTCTTTTGGAAGATCTCAAATGTGATTCTTTGGGATTGTATTGGAACATTGGAAATAAGAAAACTACAAACATAATTCAAATCTATGTGAATTAAAATATATTATAATCCCAATTATACCTCTGCATATCTTATTTTCAACTATTTTCCTAGTTTCTTCCAAATCAATATTTTCATTATAACTCCTAGCAGTTGCATGTAATTTACTATTTTTGAGTCCAAATCTATTATGTAAGTTAAGTATGTATTTAATTTGATTTAGTATGTTCCCAAAATATTTTTGATAAATCTAAAAACCTAAAAAGTAATTTAACTCACTCATCATACTCATTTCAAATTCCTTTTCCATGATTTTTGAAAAATCATTACACGAAATTTTATTTACAAAACAAAAAATCACATCATCAACATATATTTGAACTAAAAAAAATATCTAAATATGAAGTTTTATTAAAAAGTTAATGATATGAATTTCCTACTAAAAATCAATTTGATAAAATAAAATAACATAAATGTTCATACCAAGATCTAGGTATTTGTTTAAGTCCAAAAAGAGATTTGGTAGGTCTGAAAACTAAATTTGTAAAATACGGATTTTTAAAACCGTAAGTTGTTCAACATAAACTTACTCTATAAGAAAATATTTTAAAAATAGGAATTTTACAACCATCTTCAATAATTTTAAATTCATGTGCGATTCATCGGCTAGGATAATCCTAATGGATTCTAGTTTAGTTATGAGTGAAAATTTATCTTCATAATATATCCCTACCTCTTGGTTATACCCTTCAGCTACTAGTTTAACCTTATTCTTAGTGATCACAGCATGAGAATCCTGTTTATTTCTAAAAATTCATTTTGTTTCTATAATAGGATAGTCAGAGGGTATATTGATGAATTCACACACCTTGTTCCTCTTGAACAAGTTTAACTCCTCTTGCAATGATAGAACCCTACTCTCAGCAGTTAAGTCTTTATCTATGGTTTTAAGTTATAGTTGATATAAAACAAAATAAAATTATACAAGGTTTCATATAATTCTTCTAGTCCTAAAATATTTGTTTAATATTCCTATGACAGTTAATGTGGGGTGTTTTTTCAAGGTTCTAGGCTGTCTAAGTAACACACTTTTAGGTTACCCAGTATCCCTCTTGTTAGGATTTGGTTCACCAAAATCAAGTTCCACATCATCATCCTTTTTATTTTCAAAGAGATTTTATAGTATCATTCTTTCAAAAGAATCACATAGATCATAAATTTGAGTCATTTTATTATAAAATGTTTCACTTTCATCAAATTTTACATGATTTTATTCTTCTAAAATCTTTTACCTTCTGTTGAAAACTCTATAAGCATTGGAAGTAGTAGAATATCCAAGAAATATTCCATCTTCAAACTTTAAATCAAATTTAACAAGATTATCCTTAGTGTTTAGAATGTAAAATTTTCATCCAAATACTTTAATGTAACCAAATTTTGGATATCTATTATTCCATAACTTATATGGAGATTTATTTAAAATAGGCCTAATTAAAAATCAGTTAATTACATAACATTACATATTTACAACTTATTCCTAAAAATGAGTAGGCAGGTTATATTCACCTCACATAATCCTTGAAATTTATTACAAGGTCCAATTCATCCTTTCAACAACATCATTCTGTTGAGGTTTATTGGGGGTAGAAAAAGTGTGTTTGATTCCATATTTTGAATGATAAGAATTGAACTCATGGTTTTCAAATTCTCCTCTACGGTCACTTCTCAAAGAAATAATTCTGTCATCTTTATCATTCTAAACCAATTTATAAAAACTTATAAAAACATAATAAGATTCACTTATAACACTCAAAAGGAAAACCTAAGTAAATCTAGAGAAATCATTAACCAAACCAATGATTTTCCTATTAGGATTGTTGTTCAATATGGCCCAAACAAATCCATGTGAATAATATCTAGAGGCCTATATATAGCAACCTCTTTGATTGATTTAAAATATGATTTATATTTATTTCCCATTTGAAATGCATCACATGGTCACTCTTCATTCATTTTAAGTTGAGGTAAATCTGAAATTAAATTCCTTTTAAATAATTTTCTTAAAGAATAAACATTACAATGTCATTGTCTTCTATGCCAAATCAAAGATTCATTTTTTTCTATATCCAAATATTTCACTTTTTAACTACACAAATAATTTAGATTTAAAGTATAGACATTCTTAGTTCTAGGTTCCTAAAATTTAAGAATTTTATCTTTGGAAAAGGAATAATAATTATTTTAAAAATCAAATAAATAACCTTCATCACAATGTTGGGAAATACTTATTGATTATGATTCAATCCTTCTACATATTGGAATTTTTTGATGAGGACTGATCTTAGATTTCCAACTGATCTAACTCCCATAATTTTTCCTTTTTAATTGTCATAAAAAGTGGCATAGCCTCCATCAATTTTAGATAAGTAGTAGAAATTAGAAAAATATCTACTCATGTTCCTTGAGTATCCGCTGTCCATATACAATTTTTATTAATGATCTTGTAACTTTTTTCCCTTTGAAGAAAAACTAAGAAAGACATTGTATTGGTACCCATATTCTCTTTGGTCCAAAAATGTTAGCAACTAAATATTTGGAAACCCAAACCTTCTTATGCTTTCCAAAAGATCTAGCATTGAATTTTGAAAAAAAAGAAATAAATAAATTCCTAACTCCAAAAAACTGAGGATTAATTAAACAATAACTATTATCATAATTCCCTAATTCTCCATAGTGAAAAAAATAACTTTGGGTAGTTTTTTATTCTTAGAATTGGGAAAACATTATTTTTATAAAACATTATTTTTTCACCTTGGATTCTTATTCCAAACTTATTTTTTCATAATTTATTATTTCTAATGATTTGGTTCAAGTAATTTTCAACTTTTGTGAAAACACTTATAGCATATTTATGATCTTGAACTTATTTCTGTAAGCTTTAAATCTTATTGCCATGTTTAATACAAGATTTTGTACAATTTTATAATTTGAGTTTAAAATCTAGAATTTTCTTATTTAAGTCCTCATTTTCATTGAAAATAACATTATAATAATTTTTGAGGGAGTTTTTTATTTATCAATATTTAATATTTTGTCTCAATTATGGTACAATATTTATTTAATTATTCAAAAGAACATTTTTTATTTTTGAAATAAAACTCATGATCAGAAGGAAAAAAGAGTGTACCTCATTAGAGTATGCCATAAAGCACAAACTAACCTTTTAATTAGATATTTTAGCATCTGATCCTAAGGATGTATCATCGCTAGAATTTTCAGAAGCGCTCTATGTTTCTTTAATGAATTTATTGTATTTATTCTTATAGAAAACCTTCTTAAAATACATTTTCTAATATTTCTTGTTGTCTTTCAATCATGGATAGTCTATTTTGATGTGACAAATTTTTTTACACTCATAGAATCTAATATCTTTAGACTTTCCATCATGATTCTTGTATTTTTTTAAAGGGTTTTATGAAACCTCTTATCTTAGTGTAAATTTTTTTGAACTTTTTGGAAAATTGAGAAAGCTCATCATTTGATCTTGGATTGCTTGAGGTATCTTTTTTTCTAGATGATTTAGAAATTTGTATACTATTTTTATTTTTGTCATATTTTGAAGTAAAACCCTTTAAGGAAACATTATCCTTTTTAAAAAGATTATTCTCACCAGTCTCAGCTTCTATTTCATCTTGGTACATAATTATTTTACAAATGAGATCTTTTATTTTAAAATATTTGATACCTGTATATTTATTAATAGCATCCAAGATTCCACTCCATCTTGGTGGTAGAATTCTAAGTATTTTTAGAGATTGATCTGGTTCAATAATAGGTGTTCCTAAAGTACCAAAATTATTTATAATCTTAATATGACTTCCATTTATACATGTGATGTTTTCACCTTCAATCATTCTGAAAGTATTGAACTTAATTTTGGAAGTATTATATCGAAGAGATCTCACATTGTTAGTTCCTTCATAATCCACTAATATGGTAGCCCACATCTCATAATCTGTTACACATTGTGAAACTAATTTGATCTCATCAAGACCTTGTCCACATATTATAGCATTTTTTTCATTAGATTTTAGATCAAATTATCCTTCAATAGTAGCATCCCACTTCTCTATATCTTCTTTAGGAATGGAATAAGGCTTCTCAAATTTTAAATAAACCTTTAGACTAGGGTTTCTTAAGTAGATTATTATACATGAATTCCAGTAACCATAATTTTCTCCTTTAAAGTAGGGAGATCTTACCATAGACAAACCTTATCTATTATTAGAAATAATAGACATTTTGAAGAAGAATTTTAGACACCAACCTTTTAAATTTTGGAAATTAAAAGTCACAACCTTTGATACCAAATGTTGGTCAAAGACCAGCTTTACAAAAACTCAAGAGGGGTGAATTGAGTTCTTGAGATTATCATAGCTTAGAAAATCACCCTCTTTAGGGTATGATAAGTTTTGATCTTTTCGTAACATATGGGATTAGTAGAAATAGGAGAAGAAATAAAAAAGTTCAAACACTATAGATTTATAGTAGTTTGGGGAACAAAATTTCCATTGTCCACTCCACCAACAAATATCTCCAAAAGCTTGGTTATTTTTACTAATACCAGTCCTTTTATTAAGTAATTCCATTATTTTTCCCAAGGATAACATGACTGAGTGAAATTAGTCGACACTTGGTACAATAATGGGATATTTTACCAGGATCCAAAAAGTATTTATAAAACACAAACATTTAAAGTTCTTTTTCTAGGAACCTTCACATCTTAGAATAAGAATTTGACACTTTAAATAGTGAGATATAGAATAATTATGTATTATAGATGAATATCACAGTTTAAAGATGAAATTTTCAAAGGTGAATAAATTTCCAAGAGATATAATAAGAGAAAAATGCAACTTGAGTATAGTCTTATAAAGCACAGAAATGATGATATTTGAAAGAAAAAATATAGAAAAATTGTATATTTTTATTCTTATTCTTTATCTTAGAACAGAGAGACAACAAAAAATATTTTAGAGAAATTTTAGAGTGAAAGTTCTTTCTCCTATTCATCTATATGTTTTCTATATTTTGAATCTTTAAATCTGAATACTCATGAAAAAAATTCTCTATTCATTTCACAACATGTGATCCCATAAAATATAGTCTTGGAATTAAATTCTAACTGTAAATTTCTTAAAAATTCCTTAACAATAGGACAAAGCATTAAATTATTCTTCTATGTATTTCTTCTCTTGGTACTTGAAACCTTTTTATAATAAATTTTACCATAAAAATATTCTAATAATTAATGAATCAACAACACCATTAAATTCAACTTAAAGTACTCCAACAGTAATAAATATGTAGGTTGTTGAACCATGTAGCTAACTTTAGATCACCATGGAGCTTAATTCCACTGATTTGGATTCATATATCTAAATTAATCCACGTAGTCATTCTTCAAGTAGCCAATTTTCTCATGTAGACAAATCACATAGGCATTCTTCACATGGATGAATTCTTATTATAACCTTCTTAATCACATAGCCGAATGAATCACATGGAAATTTGGAATAACATAGTTGAATTTACCACATATCCAAATCATGTAGCTGAATACTCCACATAACTGATTCATGTATCCATTTGATCGATGTTGTCATTTACTCATGTAGGAAGTTATTCGATATATGCGATTTTCACATAACTGGTTTCACAATGCAGTGAATTCACATAGGTGTTTCCTTCACATAGATGATTTCTCGATGTAGCGGAATATTCATGTAGTTGACTTCCTCACATAGCCAATTTTCTCGAATTAAGAAAATTTCAGTCAAAACATCCAAAATTACTTACTTAACAAAAAAATGACTAAAATAGAAATAAAACATAATAAGAACACTTAAAAACAAAATCATTAGTATGATATGAAGGGTATTAAAGATAAAAAAATAGAGTAAATGGGATATTTTAGAACAACATTAGTATTCCAATAGGACCTTCATAACATTATAG
This sequence comes from Viscum album, assembly GCA_963277665.1. NCBI lineage: Eukaryota > Viridiplantae > Streptophyta > Magnoliopsida > Santalales > Viscaceae > Viscum > Viscum album. The sequence continues at coordinate 140,074,843 of OY728148.1, read as the reverse complement.
GTTATCTAGGGTTTGATGTAGAGTCGTATCACCAATTTAGATTGTGCTATTGAGGTCCTAGAGCCCAGTAGTTGCATGTTGTCATGTGGATTCCTATGGTTATTTCCTAGGTTCTGGAATTCATGCCTTTTCATTTATACGTCTTGAAGATCATGTGTAGATATGTAAAATGCACCTGATATCATGTAATGGGGTGATCCACATGCTATAAATCCTCTAGTGTGGTCCAGGGAAGGGGTAGATTAACCTCGAGTATCAGGCTAGATCCCAAAATTTATTGTTTTCCTTATTTTTAGCCCCATTTTCTTTTATACATTTTATACTTTATGCCAAATGTTATTTTCTTTAATCTAGGCTAGGAAATTCACATGTCATGCACTTGTTATGATAACAGATTATAGGGTCACCATTGGGGGAGGCTGAAAGAGATTTATTTCTCACCCCCTATATGTGTACCTTGGTGCACATGAAAATTTTATATCTTCTTTTATGTTAGAATGCTAGTTGTGTGGTGGATCAGGTAGTGGAAAAATATTGCTTGATCGAGTGGGGAAGCTAATGTGGAGTCTTTTTATTATTCTAGTGTAGCTTGAGAGTTAGGGAGACCAAGTATGTGGTTCGACTCAGAGTTGATAGTAGATCCAGATGTATTCATTTTCAATTTGTTTATTTTTTATACGTGGTCATACCAGTGGGAAACTATTTATTGTTTGTTTTGCATGATTTGAGTCTGTATGAATGTATGACACATTTCATTTATTATATCATGATGTATTTTTCATTTTATTTACTATGCATACTCTGATGTTTATTCTTGTGGTTGTTTTGGTTATTTCTATTTTTATTTCACACTGACTATAGTGTATAGTATCCCCAATGAATTTGTTAGACCCTCACCTCTAGATTACATCCCTTGGCATAAGAGGAGGTGTTATGTAAGGTCAAATATGGTGATGTGTTCGGTCGACCTGGGCCAGTTCTCTACATATACCTCTCAAGGGAAATTTTAAAATAATCACAACAACAAGGAATAGAAACAATCTCATATAAAAACCAAGGGTTTACAAATCATCCAACCAAGGATAAAATAAACCATCAAAGAAAATTAGGTCAAGCATCGAAAAACTCAAGATATTGATCATGAATATGTGAATCCTACTCGCAAGTGTTTTCCTCTAATCCATTATGCCGCCATAAGACACAAACTAAAGGAATAAAACACCCATGCATCACCGTCTCCCAAAGTTCCCGAATCTTGAAAGGCCACTCCTCGAAGGTTACACCATATTCAATATCCAGTTATCCCTATTCTATTATGTGATAATGACAATGAGAACACTAATAAATCTATGATATATGGAAGAGTTCATTAATACAGATCATAATTTTAATTGATAAGTCAATACATTTACCTGAACCAACACATCGAAAGGTCCAATGAACCTAGGAGAAAGATTACTCCCATGACTGAACATTCACTTTCCATGATGAGGAAAAATCATTAAGAACACATGATATTCAATGTCTAATTATAGAGGCCTCCTCCTATGATCAACATAGGACTTCTAAAGATCATGTTTTGCCTTCATTTACTCATGGGTCACTATACCTTCTCTATCGAACTCTTCACCAATTTTGGTCCAAAAACAACTATATCTACAACCTCAATCTAGCACAAAATATATTGGAAAGGATATTTATTTAGTGCTTCAAAAGGTTTCATACCAATAGTGGAGTGATAACTATTATTGTAAGAAAACTCCACCAAGGGTAGGTGTCGTACCCATGTACATCCAAAATCCAAAATACACACACACAACATGTACTTTAGTGTTTAGATAGTTCGTTCTATCTAATATTATGTCTGTAGATAAAAAGTGCTGCTAAGTCATAAATGAGAGCTAGCATACTAAAGATCTCTCCACAACCTAGAGAAAAATACAGGGAAAACTATTAGAGATGATCATCTTTAGAACCCCATAAAGCCTTACTATCTCCTCCAGGTACTGCCTTGACAACACCTCCACTAAGCTCGACTCCATTCTCACTAAGAAGTGAGATGAATTTTTTAGACAGTACATGATAAGATATATATAATCTTAATCCCCCTAATATATAGGTAAATTTTTGAAGAAATCCATCAAAATTTCGTATCACTTCTATTGGGTAACATCAAGCAATTGAAGCAAACCACCAGGAACACAATGTTTTGGTTTAACATTTTAGTAGATAAAAAAATCTAAGACAAACTCTGAAATAAAGTAATTCATAATAGACCACCAAAACTAACCTCCCGGATCACGATACATGTTTTTTACACCATCTGGGTCTCCTATACTTGATGGAATAAGGATATGATTGTACTACCATCTGGTAAAGACAACCTCTACCGCTGACTACTCCCTTATCAAGGTGCAACACTACCAACTCTTCCATCACTCTCTATGAGTCTCTAGACTCATGGAAAACACCACCATGCAACTTCTTTCTCAAGGAATCCACCAAAAAATCCCCTTACTAGGCATACAAAAATCCTGAATTCATATTATAACAAGAAATTCATCCACCATCACTACCACAAAATCAAGTCATGCTAGGATAAGATATACTTCAGGATTTTGTGATCTATAAAATCCACAAAATGTTTAATGATTAGATAGTGTCTCCAAAAATTCAAAGAAAACACTACCACAACAAGATCTAGATCATGGGTGACATAGTTACATTTGTGAGGTCATAACTATCAAGACCCATAAGAGATTACTACCCTATGATGTATCAACACACAATCCAAACCAAGACATGAATAATTGTAGTATACCTCTAATTTAGTTCCCTCCTATGACTAATGAATAATTATAGCACTGAACAACTTCTCCTTTTAATACTAGAAAGTAGTCTAATAGTGGTTAATCTACATGAAAACCCAATCATGTCTATCAATTCTATCATAGGAGTCTCAATCCAAGAGAAGTTGGGTATGAACCTCTTATAATATCCAAATAGACCAAGGAAACTCCAAACCTATGTAACATTATTGGGGATACCCAAGAAACTATCACCTTAATATTTAAAAGATAAATGACTACTCTAAACCAAGATACAACACAACCTAAGAAATAGACCTCACAGGACCAAAACTCACACTTCAATATCTTCCTAAACAACTGATGAAACCGAAGAACTCCCAACATGGCACATAGATTCTTTGTGTTCTCCTCATCATATATTGAAAACACAAGGAATTCATCAATAGAGACAACCAAAAATCATTCTAGAAACTCATGGAATACAACCTTCATCAACCCCATGAACATGGATGAAGCACTCATTACACCGAAAAACATCAAAACTAACTCATAATGCCCATAATGAAATCTGAAAGTAGTCTTCAAGATATCTCTATCCTTTACTCACATTTGATGATATAAAAAACACAAGTAAACCTTCAATAACTACTTTTTCCCTTTAAATAGTTTATTAAATCATCAATCCATGAAATAGGATAGTGTGTCTTCATCATCACCTGATTCAAACAATGATACTCGGCATGTAATCACAGAATTTTGTCTTCCTACTTTGTAAAAAACACTAGAGATCCTTAATTCAACACACTAGGCCAAATGATTCCTCTATTAAAGAGATCATCATCATGAATCTATAACTCCCATAACTAAGAATGGGCTATCTGATATGGAGACATAAATATCATAGAAACACCTAGTGACAACTCTATCCCAAACTTGATCTCTCATCAATGGGGTAGGTCCACAACCTCTTCATAGAAAAAATCAGGGTTCTCTGTGAAAACCCTGAGAAATAACATCAATTGAACATCCAAAAAACTCAATATCAACCCATCCATCAAAGAAGATAGAGACTCAACATGCCTTTGACCTCCCCTGAGGGTGTCAGTCACCAATAAACATCGCTTGGTCCCCATCAATGTCATAGAATAGGATGCACCTACTGCGATAATCCAAAATATCATACATCGAATATAGTCAATCTATGTCGAGGATGAAATCAGATGATTGTATCCATAAATATGGGAAGTATTCCAAATATCAATGCTTCCCTAAAACCAACTCAAAGTCTATGCACACATCAAACATGATAACTCGATCTCCAACTGGTGTAGTCAATGATAAGGGCACCAAAATACTCTCTATGAATTAGAGCAGGTGAAATGAAGGAGTGTATATATTCAAAATCAAACAATTCATAAACCCAAGTAGAAAATTTGTATATAGTACATCATACGATGTTAAGATCTCCTAGCGATGACAATGCTAAAGCATACATCTGAGCATGACCTGATCCATAGCCTCTCTATCCCTGATGGAGACCACCTCCATGACCAAGATTTACACACTATCCTTGAGGATGACGGATATAATAGATTTTTCATCTACCTACCCCATCCCCTCTATGTTGTTCAAAAGATATAATTCCCTACTATTGATGCTACCATGGGTGAAAATACTACAAAGGCCAGGAATGAAACATATCACCATCCATAAGATGAATGTTGAGGAAATTTAGACACTCAATTCAAATTCCCATCAGCTCTGTAAGAAAATCAAACCACACCCAACCCGCTAGAAAGGTCCTAAGGTTTGCTAGATCTAGTGAAGTGGGTTGAAGAGCGATAACACCCACTCCCTGCCAAATGAAACATCTTCTAAATAGGAAACTAAGAACTCCTGGTCATAGATCTTCTCCATGAAGAGTCGTGAAAACTCCCATCCCATGATGATCTAGTCCTAGCCATAATCCCCTTAATGAAATCCTCCTTTTTTGGTACTTTATTATACGACTTTAACATAAACAGAGTGACTGAGCATTGGATATCTGAATGAAAATCCTCCCCAAAAACCTCACTCTAGCCGCATCATCTGAAAAAAGGCATGAATCATAATGTAGAATATTCTTATAATGGATATAAAACTCTCAAACACTATGACTCCTCTACTGAAGGGTAAGGATATACTACCAAAAATCCTCCATAGTGGTTGAAGGTAGAAACTAAACATAGATTTGATCACTAATTTTTTCCCAAGAAACAACTGAATCCTCACAATCCTCAAGGGAAAAAATAAACCACTATCAAGATGGACCACAAAACATTGTCATAGTTAACGAAACCCAGTGCCCCTACCAATCAAAAATAGAACTAAAGGCGATCTCTACCTCCTCCAGATAATCCTCCATCTCCCAATCTGAAACAAATCCTTTATACCTCTACATAACCTGGTGTTGGAACTCTCATCATGTTCTCCTCCAAGTGTCATCATCATCATCCTCCACTCTGCAATGATCAGCTAGAATATCCCTTTTAATGAATTCTTCATAAACCAGATAGTGACATTGACCTGGTTACATATCTAAAAAAGAAAATAAAAATCTAGTAACTCCTAAACCCATAAAAACATTTTAAGGCTAATTAGTTAATTAATTAATTCATTTTAATATATTCCCCATTATCTACCCAATTTAAATATAATCACATAACATTCATTATGAATAATCCATTATTATTTATCCACTATAAAAGCAGCATCACTTATATTAGCATGTTTAGTAAGAATAAAGGTCCTTATGTCAGAACATAGGTGGCCATAAAATCTCATGTCCTTGAATCCCTTGTTTTCAGCACACACTAAGCTCAACTGATACTATTTCCCTACCAACCTAGGCATCCTTACTAGTTCCTAACTTCAAAATCCATTCTATCTCACAACCATTATCTTTGACCCCACTTTTTCATGACTTCCTCCCTCTAAAGGTACCCCACCTGGGATGAAAATTAAGGAAAATAGATAATTATGACAAAAAATCACCTCTAATGGGCCATAGGTTTTTGACTGGCACAAAGGGTATATCAATCAAACACCTGAGAGGCATTTACCTCTATATAGTTTAAGGGGTAATTGATATGAAGGATAAACTGCCAACCAACACCATTCATAAACTAGAATAAATACTAATACATGTAATTCCATACATAAAATAAAAGGAAAATTGAAAGTACTAAAAGTAAGACTAGGAAATTATGGTGAACTATAGAAAATCTTGACAACTACTTAATAACTTTATCGAGCTAGTAATGTCCAACACAATCACCAAATTTTTCTCACTGACCTGGAAAAAAAATTATATATATATATATATATGTGTATGGTGATCATAACATTTATACTTAGTAGAATACTCAATAAAACCTCTCATTAAAAATATAAAAGAATCATACTAAAGATCAGTGAATAAACAAATGAAACTAACTCATCACTTAAACAGTTAATACTAGTTTCCCCATCCTAACCATGACTCACTCACAAAATAATGCATAGAAGTAAAAAATTATATATCAAAAAATATATATAAATGAAGGTAATCTACTATGATTTATCCATTATTTTTTCACTCTCATGTCCTAATTAAACATATACTATTCTCATAACTTCCATAAGTAAATCATCCCTGATGTGAGTTGGGCCTCAACCCTACCTACCCTAATCTCACACAGGGTATGACATCTCATGTTGGCATTCATATCATCATCATAACCATTCGGTTTGTAACTGAATGTATGTTTGAAAGCCACTAAATCCTATGTAAATTCATTATTCCTAAATACATCAAAACCCATGCATATACACCCATGGGAAGCTTGATCAACCACAACTGAATACAATTGTGCACTATACCTCAAGTTGTTACAACTCACACATAAATTTATAATAAACCAAGAGGCGACACAGCCTAGGTAGGAACACACCCTATACCATAATCCATCATAAATTGGGATATGCCTACTTATATCTATGTCCAAAGGTAGATCAGTGGAGTGGGAGAAGTCATCCATCCATTACCTCACCATCCTATATGTTGGAAAAAAACTGTTAAAATATTTGGTTGTTAGTTACCCTAAAAAGTAGGTGTAGTTGTGTATAAAATCAAAAAATATAAATAATATCACACACAAACCACACAAAGATAAACTACCTAGACTTAGACTCATATATCGTTATCATCGCACAAGACCCCCAGTCACCAAAACTAAGGACTAGATATAAAACAATCACACAAGCATCAAAGTTCATATTAATCAATCAATTGACCATTATTTAATATTATTCTAAGATTAAAACTTTAATATTCTTAATTCTTGTACTGAAAACACTATTAATTCACTTACTTATATTCTTAAGTATGTAGTTATCATTAAATCTTGTTTAACCATTTAATTATAGCCAACAATATTTATTAAACCACATTAAAAATTCCATATTTCATACTCATACTCCTTGGATCATCCCCTTCAATCATCCATGGTTTCCATTAATATGATATAAACTATTAAATATAATTTCCATCAAAAACCCACATCCCATGGTTTATCTATTCATTTATTTATCATTATTAAATTATCCAGGTACTCTAGGACTCCTCCTAATCTAGCACGTCAGAATGAACATGTTTTGTAGAGAGCCCAACTGACAAATAACATCTGGTCAGTAGGCCATTCAATAAGAATTAATCAAGAAAAAAAACTTTGATTAGAAATCCTCACATTGAAATTTTCCTAACTACCCTCGCATCCCACACCATTGTGTATAACATCAACTATGATACCATCATTGGAATCAATCATTACTACACCATGAGCTCCCAACCTATTTCCCATCCATGAAAACAATCATCAGTAAAATTGACCTGAGACTCAAACCCATTTCTCATCCAGAAAACCAACCATGCATGGTTATTAAATAATCACATTAAGGCTCTAAAAATTACTAGAGAACACATACATTTAAAATGTATTTTCTATACACAAGAAAAGGAACTAAGGCCATAAAACCAAGGAATATAGGCCTTCCACAATAAGAATAGACTCACTCATTCCCAAATCATTTATCTTTAGTAAAAAACCATTTTAATTCCCATATTAAATTATCCAATTTATTATGCATAGGTTTTTATAAATAATAAACCTATAACTTATAATTAATTAATAGCTATGAACAACATAAACATTTGTTTAGATTTACTTTCATATTCCACCCAAAATAAGTAAGAATATATTTCAAATTAACATGTCACTTTCCTTAATCACATCGTCATTATTATTCTAGATTTAAATTTTTATAATATTTCAATTAAAATTAACCATACTAAGCACAACAATAACTACAACAAGTAGATAACATTCTATCTTGAAAAAAAGAGGTAATAAAAACTTAACGATATATACTTGTGATAAAGAAACCCCAAAAAAACAAAAAAAATATTTTAATTCCATATTCTTATCTTATTAGGATAATTAAACTATTACCCAAAGGATTAAATCATGAAAATATCACACACTTTCACTTTAAATCAAGTGAGAGATGATAGATCCTCTACCTAAACATGAAGACCTCAATGTTATCTAAAAAATAATTGAACTCCAAGTGCCAAATTCTAATTAACTATTCCATAGGGAACCAATGATCTCTAAAACACTAGCCCAACAAGATCACTTTATCATTCATTGATAGAAACTACATGAAAATCATAGAGAAAACCCCACTATAGTTTTTAAAAAGAATAAATAAAGCGAAAAAAAACCATTGAAGAAGGGAAAACCAACCTCAGAATAGTATATATTGATCTCTATAAGATAGGGGTTAAATTAAATTGATGGGGTTTCAAAGGCATTTGAAAATTCTATCTCAGTAACCTAGGGTTAGAGAGAGAAGAGGTGAAATAAAATAAAACCAAGGGGGTTCCCCAACTTAAAATAAGGATGGTAAAGCTGAATTCATGGCATGAATTGATACTTCACACCATGAATTCCTTAGAACCCACATCTGCTGAAAATTACATCACCATATCTCTAATACTTGAGAACTCATTCACACTATGAAGCACCAATTCATGCCACAAATTTCACTACAATAGAAATGTTGTTTAGCGGTGGTTATTTTTGCGTGTGGTGGTGGTTTAAACCACCGCAACATGGTTTGGCGGCGGTTTCTATAAATCGTCGTCTAATACGGCGTCACCAATATATTAGCGGTGGCTATTTTCATTTTGAAATGGTTTAAGGAAAGCATTGTAGCTACCTCATTTAGTGGCGGTTTTACTGAGTTTAGCGGTGGGGTTTTAGAGCCCTTGATATCACTTTATTCACGACGGTTATAACCGCCGCGAATAAACTCAAATCCAGTGGCCATAAAACCGCCGCTGAAGTCACAAGAACCGTTGCGGAATGAGGCAGATACGATGAGAATATGTAGCAGTGGTTAAAACCGCCATGAAACATAAAAAAAGAATTATGTTTAGCGGCGGTTTTCACCATTTAGCGGCAGTTTAAACAGCCACCAATGTACATTTCGCGGCGGTTAAAACCGTCAAAAAAAGCTGACCAGAAAAAAAAATTTGCTTCCGCTGCACCACTGCCCTGAAAAACTAATAAACCAGAAATACCATATTGTACATACCAGCAGACAAAAAGAAACATCTACCTAGGAAATCAGTATACAATAAATTGTAAAAATAATTAAATATTGATATGCTATATAAGAATGAACCATATTGTATATACCAACATACAACAAGAAACATCAACCTAGGAAATCAGTATAGAATAAATTGAAAAATATATATATGATAGAATCAACTATAAAACATTGGTCCATTATTTGACTACTCTCCAAACATACATCTAGTTGATCCTTCTTGATCCCCCATAATATATATCACTTGAAAATGAAACATTAGATCTACATGTGTGTTAGTGTTCCCATATAGGGAGTGAGCGTAAAACACAGTTGGGTATCACCTAGTGAACCTCATATCACCATCCTATATATTGTATACATGTATTATAATATAAATTATTCATCAATATATAGCATGAAAAAAATCACTTTTGGTTATTGTGTGCTAACTAAAACACAAAAGATTCTAGACCTCACATTCATCGTCCAATATTTAAAGAGAAGGCATCCCACTATACAAACCCAAACGGGTACCCTATAACTTAGTGTAGGGTCCCATAACTGAGTCTCAACCTCTACCCTCTCACTTAGGGTACATTATCATAAAAAATCATGATCTCACATCAAGTCTCATACTAATATTGTCACACTCAGTGTAAGGTCCCATACAATATCTTAAACTAAATATCATACCTCTACCTTGCCACTTAGGATGGGGCCATAGAACATGTAATGTATTACATCTCACAGATCTAACCTTCACTAAAGGTTATTTCTTACATTATATCACAAACCTTGTCTAAAACCATATCTCATACTACCATGATCTCACTTAGGGTGAGGTCTCATCCCATACAACATTCCACATCCCAACTTAATATTCTCCGAGAGGGTAACACATACAACAAAAAATAACCACCCTTACAGATCTCATCAACCAAAATCATTAACATAATATATAGCTACACAACACTACCAGTCATCCTAGGTCCATAGTTCATACCCACAAAACTAGCATGACCCACAGGTCACACCTAGAAACATTAAAAACACAAAACCTATCATGCAGGTCAATTACCACTCACAAGGGTCTCCCAGTAAGACAAATTACAAGGGCATCACCAAAGTGTCTACAACACAATCCCCTTGATCACTATGAAATGACCCAATTTTTTCAACACATCAACAATGGGTGTAACTCCTAGTCATCCAAAATCTAGACTACCAATTCAAACACATACCTAAATGGAATGATGTATACCACACTCGAGAAATTAAGACATAAAAAGAAACACCAGAAATAAATAAAATGCATGAAAGGAAACATGAGAAATCAAGGAAATTTTAAAACATGAAAATGTTTGGTGGAAACTATGTGCCAAAAATATTACATATACAAACCAAATGTTCCCATATTTGTAAAAAACATCAACAATACAACTACTCACAGTCCGATGATGCATTGTCACCCTCTCCACCTTCATCTCCACTTTCTGTTGTCACCTGTAAGAACATTATATTGAAAATTAAATACGGTTGCATATTAATATTAAAACTTAAAACCAATGAAAGATAGAAAACTAAATGATTTTTATTTATTGTGATTTACCTTCATACCACTAGTCGATGCACTACCACCGGGGGCATATCTGCTCATTTGCTGACGTATTTCAGTCAACTCTTTCTTTAAAGCAGATATCGGATCCCCCTGCTAGTGAACTGTGTTTCATAGAGAAACAATCTCTTTCTTAGCATCTCCGGATATGGGCTGACTAAATCCATGAGTAGATGTAGATACCATCCTCGGTGGCCTGCTAAAAACCTTAGATGGTACGGGTCCCAAACCCATCCCACGCACTCTACCAGGATGCTCCTTCCCAAGGACTTTAGCAACCGGGTCATCCTGGGAGACTGAGTAGGACTGTGCAGGATTGGAATCCCATAGTTCTTTAATTTTTACCTATAAATCAAATATCAATATATATTAACACAGTAAAAACTGATAATAAGTTATTATAATAAAAAATTGACTTCATACCCCAACTTCTTTATTAGACTCATTAACAAAACTTCCATCTGATTTCTTGTGAACATCCAACCATAGTTTAGTTCAGGATGCTTCGTGCCCTAAACTCTGTGACTGCATTAAGAAAATATAAATCAACAATTAAATATATTAAATAGAAAATATTGTCTTATAAATATTTAAACTAATTAAAAGATTACCAATGTCGTTCGGCTTCTAGAAAAGCTTTTTGAGCCCGTAGTGTGAGGGATGACTTGCTTAGACCAGTTTGATGCATTCTATCTTGATAGATCCTGAAATAAATAAAATGAAATTTAATAGTAATTTATTCAATGTCATGTTCTATTTATATACATGTATAAATGTAAAATGAGGATAATATAATAATAAATATTTCAATACCATCTGCTTCTCATCACGATGTCTTTCAACAAAAACTTTCCACTGTTCTTTCGATACCCCACTGGGTAGCTTCTCATACATTTTCTGAACGTTCTATGAAGTATCGTTGACATCACACCATAATCTCCATTTGAAATCTTTCCATTTCATACCTAGATTTTTCAACGTCCACTTCTGTGCTATCACATCAGCAACTATAAAGTGGAAGAACATCTGCATACAGAAATTCAGTTCGAACATATTAGTAACATGACATTCAATTAAACCATAATATAATAAATTTACCTTTATTTGAGAATCAACAACTTCATTTTTCCAGCTAGGAGGCATATGTCTCCAATCATCATAAGAAATAGGAAGGGAAATGGGCTCCGATGCTAGCTGGACTAGAATCTGGCCAAGTAACCCCGCAACGGCATCCATAGGGACCCCATAAGAATCAAAAGGAGTGACTATCTTCTCTCCAGTCATATTCCAAACATCTTAACTTTTTATGTCTTTCTCCATGGTGGAATTTTTTTCATCTTCAATGAGAAAACAATTAGTATAAACAAAATGCAATAAATTTATTTAATTAAAATTTGTACCTATGCCAGTGACACTCCAGTATGCCCGTGATGAACTGGAAGAGGCGTGTCACTACCGAACTTCTAAGGCTCTTGAAGGGGGAGTTGACAACTCAACCTCTAATGGGACATCCACAGATGGTGTGAGAGATGGTGTAGGGGGAGATGGTGCAGGGGTGTAGGCAGTCGGTGCCTCAGATGTCGTGGGGAGGGAGCCAGATGAATCGTTATCTGTCGCAAAAATAGATGAAATATTGTACCGCTTCCTCCTTGGTATTCCTGTCATTTAATCAAATAAAATTAAGTTCAGAATATATATTTCAAAAAAATTATATTGAAAAAAAATTAAAAATGATAATAGATGCCCAGTACTAACAGACAATATATATATAACAATGATAATTAATGACTGCAGAAATGAAACAAGTGGTTGCTGAATATATAAATAATTGTACATATAATCATTTTACCCTTCAATCATGTCAGTTTAATCCTCCATTGCTTCATCCACTTCATTCATCCTTTCTAGACTAATATTTTCAATATCATGATGGACAGATAATTCTGCTTCCTGTTGTTGGTTAAATTCAATTTCAAAGGTCAAATTTTCCACTTCATCACCCATATCATACAAATCTCTTTGTATTACATGAGCAACTACACTCCACCCTTCATCAACAAAATAATTTACATAATATACCATTTTTTATTGCGATGATAAGATATATGGATCATGCAGTTCATGATCACCAACATCTATCAAGCGAGAGAAGTTCACAGAAGTAAATTGCAAGGAATCTCTTTTAACACATCTGATAATATCGACCCATTTTCATTTGAATAAAACAATAGAAAAATTTCCGTGGTAGTTTAATTCAATAATATCATGAAACTTTCCATAGTATTCCACTTCAGAAAATGTAAATATACCACTATTCTGTGTTTTCAAACCCACTTCTCGATCGATTGTACGAAATCTAAATCCATTCACATTATAAGCATCGAACTTTCTAACTTATTTTAGAAGAACTCTAGAAAGAAACTTCAAATCTTATGACACCTCTACTCAAGTATCAGTATTCATGATCTGAAAAAAGAAATATACTTTATTAGATTTACAAAATTTATGTGTCAAACTAATATTCGAATTTATTGCAATATTTATGAACTTACACGTCGTGCAAACCATTCTACAAGCTCTTTATTAACGGATTTCGTTATATATTTCTCATTTTATATCCATCCTCTCATTCATCTCTTTGTTTGTATCCTAAACTCTTCAATAAATGGATCTGCAATTTCACTTTTTAGCAGCACATATCTATGTTCCTGTAATAATTCCAATTCAGTCAGTGTCACATTTGAGGTCCTCCCAACTGATCGGCCAATAGCAGGAAATATTTTGGATTTCTGATGTATTTGAGATTGATTCGATGTGTCATCAACACGCCCAACTCGATTAAATCTTGTCTCAATATCATCCAATTATCAAGAACAAAAGGTAAGACACTCCTCAGCCAAATAGCCTTCAGCAATAGAGCCTTCTGGTTGAGCTTTATTTCTCACGTATGATTTCAAATGACCAAGATATATGTGAAATAAAATAAAAATAATTATGAATTTAATTAAGTACCAAAAATTGTTTACTTAACTAAAAAAATATAAATAAATTACCTCTCAATTGGATACATCCATCGATAATGAACGTGGCCTCTTAATTTAGCTTCCTCAACCAAATGCATAGTTAAATGCATCATTATAGTAAAAAATGACGGATGAAATATCATCTCCATTGCACAAAGGGTCAATAAAAACCTCTCCTGGAGGTTGTCAAGCTAAAATGGATGTAGAGATTTCTCACAGAGTTGTCTGAAAAATGTGCATAATTGGAGTAAAACAGCAGTAATTCTTTCAGGTAATAATGTATGCAATGCCAATGGTAGTAACTATTGTAAAAAATATGTGAATCGTGACTTTTAAATCCATATAACTTATGATTCTTCAAGTCAACACACCTAGATATGTTACTTGAATACCCATCAGATACCTTAATATTCTTTAAAATTCGAAGGAATGTATCTTTATCCCTATTTTTCATTGCAAAAATTGGCGGAGGATACTTTTCATTCTCATCTGGCCAGAGATCGCGTTTTATGTTCATTGCTTGTAAGTATTTGCGAGCATTGAGATGATCCTTCGACTTTCCATGCTCATTAAGCAACTTCAAAAATCAAATTTTCACAGACATTCTTCTCAATATGCATCACATCAAGATTATGCCGCGACAAATTAAATTCCCAATACAGAAGTTTGAAGAATATACTTTTTTTCTTCCATTGTTGCATTCCGATTTCGCTTGATAATGCACTTCGGACCCGTTTTCCGCTATCATTCAAATAATGAACCTTCCCAAATTCTGTTTCAACATTTTCAGGCTGTGTCAATATTTCAGAACAAGTTAACAACTTTGGAGGTGGTCTACGATCAATAGAACCATTAAATTTTGATCTGTTCAGCCGAAATCTATGAGATGCATCGAGGAATCTTCGATGACACAAGAAGCACCATTTTCTACTGTGAGGTAGCCGTTTGGGCTCAAAATCAAAGTTACAAACGGGACAAGCCAAACCCGTGTAAGTGTTCTAACTAGATAAATTCCCAAGCCCAGGGAAGTCACTAATGGTCCACATTAAAGCAGCATGCATTTTGAACATTGTTTTAGAAGAAGCATCAAATGTCTCAACACCGTTGCATCATAACTCCTGCAATTCGTCAATCAAAGGCTGCAAGTATACATCAATATCATTTCTAGGCATTTGTTTTCCAGTAATAATCATAGAAAGGATAAAAGATTTTTGTTGCATACACATCCACATAGGCAGATTATAATGGATCAAAACAACTGGCCAAATGTTATAACTGGTACTCAAAGTCCCAAATGGGTTGAATCCATCGGTAGCCAATCCCAATCAAATATTCCTAGGATCATATGAGAAATATATATTTAATGAATCAAATGTCTTCCATGATTGGGAATCTCATGGATGTCTCATTAACCCATCATTGTTATTATCTACAGAATTCCACTTCATGTATTCAGTGGTTTTCGATGACATGAATAGTCTTTGAAATCGAGGCTTCAAAGGAAAGTAACGCCAAACCTTTATAGGTGTTTTCATTTTCTTCTTCTCCATGAAATTATGTTCATTTAGACTTCCAACATCACCCTTTTCCTGCCATCTAGAAGAAGAACATTTCTTGCAATTATATCTACTTGAATCCTCTCCCCAATAAAGCATACAATCATTGGGACACACATGTATTTTTTTATAATTTAGACCAAGATTGTTAACAAATTTTTTCATATCATAAAAAGATTATGGGATTTTTGCTTCAGGAAATGCATCATGAATCAATTCCAATATCATGGAAATTTCCTTATTTTTAATTCCACATAGACATTTGATATGGTACAACTTTAGGAGAAATGAAAGCTTTGAATATTTCAAACACCCACTATACAACTCTTTATTTCTACCATAAACTAAATAATCAAATGCATTTTCCTCAGTGAAGTTTTCTCTTACATTTGGCTTCACAGAATCAAGATGAGGAACTAATGATATGTTACAATCTTGATCTGCCTGTGTTATAGTCTCAAAAACATTACTTGTCACGTTGCAATTTGTAGCACCCTCTTCTGGTTGTTCTGATATGTTTTGATGCTGATAGTGGTGTCTCACAGTTCCGAATGCATAATTTATGAGGTTTTTCATTTCATTTTCCAATTTCGATGAACTTGGGACCTCATTCTATGGATTAACATCAGTGATCAATC
The DNA here is from genome assembly GCA_963277665.1 of Viscum album. NCBI lineage: Eukaryota > Viridiplantae > Streptophyta > Magnoliopsida > Santalales > Viscaceae > Viscum > Viscum album. The sequence goes on along the minus strand of OY728148.1, from coordinate 140,058,523 downwards.
TTTCTGTAACATTCGATTCTCCATACCAAATCCAACACAAATATTGACTAGGGAATTTCTTCAGTATTAAATGTTCATAAACTTCATCTCTCTTCAACCATGTTCTAAATTTACATTTAGGACATGGAAATTTTATTCTCCCTTCAACAGATCAATTAGAAATTTCAAAATCTAAAAACTCATTCAAACCCATAATATACTGAGGTGTGTTTCTCAGTAATGTGATCCAGCTTTTATCCATGTATATCACAATGTTCCTACACAATAAAAAATAAATTAAAACACATAGTTACTACTAAATAGAGAAATAGATTCATATATACAATAGTATAAGATTACAGAAACATAATATAATAAATATGATCCCCTAAGTTAGATATGAACCCTCTAGTGTTTGGGATAGGGGAAGTTTCTTTGGTAAAGAGAAATAGTGTGCTAACAACGTGGTAGCTACTTTACCATGAAAACCAAAGCACATTGTTAATTTGGAATAACCCCAACCTAAGTTCTCTATAGACACTTTATATAAAACTCTAATATCGAATAAATATATTATAAATAATGTTTAGGGAAAACCTTATGATGCCTAAAAAACTCAACACATTGTTAATTTGGAGTGACAAGAACCAGGTGAGGGATGGTAGTCTTGAGGCATGATAAGTAGTGGTGTTCATGGAAATTCATGATGAAATAACTTTGGAGATTAGGTTTTGAGGTTCTATAAACCTTGTGTGGATTTAATTCCTAGACCTATCTTTGGTGTATTCACATAGAAAAGAGTGGTGGTGTTACTTGAGGGTTATTTAGATCATATATGTGTCTGTGCTCATGAGTGGAGAATTATGGTTAAATGGGACGATCGAGGATCTAACCATGGATTTGAACTAAGAGTCAGATTCAGACTTCGGTGTGGGCATTGAACATTTTTGTTATTCCTTGAGTTTTAAGGCATCATGGTTGGGATATGATAGTGCATTGGTGGGTTGGATTGAGCTCCTTTGGTATAATTCATCTATATAAGGACTTATTAGTGTTGTTGCATAAAAATTGATGTGGTAAGGTGGAGACCACATCAGAAATGGCGTTCAAGATGCAGCTGATGTGGTTTGGGGATCAAACTAGGGTATTTGAAGAATAGTTGATGTGTATGGGCTTGGTGTTTGGAGTTTCATAGTAGAATCATGTTGGGAATTTGGTGATGAAATGTGGGGTGTTGGTACTATCATCCAGAACAACATAATAAGATAATCAGAATCACATAGTTGGAAATAGATCCCAGAAGGAATTCTCTCTAAACATTATATTCGGGAACATGGAAGAATTATATTCATCCAAACCACTATAATAAGTTAGAATGAATTCAATACCATTCACTTCAACACACAAAAGAAATTTATGCAAAGTAAAGGGATGATATGCTTGAGTAACACATGTTTGATGGACTCCATGATTGAGTATCAAAAGTATATGGAATTCCATACCTAAGTGTCATAATTCATTATAGTCAAGTAGGCCTTATAAATAAATAGGTTATCCATTTAAAAAATAATGAAAAATACAAAGATACATATTCAATGAAAGTGATTACATTCATCCAAGACTATACATATTAATGAAAAATCTTCTAGTTTGGATAACATATAGAGAAAGAAAATACAAATAAAATTTAAATACAAAATAAACCTAGTTGAACTATCTCACAATAAAATTTCCCAATAAAAGTCACAACCATATCCACAACTCAAAACATCTCCATGTGATCCCCGAAAAGTCACAACACTCCAATATAATATTGAAACAGTTTTTCAATATCACATTTATTTATCATTAAGGCATCACTTAAAATATTTATCCTATAATGAGTAAGAAAATAAATATCCTTTTAGTAAAATTGATGAATATAGATCGATAGGAAAGGTAGGTAGTGTGATTTAACAAACCTACAATCATATAAGGAAATGTTTTAGAATACATGAATTTATTATGATGATGTGTAAAAAAATAATCTTAAATTATCATATAAGTCTTGGAAATTGAATCTACATAGAGATAAATTCCTAACTTGGAAATAAGTAGAGGCCCCTCATACTCATTTACCTAGAAAAATTTCTCATCATCTTCATGATGAATCCAGAGTGGCACTTATATAGGTGTAAACCTAGATGTGTTCAGGTCATAAATTCACATATAAGTTTTCTACAAGATAAAATATCAAATATAAATGAAGAAAAAAATCTCAATAGGTTCAAAATAGAATAAAGAAAATCATTTAGAATATATCATTGGAATTCCAAGACTATCCATCCTGTGGTAGTTCATTTATCACATGAAAACAAGCACATAAATCAAATCCTAATCACTATATAATGATTTCACTGATCCAAAGTATTATTTAATTAATGATATAAGTACTCATGTTAGAAAATATATAATTAGTGTCCTTACGTTGAAATGAATCAACTATCATAACATATACTGGATTATCTAGCCTGTAAGGCTAAACTCTAATACCTCTAACACCACTACCCTAGTTTTAATAAAACAACCAAAATATCATTAGTAATTAACTCTAATACCTCTATCATGACTAGATTCTTCAAGAACCCAACCTGGGTTGGCAATGAAATTGAGTTTATAAAAGATTCAAAAAAAACTTACTTCAAACCTTAGGCTTCGTATAGGTTGCCAGGGGAAGTGGGGGGTCGGGGGAAGCGGGGTCGCCGGGGTTGCGGGGTCGCTGGGGTCGCAGGGGGGCGGGGTCGCCAGGGGAAGCGGGGTCATCGGGGTCGCGGGGTCGCCTGGGTCGTGGGGGGGGCGGGGTCGCGGGGGAATCAGGGTCGCGGTGTGAGAAGGGGGGTCGAGGTGGGGGGGAAGGGTCGGCATTGTAAAAAAAAATGTTTTTCGGAGGTTTATTATAAACCGTCGTGAAACCATTTTTAAAAAAGGTTTAGCGGCGGTTCCCGGAACCGCCGCTAAACAACCGCCACTAGAGTCAATTTTTGTTGTAGTGTTTCTTCTAGGCAGAGCCAATGAATTCCACCTTGAAACCCTTCATAATGTGAACTAAAATAAAAGATATGAATCATTATTCACAGCATTATTACTAAGTTCATGGTATTAATTCCCCTTGTAACTAGGTTTCCATCTTCCAACCACTCTTTCCTACCTCATTATCATAAAGAAAAGTCCCGATAAAAACTAGGATTTTACATTTTATGTGTATTTATAAGACCTATTTTATATGGTGATCCATCCTTGCATTTATTATCATCCATATAACCATAATAAATTCATCTTGGTCCAAAATTAGAAGCTTTAATAAAATTGGTTCTTTTTATAGGTACCATCGTGAGAGCAGGGGATATTATGTTTAAAAAAACTATATCATGATTTATTAAAATAACCACTTATATAATCACAAGAATAATTTAGAAAAATGATCTAATTATTAGGAGAAGTATAAATTCATGATTTCAATAAATCAATTTATGATCATGTGACTCTTATGTTAATTTTTCAAATGTCCCCAAGACCCCCCCCCCCCACCCCCACCCCACCCCCACCCTAAGTTAGATAAATTAACTGCACTTGATCTCTCCACATCAAATGAATAAAATAGGTATACAATCATTAGCATTCACACTATCAAAGCTCATACACCTAATTAAACTTAATATTTCTTTCTTCCTATCACTATAGTAAATGGTTGATTAGTTGATTTTTATGTTAGCGATCATCTTCTCGGTGGGTATCCTATGGATCTCCCTACATAAGGTTTACTCAAAAATCATTCCAAAGTTATAGAGACCATGTAACAACCTAGTATGGGGGCCCAAATTCTAAGACTCAATTTAGGGTTCCACATGGACTCAAGTGCATCCCCCAATAATCAAAGGTCATAAAAAAGTGATAATGGATCAAATTAAATCATGTGGAATGATTTTTCCATAGTGTTATAACCATAAACCATGCATGACTTGTAAAATAACCATTTAACTAAAATTTAAAATTCTTTCTTTTATGATGACCAACACCCAAAGTAAACAACCATGTAAAATTGTGAAATTACAATAAAACAACTCAGACTAGGAACCACTATTTCCTCTAACATAACTGTAACATGGAACATTGAATATATACTGATGAAGAATGATGCCTTTCCCTTGACCGTATCACATCTAACCGTGTCTACACATCCATCAAAGTGAGAATGAATGGTATAAGTATAAAATTAGTAGGATTTCACCATGAATCCAATGAATTTCCATGCAATGTAATTAAAAAATATTTTTAAAACTAACAAATTTTATTCAAATAAACTTTCTAAAATGATAATATTATTTACAAATAATCCATAATTACAAAAATTTTTGTTATAAAAAGATACAAAAATAATTCTTTAAAACTTATTTTTCTCCCTAAAAATCCCATTAACCCAGAAAATACCATTTTCCCCAATACCAAGATAACATCCCATTTTCACAAACCAAAGTAAATCCTAATTTCTCAAAGTCCAAAGGAAAATCCTAATTTTCCTAAAATCCTATGGAAACTATCTATTTCCCTCAAATTAAAAAACCTCATTCTAATAATTTATCAATCATATAAAAATAGAAAATACTTGTTTTCCATATTTTCTTTGATAACTTTCATTCCAAGGTGTTAAATAAGTCATCACTCTTTCACACATCCAAAGCCACACCATAGAGGGTGGTGCCTTTCGAACCAACTTATCCCAAACATTTCTCACCTTAATGAACATTCTATAAGTCACACACCCCTATATATAAAACTTAGAGGTTTCAAAACAAGTTCTCCCTATAAAAATTAACACAATCACACCCAATTAGTGAAAAGGTCCAAAAAATCCACATTCAAAATCACACATCACAATTCAAATCTCAATCCAAATTTATGGAAATAAATTTTCACAAAAATATTCCATACATTTCATAAAATAAATTTACTTATAAAAACTTCAAATTCATTATTGAAAACTTTGTTTTAAATTACAAAATAAATTAAAGAATTTCTCATTGGAAACCCTATTCCAAAATCCAAATTAACACACAATATTCTTTTTTTTTGAAATAATATATTTTTAAAACCCAAAGTAAATTAATCTCACATATTTGAAAATATTTATTTTAAAATTCTAAATTCCCTTCAAATGTCAATGGTTGATTAAAGAATCCAATTTTCACCAAAATATGGTTATACCAAAATAGAAATTTTCTATAAATTCATAATTCTTTATAATTCAATCATAGTAACCCTCAATAAATCACAATCAACAAATATCACATCAGAAACTAGCCAAACCATAGATGATATTAAAGCCACCTACCTTATTATATCATTCATGGGAATTCTTCTAGATCTTAGTTCAAATATCATGGAAAAGTGATGAATCAAAAAATACCTAGAAATAATAATAATTACTATCATTTTATGACCATAGATTCAAAGACCAAACATCCTCATATTTGGATCTGAGAGAGAGAGAGTGAGAGAAAGTATATCCCTGGTTTACTTATGATCTATTATCCAATATGACACTCCACACCTTCAATCCATTGATAAGAGATTTTTAGATCACAAAATATATCCTAAATTACCATGAAAATCACCCTAAAGAGCTTAAGAGAAAGAAAATGACATTCAAAAATAGTTTCAAGCATTTAATGACAAAATATGTGCCACTTAAACCTGATTTTGCAATCATCATGCATGATATATCGAGATCTTGTAGGCCTCACTGACCAATATTCCCAGAGTGCATTGTATCTAGGATAATATAGTTGACCCTACATCCCAATAAAACTTATACAATATTTTACTTGAAATTTAAATTCACATGATACTTATACCATTATATAAAAACCTTATTCCAATTCCAATGGCGTAATCAAAGCTTTCATCAGAGATCATATAGACATCATTTTCTAAAAAACCATGAAACTATCTTTAAGTATCAAGATTACATACCATGTCCATAAAAATGAACCCCTAAAACTTAATAATTATAGTTATTCCTACTTACTTTTCACCCATAAAAATTCACTGGGCACTCTCATAATTGAATAAATCCAACCACTATCAAATTATTTTGTGCTTCCATAGTACCCACACTAAATTAATTCTCAATTGCATCTCAAATGGATATGGTAAGATATAATAAGGAGTGAATTATCTATCTTAAAATAATAAAACTAATTTAAATAAAAAGTATAATTCATTGGATGATAAGAATAAATTATTTAAGCATAAAAAATATGTGCAGCCAGTGTGAAGAGTATAAATAGAACAATAAAGGAAAAGAGAGAGAGAAATGATTTTTATAGTAGTTCAGATTGAATCAATCTTACTTATACTCTTCACACCCCTCTACTCCTATATAGGTATGGTACATTCTAAATATACCCCATTTTGAAGGACAGTGACAACAATTTATATCATGAGTGGCATAATTATTCTCATGGTGATTCACTCACCTAGACCTATAAGCAATCACAGAGCTCTTATACATCAAGACACACCCTAAAATAAGACTAGATGCATCACAAAAGACCTTGAAAATTACCCCTTCCTATGGAAACCAAAGCATAGTGTCACTGATCAACCTCTCATTGAATTAGTTGAAAGCTAATTAACATTGATCAGTCCAGATGAAATCATGGTACTTCCTTATCAAATATATAAAAGGGGATATAATGTAAGATAATTCAAACTAAAACCTTCGGTAATAGTTCATATGACCAAGGAAGTGGTTAAATTATACCACATTCTTGGGTACTTCCAAAGAAACAACTCCATTGATCTTTTCACATTTACAAGTAAATGCACTTACCATGTCCAAAAATTTTAATTAGATAACTTTCCATTGAGTAAATAGTATTGAAGAACCTATAAGACAACTTTGAGATAATCAAAATTCTACTCCTCTAACTTGAATTATATAAGGATTTCATTGATTAACATGACTATGAACTAGTCCAGGAACACATGAAATACAATGTTCATGAGCCCCATAGACATAGCTAGTTGTAGCACCCACACTCGATTAGCCACCTGAATAGTGCTTTTGGACCGATTTTCACTGGCCTTAGGTGTGATTCCCCGCATGCTAAAGGCTTCCGGCTAGTAGAAAGGGTGTAAAGGAGTGATAGTGGGGAGACTATACCCTTGAGTGATGATATAATAATGGTCCAAGTGGATATAAAATATGCATCAGAAGAAAGAGTCAACAAACTCAAACTAGACCCACCCATGGAGGAATCAAAATCAATACTAAACAATAGTGGAATCATGAATTAATCAACAATAGAATAATTATAAACAACCAAACATACCACTTTTATAAACTAAAACAAATCATGCATCCAATATAATTCATACAATATAACATCTAGAAGGGGTCACCAATGGCTAACCATAGTATATATATATATCATAAGCATGTTGAAACTAAAAGGGAAAATAGAAAAGAAAATCTAGCTAAGGAAAGAACCAATAGTCCCTTTCCTTACATCCCATTCCAAATGACCAATAAGATCCATCTCCTAAGCTCATACCTTTACTTGATCACAAAATAATAAAGTCTACCCACATCTCGAAGGGCCCATGTAGGGTGTGATAAAAAGTATCAATAGGGAACCACCCACGTGTGTGTGCCTTAAATTCTTTACTAAGTAGGTGTAACTATAAATAACTAAAATAGTATTAGATTCACATGAAGAAACATACTCTTCACTGATACTCAAAGTCCACCAAGAAGTTGTCACTTGCCGCATCCAATGCCAAAATGTCATATTGGAGAGGATCCTTATCCCACGGCCCAAGGAATCCCCTAATGTCAAAAAGGACTAGGTGAACCCTCAGGTTCCACCTCCAAACAAGTCATCAACACCAAATTCCAACTAACACATCATGTTAAGAAATCTCACTAACATCATAAAGGCACACCCAATCACATAAAAAATTGTTCCCTCAGACCCCTGATTGAAAGCACCCATCAGCTCGAAGCGCAATGTCAGGAGGCATAGTGATATGTGTACTCAATTAAAATCACCATTTTGTCAAACCACAATGTCCCAAGGAAGAGAGATTCCCATCCTCCAAAATGATCCTGGACCAATGGCCTCAATTACGATGAGCCTCGGTCCCAACCGACAACCTCAACGCTATCATTCGATGGCTCTACTCTATCCCCTTGGCTTTCTATAGTAAGAACCCACAAAAAACTCACCTAAGATGTACTACTGGGGTCCTATACCCACATGATTGGTCGAAACATCCTCATAATTGAGTCAAACTATGCAAACATGACTCCAAAGACACTTTGTCCAATCACAGGTGAGAAAAAATCGCTAGAATAGTACCCAAGGCACACCAAATTCAGCACCGAATTCCCCTAAGACCATGTCAATTAAATTCAATAGCCATTCCATCAAATATCATGGGCCATTCCCTCTACCTAATGACCCTTCCACCTCAATCCTATAACTGAGTCACCCAATTGGTGATTACATCACCTAAGTAACCCATGCCAAGACCATCCTGACGATCATATCACCTGAAACAGATAGCCATCACTATATCAATTTTTGGTCCAAGCCTATCACAATTCCATAGATCTCATCAGTATATCACAAGAAATTTATATATATAATTCACTTTAATATAAATAAAAAAACTCAAGGAAATTTAATTTTAACAACTTTAATTTAACATAAACAACACCCCTGGCCAAACTACCCAAGGTCTAATGCCTCTCGCATGACTTGAACCATTTTTAGTCTCAAATGAGAATCATAAGATCCAATTAATTAATTAAAATCAACTGTTTAAATTATGGGGTCTCACTCAATCAACATAATGGTGCACTAAAAGCTGAACCCCCAAACACTCATAAACACTCAAGGAAAGTTATGCACCACCTACTTTGGAGTCATAGAAGTAGGCACGTCGAATCATTTCCTCTAACTATGACTGATTTGGATGAAATCAGAGTTTCTAAAGAACACCATAAAAATTTGGAAAATTTAACCATATGGATTTAGTAGTCTGTGAGGTGAGAGAAAATAATAAATGAGGCATGAGTGAGGAGAGACTTACTAAGACAGATCCAATGCCACAAATATCTTGAAGAATGGAGGTCAGATGAAGAAGAGGGATCACAGCCTATGAGGAGAGGAGGAGGAGAGTTCCACATTTCTGTTTTGCAACCCATAAAGGAAGAAGGAGGGTAAATAAGAGGAAAATAAGAAAATAGAGGGAAGAGAAGATATGTCATTTTACTCCTTTAATGGGTCACACATTTATCTTGAACGATTTTACAAACCATGTGGAAACTATGTAGAACCCGCTGCCTTAAACCCAAAACTCACACTGTTTGCTCACACAGTTTTCCAAACTAGGTGCAGACCATGCATGCTACAATTCTGAGGTATTTCCTAAATGGAACTACTCACGCATCTTCAACATGGTTTGAAAAACCGTGCACAAACCATATAGAATCCCCCTTTAAAAAATGTAGACCTCATCACATGGTCGTGTGCCTCAACTGATTAGGCATTAAATGAGGATAATATTCATTGTTAATATATATAATATTCATTTTATTTATTATTTATAAACACAATTTTAGTGCATTTTACACTTTGAACATTATTTCACATTATGATTGTAATTCTTTCTTAAAATGCACTATTATGTGGTACATTTATTAACATCATTTAAAGTACCCAATGATTCGGCTGATTTTAAGGAATCTAATTATACATATTTTAATTTGATATTTTGGTAAATTTATCTACATTTCAATATTAACATGTTTGATTCAGGGATCAATGGAGAATTCATGAAAGAAGATGGGGATATTTTGTGATGAAAGGAAACAATTCTGGAGAAGTCATATTGGACACCAGCCCACTGATGAGAATTTGGGACCTAACATACAAACCCAATGAAGCCCAAATTTCGTGGTATTATATAAGACATATAGAGGAACAAATAATTCTTCAGGATCTAGTGCTAATTCTGCCTCCATTGTAGTCATTTAGGCGTCCCAAGTTAGAGATAAAATTCTGGGCCAGATTGTGTGGCCCAGAAAAACATCCCACTAATCTAATAATATATCCGAATATACAACTCCAAGTGGTCCCAAATTTTACTGGAGGTTAGGAGAAATCCGGGGATCCATTTTCTTCTTATATGTCCCACTCTGATTACGCAATCTAGAAGGTATTACAAGTGCATCTGTTCAGTGGATGAAAGTTGGATGCCACCTTGGATCAAGGGTGGAAAAATCAACTCCCCCTCAACTTTCCACCCACCTATATCCTACCAAAATTAATTTAGGAGACTTGGACTATTGAAGGATCAAACCAAGGCTTCAAAAATTTCTATTTAAGGCAGTGTTGTTGGAGGAGTTGAGGATCTTTGGTGCTTTTTTCAATTGTAATGTTATGCTGCGATTTTGTTGTCTCAAGTTTGTCTTTCACATGTAAGTCGTTCAATTCACTTTAGTTTCTTAATAAAATATCTTCTTTTCCTCTCATTATATTGTTATTAATATCACTTTGATACCTTTGGTTCAAGGTGTGAATTTATTCACACCAAACCTTGTGAAATTATTCACACAACGGTGGAGTGATCATTTTCTTTTCATTGTTTTTTTAACTTCTCCATTTCCTCCCTCATGAGTCTACTTCCCACTTCCATTGAGACCATAGCATTAATAGAGGGCTAACCCACTTATGAGTTGATCCAAGGGAGTATCAAGGGGCTGTATTGGAAGTTATTTATCAACCCATTAATGTATATTCACTTCTTTAATTGAGATTTTTATTTGATGATTTTTAAACTCCATCGTCCTTGTTGAATTTAAGGCCACACACTTCAAGTGCTAATATGAACCTTTACCTTGAAGTGCTCAAAACTTTGATCCTTCAAGTGTATAGTTGATTAGTATTAAAGGGTGTAGGCATTAAACCAGTAAGTGATGATTTTGTTTTATCTTCTTAAATGAACCCATCTCAAATATAAGAAATTGAAATCATTGAAAAGGAAATACGTCCAATCCACCCCAAGTGATAACCTAGGATCAACTCACTATTTTAAATTTAATTCACTTAAATATTTTAGTTATCCTTTAAAACCATATAAAATCAACCCAAGTTGGCCACTTTATAGCCAAAAACAGTCCATATAATGTACGTGTCTATAGGTTTTTTTAGGTCTATGTGGATTCGACAACCCAAGCTATACTACAAGGACCGTTCTACCTTCATCTCTTGGGTAAATTTGAGCGAGAATCAAATTTTGGCGCCATTTCCGGGGACCCAAGTAAGTCATCTAAACACCAATTCTATTCTCCCCCATTTATTTTTTTCTCATCCAAATTCTCTTATCTTGTCCCTTTCTCATTTTTTTTCTTTTGGCGCATGTCCGCCTACACCCGCGATCAATAAAACCGTCTAGTTAGGGTGGATAGTCCTGGGGTTGGGGAGTCAAGTACACCAAGGGAACTCTTTCCATTAGATCCTAATCTTCCTAATACTCCAGATTCCAAAATTGATCCAATTTTAATGGAAGTTCTTCAAAGAAACAACTCATAAACCCAGGTGGAAACCAAAATGGAAACCCAAATGAGGTAGCCCCAAACTTGGGGAATGAAATTGATCAAACCATGAATGACTACCTCACACCTTCCTGGACCAATGCCCCCTCATGAATTAGACACAATTCCCTAGGAGATTCCAACTACATATTCAAACCCCATGTCCTAAACCATCTTCCCACATTCCATGGAATGGAGTCCGAGATGCCCTACCTTCACATTAAGGAATTCAATGACATTGTAGAAACCATGTGTCCCCCACATCAACTAGAATCAGCTAAGATGAGGATATTTACTTTTTCATTAAAGGATCGAGATAAAAATTGGCTAAAAAATTTGAGACCATCATCCATCAACTCTTGGGACCAACTACAAAGAGAATTCTATAAAAAAATACTTTCCCCACCAAAAAACAATTGCACTTAAAAAGAGCATCCAAAACTTTTTTGAAAAAGAGGGAGAGTCGTTCTATGAAACATGGGAGAGGTTCAAAAACACCCTAAACATGGTTCCACACCATGGTTTTTCTATTCCTGAATAAGTGAGAATTTTCTATAAAGGGTTGGGTCTGGGGAAAAAACAATTCATTGACATGATGTGTAATGGAACCTTTAAAAACAAATCCCCAATGATGCTTATGAGTATCTAGAAAGCCTTTATGAACAAAAAAAACATGGGGAACTTCACCTTATTCTGAAAAGCCACAAAGAACTACTGGAATTCGTACAATTAGAGAAGAGGAAAGCCTTAGGGCTAAACTCGCAGCACTCTCTAGGAAGGTTGAAGAGATAGACCTTAGGAAAGTCCATGAAATCCAAACTTTAGACCCTGTTTGCACAATTTGTGACAAACATGACCATAAGACAGACAGCTGCCCAACCATTCCATCCATCAAGGATGTAATTTTAGGAGGACCCATAGTATAAGTAAATGATTTGAACTTTCAAAAGCCTCAATACCAAAACAACTTCAACCCAAGGTATAATGACCACCCAGGCTTCCGCTGGAAAGATAACCAACAACCTAGCCAACCACAGGGACAAAATCCTTACCCCCATCAGAACTACCAAACCCATAACCAGTTCCAAACCCAACCTATCCAATACCAATAGCCACCGGTCCATTTTCAACAAACCATCCCACCTCCAAAATATCCCCATGGGATAAACCAATCTTCTCAAGCACCAACCCAAATTGTTCCACAAAGCCTACTATAATAACTGTGAAAACAAATGGAGAGGATGAACTCGGAAGTATCTTCCTTAAAACAAGAACTTCAAACCATCAAAACTGTAAAGGCACCCATGCCTACTCAGGCGGTTCCATCCTCAACTTCAAGGGGAGAGTCAAGTTGTACTCAAACAACTCATGAACAACTAAAGGATGTGACTGTTTTAAGAAGTGGTAAATCAATTGATAAACCTGAACAACTAATTCAGAACCCACCTAAATATTCAAACTTGGAGGAAAATTCAAATTAACCAAATAATCAAACTGAAAAACACGATACCATTTTCAAAGAAAAAACTATTCAATAAACAACCCCACAACCTGCACCATTTCCTCAACACGTGAGGGGGAAAACCAAGCCTGAATTGAGTGAAACATTGAGGGAAATCTTCTCACAAGTCAAGTTGAACATTCCCCTTCTTGATGCCATCCAAACCATACCTACCTACTCAAAGTACCTTAAGGACTTGTGCACTTTTAAAAGAAAATTTTCACATAAAAACCAAGTCCTTTTGGCTGCTAATTTGAGTACCACCATTCAAGGGACCATTAATCCTAAGTTGAAAGACCTGGGTTTCCCTTACATCAATGTTGAACTAGGAGAGAGAAAAGTTGTCAAGGCCTTGTGTGACCTAGGTGCTAGTTCCAATCTCATCCCATATGCTGTGTACTACCAGTTAGGCCTAGAAGAGCTCCAACCCACATCTGTCACACTTCAACTTGCTGATCGTAGCATTAGGGTTCCAAATAGGATTTTAAAGGATTTTCTGGTAAAGGTTGAAAACTTCATATACCCTGCTGAATTCATTTTCCTTAACAACCATCCAAACATAGTAAATAAGGAACAAACCCCAATCATCCTTGGTTGTCCTTTCCTTGCAACAATCAACTCTGTTATCTGAGTCCGAAATGGGAACATGACCATCACCTTTGTAAACATGAGTCTAGACTTGAATATCTATAATTCAAGCTCACAAATAGGGGATGATGAGGAAATTCATGAAGTAAACATGATAGGAAGCATTGATAATGAATCCATAGAGCATCAAGGAATATTTGATGAATGTTTAAGTCGGGATGAGATTGATTTACTTTGTTCATATGAAGTAAGTTTATCTCCTTGGCTTGAATCATTTTCAAATTGCTCTTATGATGAAGTCTTGGGTCCAACAATCAGTGAAACCTTTCAAGAAACCACTTTCATGGAGACCACTCCAACTTCCTTCCCTAAATCTAATCAATCAAATCTAGTAGCTGAAAATTATACATGTGGGGAATCAATCCTATCTAAAACTTTAGGAAATAAAATTGATCTTGATCTAATGTCCCAATCTTCTGCTGAAATTCTGAACCGACCTGAGCTTGAATTGAAGGAACTTCCCGCTACACTCAAGTATGCTTTCCTAGGGGACAATCAAACACATCCTATTGTAATTTCTTCTTCTATTGAATCCAATCATGAGAGGATGCTTCTAGATGTCCTTAGGAAACATAAAAAATCCATTGGTTGGACCCTGTCTAATATTCCTGGGATTATCCCACTTATTGGTACTCATAGGATTGTTCTGGAATCTGATTCAAAGCCATGTCATCAACCTCAACGGCGACTCACTCCTAATCTCATGGAGGTAGTAAGGAAAGAACTTATGAAATTGTTAAAAGCTGGTATCATATATCCCATAGCTGAGAGTGAATGGGTGAGCCCAATCCAAGTGGTTCCAAAAAAGGCTGGAATCATAGTGATAACTAATGAGGATGAAGAGATTCTTCCAACAAGGGTGAGTAGTGGATAGAGGGTCTGTATTGACTATAGGAAGCTAAACACATTCACCAAGAAGGACCATTTCCCCTTACCATTCATTGACCAAGTCCTTGAGAGAGTGTCAGGTCATGCCTTCTAGTGTTTCTTATATGGGTACTCAGGGTATAATCAAATTGAGGTCTCCCTAGAAGATCAAGGGAAGACTACATTCACATGTCCATTCAGAACCTTTTCTTTCAGACACATGCCCTTCGGGTTATGCAATGCCCCTGGAACCTTCCAATGGTGCATGATGGTAATCCTCTCATACATGGTAGGGGATTTTCTAGAGGTCTTCATGGATGAATTATATGTGTTTGGGGATACATTTGAGGGATGTCTGAGGAATGTAGAGATATTCTTGTCAAGATGTGAAGAAAATAATCTAGTCCTAAACTAGAATAAATGCCATTTCATGGTTAAAGAGGGACTAGTTCTAGGCCATCTGATCTCAGGTAGGGGGATTGAAGTTTATAAAGCCAAGGTTGACATCATTTGTCACCTTCCATCACCCAAAATTATCAAGGAAGTGAGGTATTTCTTAGGACATGCTGGTTTCTATAGAAGATTCATCAAGGAATTTAGTTCAATCTCTCGTCCCCTTTGTGCTATACTAGTAAAGGATGCTCCATTTATTTGGACAGAAAGATGTGAGGGTTCATTCTCAACCCTCAAATCCTCTATCACCTCTCCTCCCATTATGAAATCTCCAAATTGAAACCTTCCTTTTGAACTTATGTGTGATTCCAGTGACTTTGTTGTAGGAGTTGTGTTAGGATAACATTGTGATAAAACTCCTTATGTCATTGCTTATACAAGAAAATCCTTAAATGATTCCCAAATAAACTACACCACCACTGAAAAGGAGTTACTTGCTATTGTGTTTTACTTAGAGAAGTTTATGTCCCACCTCTTAGGATCCTCCATCCTTGTGTTCACTGACTATTCTACACTAAAACACCTCTTCCAAAAACAAGATGCTAAGGATAGACTGATTAGGTGGGTCCTTCTCTTACAGGAATTTAACCTCACAATCAAGGATAAAAAGGGCGTTGAAAATGTTGTAGCTGATCACCTCTCTAGGATGGAATTCAAAGACAACTCAAATCACCTTTCTATGTCTGATTCATTTCCCGATGAACACCTCTAATCTGTGAGTGACTGCCCTTGGTATGCTGACATAGACAATATCTTAGTCACATGAGTCATTCCAAAATTCTTAGGGATTCAAGATCGAAGGAAATTCCTTTCTGATGTTATAAACTATGTGTTTGATGATCCATACCTCTATAAGTTCTGCCCTGACCAAGTCATTAGGAGGTGTGTTCCAGAATCTGAACAAGAGTCTATCCTTAAATTCTCTCATAGTGAGGCATGTGGTGGTCACTTTTCCTCTAAGAAAACATCTGCTAAGATTCTTCAATGTGGTCTCTTCTGGACCACCCTCTCAAGGGACTCCTACACATTTTGTCAAATCTGTCCTAGGTGTCAGCAAATAGGGTCCATAACAGAAAGGAATCAAATTCCACTCACTCCCATCTTAGTGGTTGAAATATTTGACTATTGGGGAATTGATTTCATGGGTCCCTTCCCAAACTCTAGGAGATATCTTTACATTCTCTTAGCTATCGATTATGTCTCTAAATGGGTTGAGTCCATTCCTAAAAAATCCAATGATCATCAAACTGTGATTAGATTTCTCAAGGAAAACATCTTATCTAGATTTGGAATTCCTAGGGCTATCATTAGTGATCGTGGAACTCATTTTAGAAATCGTCCATTCTCATCACTCATGTAAAAATATGGAATTTCTCACAAAGTGTCCACTGCTTACCACCCACAGACCAATGGTCAAGCTAAGTTAGCCAATCGTGAAATCAAACAAATTCTTGAGAAAATTGTCAATCCTTAAAGGAAAGATTGGTCCGAGAAACTCTTGGATGCTCTTTGGGCATATCGTATAGCATACAAACCATCCTAGGAATGTCACCATATAGTTTGGTTTGTGGAAAATCATGCCATTGACCTGTTGAAATTGAGTATAAGGCCTTTTGGGAAATTAAGAAAATGGATTATGACCTCTCATTGGCTGGAACAAAAAGGAAATTAGATCTCAATGAACTAGAGGAACTAAGGATGGAGGCTTATGAAAATTCAAGGATCAATAAAGCTAGAGTTCAAGCCTACCAATCTAGGAATATCAAGGTCAAACATTTTGAACCGGGAAAAATTGTGCTCTTGTATAGTTCAAAACTTCATTTACACCCGGGAAAGTTAAGGTCTAGATGGTCAGGTACTTTTGTAGTGCATCATGTATACCCCCATGGGGCAGTAGAGATTCAAGATCCCACAAGTGGTTACATTTTCAAGGTCAATGGTCAAAGGTTAAAACCATTCATTGAATCATTCAATAAACAGGAAATATATGTTGAGTTAACTGAGCCAACCTATGAACTAGGAAAAAATTGATAGATTTAGGATCCATGTCAGGCTAGCGACATTAAACAAAGCACTGCATGGGAGGCAAACCATGATTTTAAAGTTTCCTATCATTTTGTTGTTTTAATAAAATTTATATTTTAATTAATAATTTTTATATTTAAAAAAAATAGACTGTTGACATGTTCTTCTATTATGAGTATGGATGGGTATGAAAGGGGAGCACCATATTCATCCATCTCTCATGGTGTGATCCTTGATTAATGCCTTACCCAAAAATTTAAAAAGAAGACAATGTATCATCGGTTTTTTTATGTTAATGTTTTTGTAGGTTAAAATAAAAATACGAAAATAAATAAATAAAAATATAATAATAATAATAAAAAGGGACACATCGTGGGTCGTGGGTCAAACCCCGTCATAACCGGAGAAGCCGCGGGAATTCGAACCCGGGACCGAAGGGAGACAGGGGCGTGTGCTTACCACTGACCTACGACTTTTTGTGCTTCCTTATTCTATAATTTTTTTATATATACTTATATTTTACTTTCTTTATTATATAAATATATATATATATATATTGTTTTGTTTTTTTTGTTTTGTTTTTCCTTTTTCTACTATGGAACTCTGTAAGTGACCTGGATATCAAAGGATTAAAAGGGAGCAGCAAGAATTTCAACTTCAACCACCAGGTGACTTCATTCCATGATCCCCATTTTCAATTTCCTTTTTGAACATTCATTATATACCTCTACCCCCTTCTAAATTTTCTTTTATTTAAACACTGGGGATAGTTTTATTTTAAGTTGGGGGGGAGATGAAATAAAAAAAATTGCCTTTGTAAAAAGAATGATTTGAAAAAAAAATTGTAAATTGAAGGAAAAATTCCTTTAACTTTGAACATGGTAATACACATTGCACACTTTGAAACTGAATATCAAATAATTTAGCATGCCCTTATTCTTAGTTTAATCCTTGTGTAATTTCATGAGCATAGATTTTGGAAAGTGTGGCTGTCCAATGTGATATTTCATGGCTTATATTTTCATCCAAATAAAAAAAAGATCACAATGCACGTCCTTTGGATAGTGGGGTATTAGTTTGAGTTCATGGGGTCCCCAAATAAATATCATAGGTTTGGTGATCATTTTAGTTTAATATGAGTATTCAAAAAAAATTAAAAAAAATTGCGCGTAGAGCAATGAAATGACCTAATGTGTGGCTTTCAGAACTTGGGAATCGTGACTCCATAGTTTTCTGGCCCAGAGTTAGTAATTTTATCGCTATTTTTGTTAATTTGAATTTGTTTTTGACTGAGTTAACTCGAGATGATGCCCGAGTATGTGGGATTCACTTGGGGCCCTAAGGTCTTTGAGCCTGGGAGTCATCGGCAAAGTCTCACTACAGGGGTGGACTCTTTTGAGTGCAATTTCAATTACCATGGAAAAATTGCAAAAAAAAAAAAAAAAATACAATAAAAAAAATTGAATACTCATATTAATATTGAAATATTATTCCACCTAGCACTTTCGTCATTTCCCCCTTGAATAAAGATGAACCCCTATGTCTATTGTGATGCACAACACATCCTTATACTTAATTGATATTGGATGAAATATGACAATGAATTTGAACAAAGGAATTGGCCTGGGATTGGGATATGCTTATGAAAATATCATGTATTAAAATATTTTTATGGTTTTCATGATTTTTTGGTATAGAAGTTTTTGGTGATCATTGTGTATTAAAATGTTTTTGGAAAAGGGAATTCAAATTTCATATTGTTGAGATATATTTTTCTCGGGACTAGCAAAACTCAAGTTGGGGGTGTGATTAGCCACTAAATGAGGATAATATTCATTGTTAATATATATAATATTCATGTGCTTTATTATTCATAAACACCATTTTAGTTCATTTTACACTTTGAACATCATTTCACATTATGATTGTAATTCTTTCTTAAAATGCACTATTATGTGGTACATTTTTGAACATCATTTTAAGTACCCAATGATTCATCTGATTTTAAGGAATCTAATTATACATATTTTAATTTGATATTTTTGGAAATTTATCTGCACTTCAATATGAACATGTTTGATTCATGGATTGATGGAGAATTCATGGAAGAAGATGGGGATATTTTGTAATGAAAGGAAACAATTTTGGATAAGTCAGATTGGACACCAGCCCACTCATGAGAATTTGGGGCCTAACATACAAACCCAATGAAGCCCAAATTTTGTGGGATGCTATAAGACATATATAGAAACAAATAATTCTTCAGGTTCCAGTGCTAATTCAGCCTCCATTGTGGTCATTTAGGCGGACCAATTTAGAGATAAAATTCTGGGCCAGATTCTACGGTCTAGAAAAATAACCCACTAATCTAATAATATCTCTGAATATAAAACTCCAAATGGGCCCAAATTATACTGGTGGTTAGGAAAAATCCGAGGATCCATTTTCTTTCTGTATGGCCCACTCTGATTCGTCCACCTAGAAAGTCTTCCAAGCACGTCTGTTCGGTGGATGAAAGCTGGATTCCACCTCGGGTCAAGGGTGGAAAAATCAACTCTCCCTTAACTTTCCATCCACCTATGGCCTACCAAAATTAATTGAAGAGACTTGGACTATTGAAGGATCAACCCAAGGATTCAAAAATTCCTATTTAAGTCAGTGCTGGTGGAGGAGTTGAGGATCTTTGGTGCTTTGTTTAATTGTAATGTTATGCTGTGATTTTGTTGTCTCAAGTTTGTCTTTCACATGTAAGTTGTTCAATTCACTTTAGTTTCTTAATAAAATCTCTTCTTTTCCTCTCATTCTATTGTTCTTCGTATCAATTTGATACCTTCGGTTCAAGGTGTGAATTTATTCACACCAAACCTTGTGAAATTATTCACACAACGGTGGAGTGATCATTTTCTTTTCATTGTTTTTTTACTTCTCTATTTCCTCTCTCATGAGTCTACTTCCCGCTTCCATTGAAACCATAGCATCAATGGAGGGATAACCCACTTATGGGTTGATCCAAGGGAGTATAAAGGGGCTGGATTGGATGTTATTTATCACCCCATTAATGTATAATCACTTCTTTAATTGAGATTTTTATTTGATGATTTTTAAACTCCATCGTCCTTGTTGAATTTAAGGCCACACACTTCAAGTGCTAATACGAACCTTTACCTTGAAGTGCTCAAAACTTTTATCCTTCAAGTGTATAGGTGATTAGTATTAAAGGGTGTAGGCATTAAAACAGTAAGTGATGATGTTTTTTTATCTTCTTAAATGAACCCATCTCAAATATAAGAAATTGAAATCATTGAAAAGGAAATACGCCCAATCCACCCCAAGTGATAACCTAGGATAGACTCACTCTTTTAAATTGAATTCACTTAAATATTTTAGTTATCCTTTAAAACCATATAAAATCAACCCAAGTTGGCAACTTTATAGAAAAAATAGTCCATATAATGTACGTGTCTATAGGTTTCTTCTTAGGTCTCTGTGGATTCGACAACCCAAGCTAGACTACAAGACCGTTCTACCTTCATCTCTTGGGTAAATTTGAGTGAGAATCATCAACCCACATAGATATCCATACTGTTTGGTAGTACAAAATTGGGCTGTATGGTTTTCTCTGAGAGGTTGAATAGTTTACTTAAACTGTGCGCCTAAACCTACAACTTCAAAAATAGGGCCTTTGGGCCTCTGATGCACCAAAAGCCAATAAAAACACCCAATGCACTTTAGAAGCCTTTAAAACCATTAAAAACAAGATATAGGGTTAATGGAAAAACTCGTAATTAGGTTTCAATGATTGTAAAAGAAATTGGCACACCCACCAATTCCAAAAATTCAAAATGGGTGAGGATTTCAACCTGATCCAAAAACCTGGGACATTATAATCTCCCCACCTTAACATAGCTCATCTAAGAGATATGAAACATAAAAACAAGATGTAACTGAACATAAAGACCTCTTTAAAAATAACCTAGAATACCCCATCCATAAGGGCACATGCCAACTACCTAAAAGGGATCCCCACCTTAGGAGTTTCCTACTTCAGTCACATCCTGACCCAAAACTCAAATCAATCGATGTTCTATCGACTACCTCGTGATTAAAATTTACTCCTATAATGAATTGTCACTCTTACACCTCATCGGTTGATTCTGTGTCATACCTAACACCCATCAAACCCTGCACCGCATTAATTCCCACCTTGTCCTCATACCACACATTGAACCAACAAGATCATGTATCTCATTAGATGCTCAAAGAAGTCTAGGATCCTCGTACCTCAAGAAACCTGCAACAACTTGATTCCATGATTCTAATGTACCTCAATCACCACGCACCCAGTGATGTTCAAATAAAGGTCCTAGCTTCATGCACCTTATATATATATATAATGCACCTGATCCACTGCCAACTTACGAACCAGAATCCGTTTAGTCCATACATATATAATGTGAACCTCATGAACTCAAAATAGACATTCCTAAAAATTACATTC
This sequence comes from Viscum album, assembly GCA_963277665.1. Lineage (NCBI taxonomy): Eukaryota > Viridiplantae > Streptophyta > Magnoliopsida > Santalales > Viscaceae > Viscum > Viscum album. Next base: position 140,036,908 of record OY728148.1, on the reverse strand, counting down.
CAAAATAAAATAAGAAGGGATCAGAGTCATGCTCACAGTGTACCTCTGACTATTTTTGGTTCAACAGCCTAGACAACACCTGACAGCTCCATAGTGTGCACCTAACATAATGCTCGACTGCCTGAAGCCTGGCCTCCCTAAGGTGATATACCAAACACCGGCCACTGAACCCACTATTGGGTCACACTATATTTTCCACAACCTTTTTGTGCAGTTTGATCTCATCTACCATCACCTGGTACCACTCCCTATCTAATCTCATAACCCTGAGTCTGCCCTGGTCCCTGATTGTCGGCAGTCTGAGAAGGCTTCCTACAGAACCTCTTAAGATTAATGACCTATCTAGATTCCCAACACTCCTTTGGAGGATTCTCACACTAAATAAGGACATTTCCTAGCTACCCTCACTAGAATCACGCCATCGACGACCCACTCCAAGGAGGTCTGCTCGAGTCCTTGGCCTAACTTTCTTTTTGGAACTCATCCTGGCCTCGCTTCCTTCCATCTGAATCGTCACCACTGAAATCACCATAATACACTACCTGTCTTGATTATGATGTATCCATCATGTTTTCCTAGGCTATGAGTGCCTAGTTTACCACCTTTAAGAATGATTCAAATGTAAATATATTTACCTGCACCCAAATGGCGTGTCATAAACCATCCTCAAAGTGCCTAACCCACAAGGTTGCATCACTCACCATGTCGTGTGCGAAGCAATAAAACTCAGTGAACATAATTTCATAGTCCATGATGGACATCTCACCCTGATTAAGGCTCAATAACTACCAAGACCTTTCTACCCTTAGTATCTCCAGAAAAAGTGCATGAAGAACCTAGCCTCAAAGTCCTTCCAGGCCAGTCTCTCATGTCTACATGCCTGCACCTGCACATCCCATGAGCACATAGTCGGTCCTCTGAGCATGTATATGGAAAATTTCACCCTCCACCCTAGATTCATCTCTATATTCTCAAAAAACATCTACATGGACTCGATCTAGTTCTCATATTCCTATGGTCCACCCTCACCCTAAAAAAGTGGCGAGTGTTGCGATTGAAACTCCCAAGTAAGATATGCCATCAAATGATCTTATCCCTAAACTACCTTGTCAATACCTTGGATCATACATACCAGGCTCTCTATGAGATTCTCATCAATCCATGGCCCAATTTCTATCAAATCTATTGGTTTCCCCGCCTTCACTAGAATCTGATCCTGAGACTGTACCTACAGCTCATGATATGACTAAACCATAGGGGTATCAACTTTCTCATGCTTCCGTGATAATAAACCATCACCCTCATCATGCTCCATCGTATCCATCTAGGTTGCAACCCATTGAATAACATTGTATGTCTAGACAACCCAGATAACATATATAAATATTTTATATAAGGAAAGAAGTAACAGGTAGTGTTAACTCACTACCCTTAATCTCCCCCATCGCAACCATGATACATGGAATCCCAGCCTCATGGCCTCCTTACCCACCCATATTAGAGACAAGTATCATTTATGACCTAGGCCATGCCCATCCGGATGAACCGTGTTGCCTCAAATCGACAATTGCATTGTGCAACCTGGTGATCAACATCACCTTGTTTCATCATACCTACCTATTACTATAATATTATGGATCATATAAATATATATATAGGTATCACATGGAACATCACATTTCACAAACATTTCTATCACAGTATATGCATATATATATATATATATATAGATATATATCACGATCCTACTATGTTTCTATCGAAATCATAACAAACATAACAACACCCCCTTGCCATACCGGGCCAAGGGTCCAAATCTCCTTCCTTACCATACTAGGCCAAGGATCACAAGTCATAACAATTAATAATAACATTCCTATTATACCACTGAAATAAAATCGACTGTAAAATGAGAAATAGCAAAAAATAATATTTTCCCACCCTTGGAAACTTAGTCCTTCCCTCGTACATGGGGTTGCATGCACCCAAACATGAGTTCTAAACCTAGTTCTGACATCATCCTAATCTCCAGTCCACCATAACCCAAATATTATGACAAAAAATCATTTGTTACCATTAGTATCTAGTTGAATTCCACTACTAATTCCTAGTTAAGAACCACCCTGATACCACTTATAGTGCTATAACCCTATAATCCACCCAAATTGTTCTTTCATACCAAGTTCCACTAGCCTTAGGCACACCTACCCGTACACCAAAGGATGGAGACTAGAATCAAGAGTGTAAAAGAGTGATAGTGGGGAGACTATACCCTTAGGTGATGACATAATACTGGTCTAAGTAGATATAAAATATGCAGTAGAAGAATGAATCAGCAGACTCAAACCAGACCCATCCATGGAAGAAGCACAATCAATACTAAACAACATTGAAAGTATGAATTAAGAAGAAATAGTTGAATTATAAACTTCCAAACAAACTGCTTGTAGAGACTAAAACAAATCATGCATCTAATACAAGTCATACAATACAATATTCAAAATGGGTCACCAATGGCTGACCACAGTATATACATATATCATAATCATGTTGAAACTGAAAGGGAAACTAAAAGAAATTCCAATTGAGGTAAGAACCAATGGTCTATTTCCTTCTATCCCATGCCAAATGGTCACTAAGATCCAAATACTAATCTCAGTTTTTTAGCTTATCAAAAAATAATAGTCTACACATGTCTCGAAAGGCCTATATAGGGTGTGAGAATAAGTCTCAGTAGGGTACCACCCATGTCTACATACCTTACATTTGTTATTAAGTAGGTGTAACTATAAATAAATAAAATAGGATCACATGCACATGAATAAACCCACACTTCACTAATTCTCAAAAGTGACCAGGAAGCTGTCACCTGCCTCGGCCAATGCCGAAATGTCATAGCGGAGAGAATTATTATCCCACGGCCCAAGGCATCCCTTAATGTTAGAAAGGCCTCGGTGAACCCTTAGGTTCCACATCTAAACCAGTCACCAGTACCTCATGCCAACCGACACCTCATTTCCAAAAAATCTCACTTCCCAAAGGCATGCCCAATCACATACAAAACCAGTTCCTCAGACCCCTACTCAAAAATACCTGTTGGTTCAAAGCCTATCATCCAAGGACATAAAAATATCTATCCTCAAGTAAAATCTCTATTTTCTCAAAGAAAAACATCTCAAGTAATGGTGATTCCCATCTCTAAAATAATCTTATCCCAATAAACTCAATTACAGTGAGCCTCATCCCCCAACTGATAGCCTCAATGCTGTCATTCGGTGGTTCCTCACCATCCTCATGGTATTATATGAAAAGAACACCCAAAACACTTACTTAAGACACACTACTAGGGTGCCTATACCCACACAGGTGGTTAAAACAAACTCATTACAGAGTCAACCTATGGGAACATAACTCCAATAGCGCTTTGGCCAGTCATGGGTGAGAGAAAATCACCAAAATAGTACCCAAGCCATGCCAACTCTAGAACCTTGTTCCCTCTGTGGCAATGTCGCTCAAATCTGATGGCCATGACATCCATTATCATGGGCCACACCTTCCACCTGACGGCCTTTCCACCTTAATCTAATGACTGAGCAACCCAACTAATGATCATGTCACCCAAGTAACCCAAGACAAGCCCATCCTGAAGATGACATCACCTCAAACAAATATCCATCATTATCTCAATCCTTGGGCCAAGCCCATCCTGAAGATGACATCACCTCAAATGAATATCCATCATTATCTAAATCCTTGGTCCAAGCCCATCATGATCCCATGGATATCAATATTATATCATAACCAATTTATATATATAATTCACTTCAATATAAATAAAAAAAATTATCGTAAATTGAATTTGAACAGCTTGAATTTAATAAACGATTCAATTTAACATAAACAACACCCCCGAACAAACTACCCAAGGTCCAACACCTATCACATGGGTTGAACTACTCATAGTCTTGAACTAGAATTCCCAATGCATATTATAATATCCAATCAATTAATTAAAATAAACCATTTAAATTATGGGGTCTCTCTTGGTCAACACAACAATGTGCTAAAGGTCACCCCCACACCCAAACACTTGTAAAAACTCAAAAAAAGGTATGCACCACATACCATGGATCCATAGACGTAGGAAAATCCGATATTATCATCTAACTCTGACCAATTTTGTAGAAATTGTAGTTTTGGATGAACACCCTATAAATAGGGTAAAATAACCTGCATGGATTTAGAAGACTGTGAGGTGAGAGAAAATAATAAATGAGTCATGGGTGAGGAGAGTCTTACCGAGATGGATCCAATGCTATAAATGGTTTAAATAGTAGAGGTCATATGAAGAAGAGGGATCACACCATATGAGGAGAGGAGGAGGATAATTACTCTTTGTTATTGCACGACCAACAAAAGAAGGAGGGGAATGAAGAGGAAATAATGCAAATAGAGGGAGGGGTACATAGGTCATTTCTCCCTTTTAATGAGCCACACAGTTGGCTCACACAGGTTTCTAAACTGTTTGGAAGCTGTGTATAACTGGTTACCGTAAACCCAAAACTTGCATGGTTATCTTGCACGGTTTTCCAAACCATGTGCAGATTGTGTGTGCTACAATTCTAAGGTACTGTCAAAATGGAACTACCTCTGTGGCTTGAGAATGGTTTAGAAAACCGTGCAGAATACCTCTTCAAAAAATAAATACCTCCTCGTACGATTGTGAAACCCAACCCACATGCTTTTCCAAATCGTGCAGTAATACCAAATTGGGCTACATAGTTTGCTCTGAGAGGCCGCACGTTTTACCCAAACCCTGTTCCTCAACCTACAACATCCAAAACAGGGCCTCTGGTGTACTCAAAACCCATACAAACACCCAAGGAAGTTTCCAATCCACTAAAACCATCCAAAAAAGGTACGGGGTTAATGAAAAACTCATAATTAGGTTCTGATGATCAAAAAATAAATTTCCATACCCCCCATTTCCAAAAATTCAAAAATAGACGAGGATTTCAACCTACTCCAGAAACCAAGGACATTACACTGGTGATTTCATGACACTGAATGACATGAACAAAAACTCTTAGTGTCTATACCCACATCTAAAAGTAGTATTTGATATAAATTACCCCTCTACCCTCATTTGGTGATATCAAAACTACAAATCAAACTTCTAAAACCAACTACCCCCATGAGCTGATTGAAAATATCATATATTCTTGGAAGTGGGTAAAAGTTCTTAACTGTCGCATGATTTAACATCTAGTAATATACAAACCTCTTCAGACTACTATACACCTTCTTTGATAACAACACTAGTGATACCTAGGGATATACACCGTGTCAGATGAACCCCTTCTACTGCAAATCATCAATTTAAAGTCTCAAATCATATAGATCATTGGGTGTCATACAATAATGGGTCATCAATATTGGATAATCCTTCAATTGTAAATCTATATCAAACTCAATGATACGTCAAAGGGGTAGTGTCACAACATTATCAGGGAAGACATCAAGAAACTCCTCAACAACTCTAGGAGCCTCTACCTCCCTAGTCACCATTAAGAACTCTTCTAACTGAGACAGAAGAGGATTTGTATGTCTGTAAACCATATTATAGATACAATTTCCAATAAACACCATTTATTAGTCCTCTATATCAAAAAACATGACTCTGCTTCGAAATAATTCAAAACTGCACACATAGAGTATAACCAATCCACACCATGGATGATATTGTATGGTTGTATCTATAACAAGAAGAATTTCCCCACTAATTGATGATACTCCAGTCTAACACACATTAAACAATCATGTTTGGCCTCCAACCAGTGTAGATAACACCCAGGGAACTCAAAGACTCTCCACCTCCATTTCTAATGTGTGGACCAAGGTGGGTGCAACAAAGGAGTTCAAGGGTCATAAATCAAAAAAAGAATAAACTAAGGTATATGATAAACTAATCATACATCGAACAACCTATAGTCCCTCTAGTGTTGACACCTCTATAGAATGCACCGCTCAAATACATCTCCTCTAACTTGATATTTATAACCTCCACGGTCATGCTTTGATATGGGTCCCTAAGGATAAAGACCATTATGGTGCTGAACTCTAACAAATATATCTCCTCTCAACTGCAGAATAAACATCGGTGGCCTCTACTACTATTGTGACTAGAGAGGGGCCTATCCATCCAAACAAAATATATTTCTTTAAGTTTTAAAGTACTGATATTGATGGGGACCATAAAATCTATAGGAATATCACACAAATGGAAAGCCCTCAACAGATTATTAGGAATCATTGTCCCTATAAAAGTGTGAAACATATTTCTGTTACTGACTCCCTATTGATCGGAACCTAGAAAACCATGACATCTATGTTCCCCCACTTAATGCTCTATACCTTGAGAATATATACTGACCTCCCTCTCAATGAAATCATCCCTATGATTATATCCTCTCAATCAATTTCGCATTCTTCTACACCACCAAATATATATTGAAATCATAAATGGGGTGATTGCATATCTAATCATTAGATTTAGTGCCTCCATAAGACTCCATGATCTAGACTCCTCATCTAGAAAGAGATTAGGGGAAAAAAAGTCCTTAAACTTCATCTTGAAATATCATATGATCAGGATCCCCTGTTGAAGACAAAGTATCTTCTATCTTCAGTATCAGTGATAAGAACTCCAAATATAACTCATTTTAAAAGTCTCCCCAAGAAACATACTCTTCCTATTGCTCTCCTAGGTACAATTTCCACCAATAAAGTGACGATCCTTGAATCTGAATGACTTCAAATAGAACCCATTACTCAGATCAGGCCCAAATTTGACCAAAATAAATCTTGATCCCTACCAGTCGATGTTCTCTCTCTAGATCATAGACAATCACCTCATACTTTTCAAGAAACTAATCCTTGAAATCATGCAAAACCCTCTATCACATCTCATATTCCTCCATTATTTCATTACTCTGATCATCAATTAGAACATTCTATTGAGCCTCTAAATCCAAAACTTCACATAGATGATGACTAGGAGCATGAAATTTATTTTATTTAATTAAATCCATTTTAATTCCACAAAACGTCTCATCCAATAACAAATAAAAATATTCATGATGCATTTACCTCCCCTAGGTCTCTAACCCATTATCAATATTATCTTACCTAGGATGTTCTGTAATATCAAGGTACTTTTTCAGATCATGTGGGGCCTTAAATTCTTGTTCCCTAGCCATTCTTCTTTGCTACATCACACACTAAGTTTGGAAAATGTTGTTTACCAACCATTCCCATAAAATTATCACTAGTTATTAACTATAAATTCTATCCTATATCTCAATCAAAATCTTTGATACCAATTTATCATGACACCCCTCTACTAGTATCCCTCCTAGGCTGATAGTGGAGATAAAATATGACACCTAAGTCCCATCTCCAGTAGGCCCTATGTTGGCAACTAGCACTGAGGGTGTAGAACACTTAAATGGGAGGCATTACCCATATTATATAAAAAGGATCAAGAGAAAAGATGAACAACCACCAAACAACTCCATCACATAACATAAAAGAAACTAAACATCCCCACATGTTTATGTCAATTAATACATATAAAAGTCTCCAAATTAAAACAAAAAAGGGAAACCAACAACATCAACTCCACAACACCTATGACCTCCAAGCTAGTAATTTAATGCTTGGTCCCTAAAACCCTCATAGAAACCTAAAAATGGTTTATATATGTTGGGTTAGGATACCATGTATACTCAGTAGGATCATACCCAAGGTCTCCCATGAAAATTTGAAAAGATCATACTAATACACTAGTGAACAAACAATAAAACCAACAAGAACATAAACTAGTCAACTATCCATCCCAACCTCACCATGGATTTCTCACTAAATAACAAAATCGAGTAGTAAGATAATAATAAGATAATATCAATAAGGGTTCCCCACATACACTTCCCAATTGAGTTTTCACTCTCACGCCACAACATCAAAAATACTATGATCTGATACCTTCCATGCCATATCATCTCCATGTATCCATACATCTTTGATGTGGATCAAGTCGTATCCTACCCACCCCAGCCTCCCGTAGGGCCCAACATTCTATGATCACATAAATTTCAACATACACAATTCATGTGCCACTACCAAATCATCATTCATATAATCACACATCCATATGAAACATCACAACATGGGTAGTAGGGTATCATGAACATGAAGTACATTAACCACTTTCCCTCCTCCTACCACGCATGACCCCAAACACCCATCACATCCTCTCATCATTACGAATTTACACCCACTATGTTGTTATTAAGGACTAGGATTTGCCACAAACTATAACATATCTCAACATTACCACTGAAGGAATAGAAAGGAAGTGGGGGTCATTAACCATCTATTCTTCACCATCTAGATTTTTTTGGAAAACATACCCCATAACATCTAGGTGTTGGTACATAGTACTCAACGTGAGTGGGGTGCATATAGAAATAATATGAAAATACAAGTACACACACACACAACACAAGTATAACCTAAAGGTTTAACATCAATAATTCATCACCTATACCTTATCATCAACACCATACCAATGGTACCACATGCTGCCACCAACTAGATGAAACCCACCACACAAAACAACAACACACAATCCACAATTTTCTTTCTTTCAATTATAGATCTGTCCACTTTTATATATTATTTCATTAACAAGCATCGTTAATTAATTAATCCATTTAAATTCATATTTAGAGATAACCATAAAAGAAAACAGCCATGTTTAATCCCCATTTAAGTCTATCATGTTTATAATTATTCAATTTATTAAACTATTTACGACATGTAAATTCCATTCCAATTTTATTAAATTATAGACCACACAATTAACATTTCATCAATACCAATTTCATATTCCATCGTTACTAGGATAATATAACAATTAATCACACAACAACCCATCATGACTCATTCAAAATCCAACACCACAACCAATTCACCTCACCACAGTAACCACATATCTACCACCACACACTTCCACCACCCATAACACATCCTACATTTGGATTGATCAACACCATCATTGAACAACCCCCAAACATCCTACACAGTCACAATGATAACAATAAACATACAATCAAAATATATAAATAGATTCCATATTCTCATATTTTTACCACAACTCATTTATAGGTGGATATCACATTAAATCACCTCCTCAAAAATAGGTATTTTCACATTGTATTGGATTTACATGGGTAACCAATTATTAGCTGAATATACTTATTAAGCCTTTTGTGAGTGGTGGTTTTGAAAAATACTTCAAAACAAGGGTTATCAATCCATGAATGGGTTTTACAATTCAAAATAGCGACAACATGAATATAACAATAACATAAATGATTCAATAGAAAAAAATCAGTAGTAGAAAGGAAACATATAAACACATGAAATTACACTCCTTACCTTTCAATTAAATTTAATTCAGTTCATTATATTCATAAGTTAATTCATCTACCCACCCAATGGAAAATAAAAGCATGCTAATTTCACAGATGCACAAAATAAGAGAGAACAAGGATGGCCTTCCTGGAAAAGAAGTCCTGAAACATGCTACACAGAAAACAAGGGAAATGGAAGATGATGTTCAACCTAGATATAAAAAATATATGGGTTTGGGAAATCCTACAACACTTATAGAGAAGGGAGTAATATTAAAGAGAAACAAATCCAACCTTAAATGAGGTACACTATTTTGTAAAACAGAAAGGGAACCAAGTTATTCAACATGCCTAGAATCACAAACAGGAATGATTTAGGTTAAAGGTAAATGATCCCAAGACTAAAGAGCAAGGTTTTAGTTCATCCAAACTTTAATGAAACAATAAAATACTTGAAAATTGGAAATAAAATTCTTTAAGATGACAGATACTAATCCTAGAATAACTCTGAAGATTAAAATGATCAACTTTCTTTCTTAATTTTCATTTAATTTAGTTTCTTTTAAAACATATGGAATGACCCATTTAAAACCAAGAGGTTTAAGGAATTAAAATATTTTTTTAATCCATGAAAAATAGATTTTAAAAACATTTCTTTAAGCTTAAAATCCCACATTTTATGTTAAAATAATTTCTCACACATTCTAGAAAATATTGGTATTTTGAAAAATATGGAAATTTAGGAAAATCCTGAACCGATCATGGGAAGGGATCAATCACATGAAGCTAATAAACTGAGAACATGAGGGAACTGACCATAAGAAGGAACTAGCTGACCACATGAAGGAACTAGTAGACTATAATAAGAAACTAATAAACCACATAAAGGAACCAACTGACCAAATAAAGGAACTAACTAACCATAATAGGAAACCAACCAACCGCATGAAGGAACCACCCAACCACATGAAGGAAGTAACTGAATGCAATAAGGAACCAACTATCCAAACAAGGGAACCAACTGAATATAAGAAGAAACTGACCAAATGAATAAAGGGACCAACTGACTACTTTAACGAACCAACCGATCCTAATATAGAACCAACTGACCATATGAAGGAACCAATTGACCACAAGAATAAAAAACGGACTACATGATGGAACCAACTGATCACATGAAGGAACCAACTGGCCGCATAAAGGAACTAACTCAACATAAGAATGAACCAACTAACTAAAAAAAGGAACCAAATGAATATAATAAAAAACCAACTGACCACACAAAGGAACCAAACTATAATACCAAAGATTCTATAATAGTAAATAGAACATTTATTGTGATATTGTTGCATAATGCACACTTTATTATTTCTTCATAATAGTAAAATTTATATTGACATAAAAAAACACTAAGTAATTAAATTTATTATATAATCTAAAAATAGTTCCACAAATCATTTAAAAACATTTGGGACCATTATAATCTTGTACTCTAGTAGATCATACTCAAAAAAGAATAACAGTTATATGAGATACATTTCTATTACGAAAAAAATAATAAACATTAAAATTAACATGGTGTAAGATCCTTAAGGATGATATAAAGTGATTTAGATGTTGATATTTATATATAATTATAAATATGAACATTTTACATTATGATTTTTGTCCAATATTCTTGTTGGTCGATATCACCATTAGCCAATTTGACCATTAGGCATTATGACTATTGGTGGTATAGCGATTAAGAGTAGATCATTAAGATTAGTCTATATTCAGGGTAAAGATGAACTCAAATTATAAAAAAATGAGGAAACAAGGATTAAAATAGTATTAACATCCCATAAGAATTTAATTTATCTTATCTTGGTAATAAGTTAGTGTCACTGGGGTTTCCCCTTAATTAAGCCCAAGCAGAACTCCAACAAGTGAAGTTGGAGCGGAACCATCTACATGAAAAGTTCTAACTGGTGGAGATCCCCACCTGATCCATGTTGGCCATACCAACCTATAAAAGTAACACAATTAAAAATCTTACCCTTAGGGAATATTCTAGGGGTGATTAAATTTAGGTATCTAGGGATTTAGTAGGTTTTTAATGTAAATTTTTTAAGAAATTAAAAGGATGTTTACTCATATATTTTATTTTATTTTATTTTAGATGAATGTATCGACTTAACATAAAATTTAAAGTGTATGTAAATAGATAATGAATTTAATAAAATGGATTGTATATTTTTAATTTGTATGTAAAATTTATCCAAGGTTTGAAATTTGGTAATTTTGTATTAAAATAGTAAAATATGATAAAAATGGCAGAATATGGTAAAATACAATAAAAACAGTATATATGACATCATATTTATGTAATCATGACTCATTTTGGACAAGGAAGTGATAATTCACTATTATGGACACTAAACACTATATTGGGACATTAAGGGTGGTAGTGGATCACAAATGTTATAGCGGATCACTAAAGGAAAGTAGAAGAATAAAATAATTAATAAATTATTCCATGAAATTACACTCACCACACCTATAAAAACCCACCCCATACTCTCATTATTACACACCCAAATTATAATTTCTATATAATTTCTCTCTTAAGGATATTCTCTTCTAGCCCTCTCTTCATTATTGAGGAGTTTTGTTGGACATAAGGTCAGATTTTAATCTATGAGTTTCAAGAGAGGTAAGGGTTCCTATTTCTCTCTCTTAATTTCCTATTTCAATTTCCTTATTTGTAATATCCTTTAAACATATATTATAAATTTTTATTTTATATTTATACACATTATTATGTCCCATGTGATCTATTAGAAATATTACATTACCAAAACCCCATACTTTATACCCTTTTTGCAAGCCATTACTATGCTGAAGTAAGGGTTGATTTTCTCCCTCCTTACGATTCTCATTTAAATTACCATTTTATTATCATTTTTAATACACATTTTAATATTAAATTATCATTTTTATGTCATTTTATGTTACATTATTAATACATATAATCTATGTGATCATTCCTTGCACTCACATTATGTGAAATTCATAAGCATTTACTATGCCTAAATCTACTTATAGCCATAGAAATACTATAATTTGGTTATGTAAAAAGTGTATGATTTTACAATAAAATACATCCATATATAGATACTAAAATTGGATGAAATTTTGGATCATATGAATATAGGGGTAATACCTCTAAAAATAATTGGTTAGGTATAACCTGGTCATCATCTTGGTGCATAGTGAGTGCACCCTTACCGCGCACTTGATTTGACACTCTCGGGGGATATTTATCATACATTTTAGAAATAAAAATGTAGAATTTATATAGTGGTGTATAATGTATGTGTTTATTTTTTATTCTACCATTGAAAATAAAATTCCTTAAATTCATTGAAATTATTCAATCCTATTAAGTACCCCTTAGCCATCATTTTGTATAAATCAGTTGTTGTGGGTAATTTTGCAAAATATGAATCCCAAATTATTTCCTATATATATTTAGGGAATTCCCATTGACATTATTATTAATTCATTGACTGGGGAAATCTATTTATGACCCATTTAATCTATTTTTCTATACAAGAAATTTTATATATTATATATTCCATTAGAAAAATATTTTATGTATTTCTATGTTGTTTGGTCATTAACATTATTCCATATATAACCCATATTAATTCATTATGTGGTTTATTTCATTGGAATATAACATGATGGGTAGGGCCCAGAATTATATAGCCCCTCAATTCACTGGTATTTCTTATGAGATAATTTATATGGGGTAATTGGGGAATCCATACCCTTTAAGAATAATGTCTTGGCATAAGTCCTTGACAATATGATTAAGATGTTTTGTATTATATAAATTCAACTTTCAAATTATTTTGTGATCCATGCAGTTCTGAATTTCATTTTATGCCATGGATTTCAATTATTTATTCATTATTATGGATTTAGTTGTACTCATGATGTTTCCTATTACATGTTTAGATTATGTTTTATATTTTCTCCCTTATTGGTCATTTAGGCTCACTACCTTTACTTTTTTTCCCATTTCCCTAGGTAATAAAGAGGAATACTATGATTGAGAAAGAATAGCATTGTGGAATAAATATTTTTACTATTATGTTGTAAATATGTAATTTAATGTATATAGTATATTGGGAACTACTAAACCATGATCCTTGGAATGTAATATCTTGTAATCTGTTTACCATATAATAAATAACCCACTAATTTTAGGAAAATAGGATTATGGGAATTATAGTTGGTATCAAAGGAAGTTTTAGTATAAACCTTAGGAACTAGAATTATTAAAATGTATGAATATAAAATAGATTTTACCACTAGGATAAAATACTAGGTATTATTATATACTTTAAATGATAGTATACTATAGAATTTATGTTAGAATTTTATTAATTAATCAATAAAATTCTTTTAGATAAAAATAGATGGTAGAAGAATCAGAAACTAGGCCAATAACGATGCATAATGTGATGACTATCTAAAAATAAAGATAATGGAGTTAATATTTTTGCTAAGAAAATTATTAATGTTCAAGGATAATTGACTCAGGTTATGAAAAATAACCTTTCCTGCATGGAGGAGCATCAAGTTTTCCCTCTATAATGATCAACCACATTGGATCAATTTATGAGGCAACAACCTACACAATTTAGTGGAACACTAATCCTATGGAAGCATAATAATGGATTAAGTCCCTAGATAAAATATTTTTGGATTTAGGATTCTTTGAGAGAGAGAAATTTATTATGTCCATGTATCTTCTAAGTGGTGATTCCAACTAATGGAAGACATTAATTCAAAATAATAAGGAAGATGGGAAGATTGATAGTATGGTATGGAATTCATTCAAGGTTATTTTTCATGAAAAATATTTTTCTTGAGAGAAACATGTGGATATATAAAGGAAATTCTTGAACCTAAGGCAAAAAAAACAAGAGACAGTGGCTCAGTATGAGGCCAATTTTACAAGGTTATTGATGTATATTGTGGATTACCTACGCAACCCTGAAATGAAGATCAATTATTTATTTGATAGTTTAAATAATATTCTTTTAAGATCATTGGAATCTCAAAATTTCTTAACATATGAGGAGATTGTAATAAGAACTATCAAGAATGAGAAGGAATTTTCTAAATCCTTCAATTTAAAATTGAAATAGGATAAGAATAGTATATTTGAGCACCATTATTGAACAAAGGAAAATAAATGAAGATTATATTTTCTAACAAGGAATAATTGTGGTAGGAAACAACCTAGAACTTGTTAAAAGACTTGGGAGTTCATGAAATATGTGGAGTAAAGGGTCAACAAGATTATGAGTTCAAGGGAAAGATTTAAGCATCCAATGTACAATTATTCAACTTCAGGGAGATGGGGAATTATTCAAATCAATTCCCTATGTGCCAAGGTAATCTACCAAAAAAGAGGCCTATGAATCAAGGTTTCTCCTTTTCTATAACAACAACATAACTCAATGCAAAAAATTATGTGATAGCAGGTACTTTGATTATAAATTAAATATTAGCTAATGTAATGTTTGATTATGGATCTAAATGTTCCTTTATATCATGTATGTTTTCAAAGAACATCCATTATCCCCCTAATATAAAAAGGAATGATATATCAGTTAGAACACCAAGAGGTACATTGATTGAAACAAAGTAACAATGGACAATTCAAATTAGGATTCACGGGTGTTACCTCATTGAAAATCTAATCATCGTAACTTTGGTGGATTTTGATGTAATATTGGGTATGAAGTAGCTCTTGAGTTACAATGAAAGAATCTATTATATATATAAATAAGTTATAATTTATTAGGAAAGTAATGGATTACTTGGTTTAAAAGGGGAGACTTCATTACCAGAATCTTACATTGAACGCCCCAAGTAGCTCAACTTAATGAGATTATTGGGGAGATATGGATGAAATTCAATCTATGGTGGGTAATGGTTTTCATAGAACAGAGGAGGTACCAAATGTTTGATAATATATTGATGTATTTCTTGAAGAATTTCCTAGATTACCCCTTAATAGAGAATTTGAATTATTTATTGATCTCATATTTTATGTGAAGACAATATCTAATCCACCATATAGGATGGCTCCAAAAGTGTTATTTGAGTTTAAGAAGTAAATAAAATACTTATGTTATAAGGGTTTCACTCATCCGAGTGATTCACTATGCAGATCATGTGTACTTTTTATGAAGAAAAAGTATGGGACAATGAGACTATGCATTTATTTTAGGTAAATTAATGAAATTACTATAAATAACTAGTATCTATTACCTTATATTAATGACCTCTTTAATAAAACTCAAGAGGATCAATTATTTTCAAATATTGATATCAATTTTGGAAACCATTAGTTAAAATTTAGGAAGGATGATATCTCAAAGACAAATTTTCATATGAGGTATGGTCATTATAAGTTCACAGTAATGTCATTTAGTTCAAAAAATTCTCTCTCTGTGTTTATAGACTTGATTAATAGATTATTCAAAGACTACCTTTATAAGTTTTTGGTGGTGTTTATTGATGAAATTCTCATATATTATAATAGTTATGAGGATCAAGATACTCATTTATGAATTTTTCTTGAGGTGTTGAGGGAAAAATATTTATATGTAAAATTCATTAAATTTAAATTTTAACTTCAAAAATTAGCTTTCCTTGGTTATATTGTTTCAAAGGATGGTATATCTATTTATCCTTCAAATATAAAGCTATAAAAGTATGGACAAGACCAAACAACATAATAGAAATATGAGGTTTTCTTGGGTTAGCGGGATACTAATAGCATTTTGTTGAAAATTTTGCTCGACTATCAAAAATGTTAACCAAGTTAACTCATTAGGGGGTTATGTTCACATGGAAAAAGAAATGTGAAGATAGATTCATAAAATTAAAGGGGATATTGGTAAATTCACCTATTCTTAATCTTCCATATGGTAAAGAATGATTTTTTATTTATAGTGATGCATTAAGGAAAGGTATTGGATGTGTTTAAATGAAAAAATTATAGAGTTGTGGACTATGCTTCACGAAAATTCAAACCCCATGAGATTAAATACCCAACTCATGATTTAGAATTGGTAGCAGTTATCTTTTCTCAAAATATATGTAGACATTATCTATATAGAGAGAAATGTGATATATACAAAGACCACAGGAGATTGAAATATATCTTTACTCAAAAAGATATTTATATGAGGAAAATACTATGTTTATAAAAACTCAAGTGTTATTAATTTTCTATCCATTATAATTTAGGGAAAGGAAACAAGGTGTAAGATGATTTGAGTAGAAAAGACCATGGTACCTTATCCATGTTGAGGGTAAAAAATGATCCAATACTTAAAGACCTAGTAAGTATGAACTTGGGTATTATAATGGATGGGGAAACATAATTATTATTCCTTGTAATTACCTAGCCATATCTATTAAAGAAAATTAAGAAATATCATTGTGGTGATAAATCTCTAAAAAAATAAAACAGAAGATGTGAAGAATGGGAAATTACTATAGTTCAAACTTGGGGATGATGGAGTTTTATGTTTTTGAAAGAGGCTATGTGTTACATCTATGCCAGAGCTAAAGAATGATCCATTGGATGAGGCCCGTAGTTCAATCTTCTCTATACATCCCAGAAGTACCATGATGTATAGGGATGTATGAGATAACTTATGGTGGGAAAATATAAAGAGATAAATTATATATTATACTAAAATATTATTAGTATTCCAACAAGTGAAGGTTAAAAGACAACTTCCTAAGGGAGTAATGTAATCTATCCCTATACCATAATGGAAGTGGGATGATATAATTATAGATTTTAACACTGGTCATCCTAAGATATCCAAGGGGAATAATTCTTTGTGGGTCATTGTCGATCGTCTCACAAAGTTAGTACATTTTCTATAAATTTAAGAATATTTTTCTCTTATTAATCTTGAAAGGTTGTATATAAATGAAGTTGTGAGACTTCATGGAACACCCATATCAATAGTCTCTGATAATGACCCAATGTTCACATAGAAATCTCAGAGGATTTTCCAGAAGAATTTTTATATAGATCTTAATCTTAGCATGACCTATCAACTTCAAATAGATGGAAAGTATGAATGGAATATCTATACTTTAGAGTATATTATAAGGTAATGATCTCTTGACTTCCAAGAAAGTTGAGATTAGTATTTGCCTCTTTTGAATTTTTCATAAAATAATAGTTACCACTCTTGTATTATGATGACACTATATGAAAATTTTTATGGAAAAATATGTTTAACTCCAAAATGCTGGGATGAAGTTGGAGAAAGAAAGATGTCTATAATTATGTAAATCCATATTTTGGATTATTTTTTGATCCATGCAGTCATTTATTTCTTTTTCTTCAATGTAATTCACTTATTTATTCATTATTATGGCTTCAGTTTTACTCATGATGTTTCCTATTCCATGTTTATATTCCTCTATATGTTTTTCCCCTTTTTGATAATTTGATCTCACTACCTTTACTTTATTTCCCCATTTCCCCAGGCAATGAAGTAGAATACTATGATAGAAAATTGATTTAATTGTGGAATAAATATTTTTACTTTTATGTTGTAAATATGTAATGGAACGTATCTAGTATCTTTATAATTACAAAACCTTGATACTCAGAATGTAATTTCTTGTAATCCATTTACCATGTAATAAATAACCCACTAATTCTAGTCCACTAGGATTATAGGTATTACATAACCAACTGTATGATGGGACAAGAAAGTACATGGTCATTTATGTGACTGTGAGATAAAAATTATAAATTTTAATAAGGAAAATACCTTGAACTCCCATATCATAATTCCAAGCCTTGAGAAATAAAAAATGTAAGGTTTTAGAAACTCAGGTCAATATATATTTTTCCTATGTACACAAGTTAAACACTTCATCTTTTTTTATATCCACCAGAAGTGAAATATTACATTCAACTCACAAAAAAAAATAAGCAATAATTCATTATAGATGACTAAATATATATAAATACAATATATAAATTGTTAAGACCCGTAAATTTCAATGAAATTTTTTTTCTTAATTTTCTTTGGAATTTTACAAGAACGCATCTTCTGACGGCACCTGATTCCGAGGCCCGGTGTGCCCGGAATCATTTTCTGAAGTTTGACTCGGGTATGTTAAGTGAACGGACGAGCGGGTTTTTCTAACTTTTGAACCGGTGCCCAGAATCAAATTCCGAGGGCACCGATGGAATCGCAGCGCCGGTATTTGCTTAGAAACGCCTCTTCCAGAGTTGCGTTTGCTCGGTTGTGGTTTTTAATTTTTGGGTTTTAAGTTATGAAATAAAATAAAGTTGTGCGACAATTTTATTTTTATTTCACTTAAATCCGCTTAAAGACCACTTTAAGCTGTTTAAGCTCAGTTGAAACGGATAGGGTGCAATCCAAAATATCATACCCATTTGGTAGGATATTTGTGGGGTGGGGGCCGCACGATCCCCACCATTTCTTTTCGCTAAGTAACGCACCCACGAAAACCCGTCATTATGAAAGTCAACTGACGCGTTTTCTTAATTTCGTAACGCACCAATTAATTGGGCGGTTATATTCGTTGAATTAATTGGGCGGTTTTATTCGTTGAATTAATTCGATGAATTAATTTAATCATTTCTTAACCTGTTTTCAATCCGTTGGCATAATAATAAAATAAGACCAACGCACGACTTCGGGAAAAATTTCTCGTTGAGAGGTTTTGACAACTTTGTGCCTTCATCCTCCTTCGCGAAGAACATGAAGAACACGAAGAACGCGAAGAACGCGAAGAACGCCGTCACCCTCAGAGATTGACGACGCTTCTTCCGAGACGTTCTTCCCCGCAACGATCTCCGATCACCAACTGCTTGAGGTAGGAGATTTCGGGTTTCTTTAAAATATTCTTTGTGGTTTATAACAACACATGGGTTTAATCGATATAATTAAATCTTCATGTTCTTGAACCTCGGAGTTCATCGACACGTCACCGTATTCCGCGATGACGCGACGCCCTTCCGCGATGACGCGACGCCTTTCCGCGATGACGTGACGCCCTTCCGCGACGACGTGACACCTTTCCGCGACGACGTGACTCCCTTCTGCGACACGACGATCGCCTCCTTCTGCCGCGATCAAATCCACGAAGAACGCGCGTGCGACGACTTGACGAGGTAGGGGTTGTTGTGAAATAATTTATATTCCCGTGATCGTTTCTTTTAAAATGAAGAACCCGGTTCATAAGAACAATTTTAATTCATTAAAATTGTTTTTGGTTATGTTTTCTATGTGTTGATTAATCCTCCTGATTGATACAGCCTAACACGGATGGTGCGGGCCAAACGAACACGGCTCGACAACCCTCCACAGTTCTTCGTTATTGTGCGGATTTGGCAGGCGACGATAAAACGTGATGCAAGGGCGATTTGAAGTTTCCTTAGTGAAGAACAGGACCCGGGAGGAGCAGCGGCGCAAACGGGAAGGAAAACGGACCACCGGAGCAACTATGGTGGCCCACGGAAGCCTCAGGCGGCGCGGGTCGCCGGCGCGGCGGCGCCGGCGGCCGGAGGCAGCGGCTCCCCGGTGCGCCGCCGGACAGGGCCGTCGCGGCTGAAGCCGCGACGCCAGCGGTCAGCGGATCCGCGGCCGCGCGAGTCTGGCTCACACGCATGGGACGCGGCCTTTTCCGCGTCCGATGACTCCAGTGCGGCCCCTCGAGGGCCGCAGCTTCTTCATCCCGCGGGGGCAGCGCCCCGCGGCTCCCTCGGTCGGCCGCTCGGCCGAGCCGAGCCAGGCCGGTCCGACCGGCCAGGTCGCGCCCTAGCCAGACCGGGCCGTGCCGAACCCGGTCCGACCCGGACCCAGGTTGGGTCAGCCCGGTTCGGGCCGACCCAGGGGGGGTTGGGCCGGGTCAGTCCGAGCCCAGACCCCCCGTCTTCGGACCGTTTTCGGTATTTTGCCTGTAACTTGATCTACGGGCCTCCGAACGATGCACCGTCAGTGACGATGTGATCCTTGGATCGAGACGGTCGTTTCTCTATATCGCACTCAAGGTTTCGGGAAACTTTGGGTTCGGCCGGGTTGGTTCGTTCACGAAACCAACCGGGCCCTCGGAGCGGAAACACTCATATCTTGAGCTCCGGACGTCCGATTGACGTGCCGTCGACTTTGGTGGATTCATCTTAGTGAGATGCATCTTTTGGCTCACTCCGCCCGAGGTTTGGATGTAGGTGGAGTACGGTCGGGTTGGTTTTGCCGTAAAAACCAACCGGGCCCCTGGGACGAAAAAGCCAATAACTCTCAGACCAGGCGTCTGATTGACGCGCCGTCTGCGACGTTGAGTTCCTGCTAACGATACGGAACTTTTGGATACATCAACTATAGACATTGTGTCAGTTGATGTATCAGCCTCTCGGCTCGTGGAGCGGACCCTCCCGAACGAGCTTACTGTGTGCAGAAAACCTAGTGCTGGCTGCGACTTCGACGACGACGACTGTGCAGAGATCCTCAGTGGACTGCGACGATGAAGACTGCTGGTCTTGTATCCTATGTGGGTCCCAGCCATGCTAGTCTTGTATCCTATGTGGGTCCCAGCTTATATGATTCAGTGCTGGTCTTGAATCCTATGTGGGTCCCAACATAGATGAATCAATGAAGAGTGATGGTCTTGTATCCTATGTGGGTCCCAGCCATGCTGGTCTTGTATCCTATGTGGGTCCCAACTTAGATGATTTAGTGCTGGTCTTGAATCCTATGTGGGTCCCAGCATAGATGAATCAATGAAGAGTGCTGGTCTTGTATCCTATGTGGGTCCCAGCCATGCTGGTCTTGTATCCTATGTGGGTCCCAGCTTAGGTGATTCAGTGCTGGTCTTGAATCCTATGTGGGTCCCAGCATAGATGAATCAATGAAGAGTACTGGTCTTGTATCCTATGTGGGTCCCATCCATGCTGGTCTTGTATCCTATGTGGGTCCCAACTTAGATGATTCAGTGCTGGTCTTGAATCCTATGTGGGTCCCGGCATAGATGAATCAATGAAGAGTGATGGTCTTGTATCCTATGTGGGTCCCAGCCATGCTGGTCTTGTATCCTATGTGGGTCCCAGCTTAGATGATTCAGTGCTGGTCTTGTATCCTATGTGGGTCCCAGCATAGATGAATCAATGAAGACAGCTGGTCTTGTATCCTTAGTGGGTCCCAGCTTAGATTATTTAGTATCTATATCTGATCATCTCTTTCACCTTTTTGACGAAGTATTCCTGTGTGAGCTGAATCCTGTTTACTCTCCTTTGTGGATTGTGTTGAACTATCCTGTGTGGATTTACTGTTTACTCTCCTTTGTGGATTGTGTTGAACTATCTTGTGTGGATTTACTATTTACCCTCCTTTTTGGATTGTGTTGAACTATCCTGTGTGGATTTACTGTTTACTCTCCTTTGTGGATTGTGTTGAACTATCCTCTGTGGATTTACTGTTTACTCTCTTTTGTGGATTGTGTTGAGCTATCCTATGTGGATTACTTTTTCTCTCCTTTGTGGATTGTGTTGTGCTACTCTGTGTGAGTATACGTTTTTCTTTCCTGTGTGGACTGGGTTGTGCTTGGGCTCGGATATTGGAGCTGCACACAATTGATGACTTAGGTATATGTATGGGCATATACCTAAGTAGTGCCGGTTGTTACTTCATGATTGTATCTTTCATTTGTGGTTTATCCTTTGTGGATTTCGGGAGACCTTCGGGGGTCTCGGGGTCCCTACTGAGTAGCTTATACTCACCCCTGCACGGGCTATGCCCGCACTTCATTGTGTTGGTTGCAGATGACGGACATCGCTGATCGTGGTGGAGGCTTGCGGAGCAGAACGGTACCTGGAGGTGGACCACTGGGCGGGACGTACTCGGAGCGTACGGTTGGACCGAGGAGCTGTGGAGGCTATCTTTGCTCGCCCTTCTGGTGGGACTTCCAGAGGACGGCTCGATGCTGCGGCTTTTCTTTTCAGTTGTTGTTTTTTCCCTTTCAGTTGTACTTTACAGTTGGGCTTGTATTTCCGGCCCCTTTTACTTTCAGCACAGCTTGTTTCAGTTTTTACTTAGTGTTTACTCTTTATGCTTTCTTACTCTGTGATGGTTGTTTACTTTACAAAGGCAATGCCTTCCCTATTTATCGGGATTTACGCCTTGGTGCTAGTCGCCAGCCCCTGGCCTATGGAAGGCGGGCTTGGGGTAGTCACAACACGGGCCCCGAGGACGGTTCGTGACATAAATTGTATTTATTGTCCATATCATTGATTTACTATTAATGTATGTGACACACTATACAAATCAATCCCCACTTCCTTTTATAGGAAAATCTAGATAGTCATCTCAGTTTTATCACCATACCATATTCATGGAAGATCCTACAGATGGAATATAATTTGTAATATATAGTAAATTTAGTGAACTCATAACTTTACTTGGTGGCCATCTCTAGAAACTTCATTCTGGAGTCATCAATGAAAATTCTATACCTTTATTACTCCATCATAAGATATAAACTTCTGATGGTTTTTCTTCCACCAAGAGAGATTAAAATTGAAAGGACCCTTTTGGATCTATGTGACCACTAAGAGTGGGGGTAGTTGATCTTCTATTTTATTTTTTTTTCTTAAAAAACCTTTAATTTTTTTATTGATAAATGAATCCAATAAAAACCAACACATAAGAAAATCCACAGGAATAAAATAATTTAGAAGGTTCATTACTCAATAATGGTATCTAGTCCTTGTCATGGTTTGAAAATAATCTAATACCATACATCCACTAGAAAAATTCATTATGGTTACATCAAGAAGTTAATATCCATCACTTTCATAGTACTGTATTCTTTTGACAGTTCATTTGTTCCTCACATAGATATTATGATAAAATAATTTTTATAGAAAAAAATGAACCTTCACCAATAGGCTTCAACATTTTCACCATGTTGCTTGAAATTTCGTCACACTTTCCTTCCTGCAAGTTATTTTTTCATTATATTCAATTTATTTAGTAGTAGTGAGAGAGAAATTCTCCATCTGATAACTTATCCATATGGTACTTGTTCATTTGATGCTCCTCCATCTAATATACTATGTCGAGTATAATCATTTTAGTACCTTCTGTTCTTCTAATAACCTCCATACAATATCACTCTTTTTGATACCACTCTATATGGTATCTCTGTTTGATACCCTATATCTGGTATATCTATTTGATACAATCTATCTGATGTCACTATGTTTTATGGTTCAATAAGAGATCTCTTAACCACCTCATTCAACACCTCACTTCTTCAACAACGTGCACGACATCAGAAACTCAAACAACTTATTATTAGAAAACATAATCCCCTTTATATAGGAATTGTTTCTTCAAAAAAACAAGGTATGATAATGAACTTAAAATTTAATGTTCCTACTTGAAATTTGAATATCCCACTCAAAACATTCTTCAGTTGACTTCCTTTAAACCTCTATGTAAATTAGAGTAAAAAATATTCATAAAAACTTCCTTATATATTAGCATCAATGATCTCTTAAAAATTATTTAAATATTAGCTAGAATCATGAATTTTCCACCATGATTATTGAATCATTGAACATCCATCTTAACATCATCATGTTGCATGACTTTACAAAAACATTGTAAAGCTCCTCAATCTTTATCTGATATAAATTTATAGGAACTTCTCTATCTGGTGGGATCTGTCTGAAACAAAATTTTAGGATCTCTATACATCCAATAGATTTTTTCCAAAATACACTATCTAATGGATTTATTGGAAATCCTATGTCCAATAACTTAGAATACTCTATCTAAATCTCTTTGAGTTGCACTTTCAAATGGCTCTATTAGATGACTTTCTTTAGAAACTTCCATCAGAAGAAATTCACTCAGAAACTTCTATTTGATTCCTTTTAAAAAATTTCATTCATCTGAATTTCTCAATAATATGGACTCACAATGTTCATCTAACAAAATTCATACTTCTCTTCATCTGGTAACATCAGTCAAATGACTTTATAGACATTCATTATTTGATAGACTTTATCCATAAACCTCATATGCCATCAATTACTTCCATTGAACTAACTTATCTAGAATCATGAATAACTTGAATTAAACATGATATTTGGTACTTTAAATAATATCAAATCATTAAATAAATTTTCTTTATCCAAAAATATATGTCTGATAGAGTAGAGAAAACAATCATATAAACATTTAGTTTCATATTCCATTTGATCACATCATTCTATTGGACTATATATAATTACCTCTATCCATTTGAATCATCTTTCTCCATCTAGTATATTAATATAGATAGATCAAAGAATTTCAATATATTTATATATTTATAACAAAATAAAACTCCAAAAACTGTTCTTCTTCCAACTAGATTCTTACTAAGATCGTCAATAACTAAAAACCTCTTGGTATCAATAATCCCCCTTTGGATTTTGTTGTTAACCAAGGAACATAAATAATTGAAGCTTTAAAAATCAAGTAATAGATCACTATCCAATAATTCTGATACAACTTGAGTTGAATCGATATAGGAAATAAGAATCCTTAAACATAAATACTATGTTATCCATTAAGCTATGATTAGATATATTTTCAAACTTATTTTAAAACTCAATACTTTATCATTAAAAACCAAAAAAATACTTCAAAAAGTTCATGTATCCACTTTAACAAACTATTAAAATAGTTAACACTTGCTTACATCACCACTTACCCCTTTTTAAAACCACCTAAATATATGATCTCCCAAAATTGGTAAAACACATATCAATGGATAGATTCATGTTACATATTTTCCCCCCCTTTGAAAACACTATCCAAAAAAATATAAGAGGGGACATAATCACATTCCTTATCCTTAAATATATTGAGGTTGAACACCCATAATCAACCTCATCTTTTAAAATTTTTATTTTAGTAATAGTTTATTTAAGATATGGGTACTTAATATTTTATAGGTATAAAATATAGATTTAGTTCATTGATTTCCACACATTATTTTATAAATTGATATTTAATATTAATATTTTTAGATCTACAATGTTTTACTAGATTATTGGTGAGATTGATAGCACTCTGATTATCACAACCCAAGAGAAGGGGCGGCATCACATAAACCAACATATCTTCTAGTTATGTATTCATCCATATTAGTTGTGTTTCATCTTGAGTGGAAGATATATACTCAGATTATTTAGTGTTGAGAGTCAATGGAATTTTTTTATTTGTATTCCAAATTACACATATTTCTCCCAAAAACAAAACTCCACCATATGTGAATCTTCTGTCATCAATACAAACTCCCCAATGTGAATATGTGTAATAAAACAAATCAATTTTTCCTATGCTTTAATATTTCAACACAAAATTAGTTGTTCCTTTAATATATCTAAAAATTATTTTCATATCCACAAGATAGAAATCTTTTGGATCACTCTGATATATGGGAAAAAGTGTAACAACATACACTAAATCTAGTCTTGAATCTTTAAGATATAATAGGCTTCTAATCAAATTTCTAAATTCTTTTAGATCAACATAATTTATTTTCCCATTTTTTTAAAACTTTTTTCCTACTAAAATTAGTGTAGAAACATGGTTTAAATCTTCCATTCCAAACCTCTTCAAGAGTTCCTTATTATAATTCTCTTGACAAAGGAAAATGTACATTTTCTTTTAAGAGATTTGTAAACCAACAAAGTATTTCATTTCTCCTAGAATATATATTTCAAATATCCCCTTAATATTTCCAAAAAAGTTCTCAAACATTTCTTCATAATTCCATGTGAATATGATATCATCAATATAAACAATCACTGTGAGAGAAACCTCTTGATATTATTTTATGTATAGGTTATTGTAAAATACTCCTTTCATGAAATTTATCATATTCAAGTAAGTTTCCAATTTGGAATACAAATATCTGGGGTAATTTTTTCAACTCATACAAGGTCTTATTCAACACGAAAACATAGTTTTCATATTAACCAAGAAAGATGCCACATGGTTTCTCAACACTTCTTTTAGTTCTCCATTGAGAAATTTAGAATTGGAATCCATTTGAAATACCTTATATCAATGTTTTACAACAATAACAAGGAAGATTCTAATGATTTAAATTATTTATACTTGGGAAAATTTATCATCAAAATTAATTCCTTCAACATATTAGTATCCTTTACAAACCAGTCCTGAATTTTTTCTTATCACTTCACTTTTTTCATTTAACTTTTTTTAGAAAACCCACTTTGTTCCAATCACATTTTTATTTTCTGGTTTTGGTACAAGTTCTCATGTCTCATTTTTCTCAATATAATTCATTTCTTAATTCATGGAATAAATCCACTCCTATTGATTCATACCTTCTTCAACAACTCTTGGATGAACTTATGAATACAAAGAGGTATGTGAAACAATCCTAGATGTTATTCTAGTTTAAACCTATTTTCCTTGATCCCTAATGATGTTTTGGACCTCCAATTTATTCTTGAAACTTGTACAAGAAGAATGAAATTGTCTCCTATCACATGAAATGGATGAATCAAAATCTCTATCCTGTACAAATT
Source organism: Viscum album (assembly GCA_963277665.1). Lineage (NCBI taxonomy): Eukaryota > Viridiplantae > Streptophyta > Magnoliopsida > Santalales > Viscaceae > Viscum > Viscum album. The sequence continues at coordinate 140,009,743 of OY728148.1, read as the reverse complement.
TCATATCATCACTTTTATCAGAAACTTTGTCATTTTTCTTAACAACCACAACTTTATCTTTTCTTCCTCTTATATCTGCAGCTAACTTTAAATCCTTATATCAGAATATTCCAACACTTTCACATATTTATAGTAAATAATATTTCTAGTTTCATTATTATAACACTTGTATCATATACCATTAGTAGATAATCCAAGGAAGATACCATCAACACCTCTTTGATCAAACTTTCCAAGATTCTCACCTTTAACTTTGATAATGCATGGACTACCAAACACCCTTAATTATTTAAAACCTGGGTTTTATTTGTAATAAATCTCACATGGAGTCATATTATAGTTTTTAATTTATAAATAGTGTTTATAAATGTGAAATTTACCTCCAATATCTTGTATCCAAAATAATCTTGAGGCATCATGCTAAATCAGCATGGTTCAGGCCATTTCAACCAAACTTCTATTATTTATTTCAGAAAAACCATTTTTTTATGGTGTGTATATTTCAATACGTTCATAATGAATTTCATACTTTTAAAGATAATATTTTAACTTACCATTTTTATATTAAACACCATTATCAGTTCAAATTTTCTTCATGGAATATGCACATTCACTTTCATCATTATCCTTAAACTCTTAAACATTTTGAGAGCCTCTAATTTATGTTTCAAAAAAATAATACATGTTATACAAGTTAAATAATAAATAAATGAAATAAATTACTTATCTCCATTTTTATTAATTTCTCATGGTACCACATATGTTAGAATGAATAAGTTCTATGGGATGAGTTGTGTGTATCTCAACCTTTTCGTGTACTGAATTTGATATTTTCCCTCTCTAGCTTATCAAACAACACCAATATATTATTTTTGTCATGTTATGAACACCGTGAATAATTTATCTATTTTTAAGCTTGTTCATATTACTTTGGATCATATTTCTTATCCTTCTATACTATAATTGATTTCATTTCATCATGCTCAGATAGTATGATCACTATGCATCACCAACCTGAAAAAAAACCCTTGGTTCATTTTCCTCTTGTTACAATATTCCCATATTCAAATCATTTAACAAAAAATCATCTCTTCTAAACAAAACTTTATTTCCTTCATCATAGAGCTAAAAAACACTTAGCAAGTTGTGTTTTAGTCTTTCAACAAATAAGGCACTTCTAGAGTTCAATTTTTATTTCCTAATTATAGTTGATCCAATGCCTTTAATTTAGAGTGTCTCATCATTTACAAAATAAACTATCCCTTTATTTTAATATTTTTTATTTTTTAACAATTTCAAATCTCTATTCATATGTGAAGAACACCCACTATCCAGTATCCAAAGTCTTTATCCGTTAGTTTCTTGGAGAGTATTTTCAACAATTGAAGCCTTTTATTTTCCTTTTTCCTCATTCACATAAGGCTTCCAAGATTTTTCATATAAACTTTTATGAGTTAAATAATTATAATACATCCTTTAACAATATGTTCGGGATGATATCATCTTTTATAAAAACATTCTAGTGGTTGAAATATATTTTCCTTTTTCAAACTAAATTTTTTAGGTTGTCTTATTTTAGTGAGTTTACTCCCCTTAAAACTATACCTACAGTACCTCATGTATTCATTATAGTATCAAATATTGAACTATCACATTTTTTAATATGTTCAAAGACTCTATAGTGCTATAAATATCCATAAAAATCATATTTTCCTTTATAATCTGTATTTTATCCAGAACAATGCACCTGTTTTCCATTATCTATCTAACAATAAATCATCAATCCTTGTTGTGAAACATGATTTTCATAGACTCATGAATTATTAATTTTTATCATATTTAATAGAGTCTCTAGTTGTAGTAGTTTTTGATTCAAACTTTGATTCCTTGTAAATTTCAGAATTTTTGACCTCACTTGTTTTAGAAACATACATATTCCTATTGACTTAGTTATTCTTATGAACATTATCATTCTTATTTTTAACCTTTTAGGATGATAATTATTGATACTTATGACTATTAAAATTATTATAACTTTAACCAACTTCTAAAATTGAGTTTTAGAAGTTTATTATTCCTTTCTTAAAATCAATTAACTTCTGTTGAACAAGATCAAATTCTTCATTTTTTCACCTTTATCTTTTCTTCAATATTGATTTTGAGATTATTATATTCATCAAGTAACTTATTTATATCATCAATATACATTAACAACCTACATTTTTATTTAATTACTAATTCATGATTGTTTACTGATAAATATTATTTATTTAACTTATTTTTCTCTTTCTCAAGTTTAACAATACTTGAAAAACATTATTTCAATTCCATTTTATATATATACCCCATCCAAGTTTATTCTTATTCTACATATTTGGAGATTCTTCTTTCATCACTGAAAAAAATCTCATAATTTAATTTTTCAATTAAAAACTTTTTTGTACCATCTTCCTCACACTTGGACATAAAATTTATCTTTTTATATTTAAATATATTATCATAACTTCCTTTTAAATATTAATTTGATTTATTTTTCCTATTTCTCAATGTTATTTTTGACTTTCCATTTTCTTAATCATTATCTTTATCTTCATTTATCCTTGGAAAGTTTTCTATGAAATTTTGGATGGATCCATAGTTAAATCACTCTAATGAAAACTTTTCTTTATATTTTCCTATGCCTATTTTCACTTTTTTAGAAAACAAGGACATGAATTAATCAAATTTTTTACTTACTTAATCTTTAGTGTTAGATTCGTTGAATTTTTTCTCAAACACAACTTTCTTAAATTTTCTTTACTTAGTGGATTTAAAAGATATTTCGTGATCATACTTTTCCTTCTTCTCCTCAATAGTCTTTTCTCTTATCATTTTATAAGTGATGAGAATACTATAAAAATCATCCAGAGGGAGAGATTTTCAGGATATATATCTTATAAGTATGAAACCTTAGAATAAAATCTATCAAGAAGATTTCTTAGAATCATTTCAACAGTAGTTGAATCTTCAAACTTCTATTTGAAACATATTATGATGATTAAAGTGTCCTTGAACCTTATAAAGAATTCACCAATGGATTCATATTCTCTCATTTTTATATCTTCATACTTTAATATCTAGATATATAAATTTTCTTTATTTACTTTAATTATTCCTTCATAAATATTTTTAAACTTATCTAAAATTACTCTATCTATTCCAATTCATTACCCTTAAAAATTCACTTTCAGAGAGGGAGGAAAGTATAACATTTTTGACTTGTTCCTAATTCTCCAAATTCTTCTTATTAGCAAATATTAAGGGAGCACCCTCATAAGGATGAGTGAAATTATATATTTTAGATTTAAGAACTTCATAACCAATTGATAATAGATATGGTTGAATTCTATCCTTCTATATGTGATAGTTCTTCCTATCAAATATAGGAATACCCTTACTATAAACTAATTTCTAAATATCCATAGAAACCTTCTTATTTTATAAAATTAAAACATCCAAGAGTAAATTAAATGAACTTATATGATACCAATTTAAAGGAACTATTAGGATATGTGCGACCACTGAGGGGGGTGAATCAAAGGTATTTCATTTTAAGTTTTCTTCTTTAAAAATAAACTTCGACTACAACTAGTGAGAAATGACCTTACAGAAAAAAAAACACAATATAATCCACATGATCATAATAATTAACAAGGATTACTCCTCAAAAAGAGTATCTAATACTTGGTATTGTTTTTAAATAATACAAGACCACACATCCAATAGAAATAAATACATTTAGTTTACAATAAGAAAGATATATCCATCACTTACATGACACTATAGTCTATTGGTAGTGCATGTTCTCCTCACACAGATAGTGAGATTAAAAAAATTCAACAATAAAATGAAACTTCACCAACATTCTTTAACATTGTCATTGTTAATCTTAAAATTTCTTCACACTTACCTTCCTATAAGTTCTTCTTCCTTTTCTTCAATTTCATTCACAACAGTGCTCAAGAACTTCTATGAACAATAAATTATTTATCTACTTCCTTTCTATATAATGATACAATATCTAATTTATTCATTCTGATATACTTAGTTTGGTACCTTCTATTCATTTGATAACCTCTATTCAATATCACTCTATCTGATACCACTTTGTTCTGTATCTCTTCCTGATACCCACTATCTAGTATCTGATGATTCGATAAGAGTTCTATTAATCTCCTCATTCAACACCTGACTTCATTAACAATATTCTCAAAAATATAAACTTTAAAAAACTATTCTTAGTGAAATTTCTCTCCTTTATATCAGCATTGTTTCTCTGAAAAACTTAGGAGGAGTGTGAACTTTAAATTAAAAGTTCGCACTCAAACTTTAAATACCCCACTCAAAACTTTCTTCATTTGAATTCGTTTAAGCCTCCATGTAAATTGGATTCAAAAATATTTATAAAAATTTCCCTATATCTCAATGCCAACGATATATTAAAACTTCCTAAAATCTTGTCTAGAATAAAAAATTTAACTTGTGATTATTAAATCATAATATGTCCATCTTAACATCATCACATAGTATGCCTTTACAAAAACTTTATAAATATTCTCAAGATTCATTTGATAAAACTTTATTGGAACTTCTCCATTTGGTTCCCTCTATTTGATATAAATTTTTAGGATATTTCTCTATCTGATGGCCTTTTATGGAATACACTATCTGATGGATTCATTATAAATCCTCTCTATGATAACTTTTAATCCTCTATCTAAAGATATTTGAGATACTATTTATAATGGATCTATTAGATGACTTTTCTAGAAAACTTCCATCCAATGAACTTCACTTGAAAACTTCTTTTGGATTCCTTTATATGTATTTCATCTATTTGGATTTCTCTATCTTATAGACTCACAATGTTTTTTCAATATACTTCTTACATATATTAATATAGAAACATATTTCCAAAGACTTGATATTCATTATTCATCTCATAGACTTTATCTGAAAACACCATATGCATTCAATTCCTTTCTTTGATCAAAATACGCAATAATCATGAAAAAATTAAAGTAAACATTAAATTAGGTACTTTTAACAATATAAAAACATTTTCTATTTTGTATTTCCCAAAACATCCTTATTTTATGGAGCTAATAAAACAATCAGACGAACATTTGGTTTCATCCTCCATCAGATCATCTCATCCCATTGGACCCATTCAATTTCCTCTATCCATTTGAATCATCTTTCTCCATTTGGTATATTCATGTAGATAGTTCAAACTATTTCAAGTTATTTATATATTGAAAATAAAATTAAACTCTACAAACATTTATTCTTCCAACCAACTTTTACCTTAGATCATAAAAAATTCAAAACCTCTTGGTCTCAATAGAACTAACACTGCCTATACACTAAGTCCGACCACCTTTCGCTGATCATATTTTGGTAAACATAATTTTAGTGACTTAACTTCCAATAATATTAAACTATGGTTCACATCCCAAAAATATCCCACTTGAAGACTTATTTCAGGGAAACTTCTGAAAACACTCCAAGCATTTGAAAAAACTCCCTTTCTTTCTTCTTTCACATTTTTCAATGTTTCTCCATTCTCCTTCCTTTCACCCAAGTCCCACTGAGGCATCATGGTACCTCATATCTTCTTGAACTAAAGTTTTTATAAAAATATCTTCTAAAATTAGGCTTCCGAATATCTTTTATAGATCTAATACTTTCTCCCACAATAATTTTTTGATGATGTGGTACTTCAGGTCAATATAATTTTTATTTTGTATGAAATACCAGATTTATAACCAAGTGAATCACAATTTAATTATCATATAATAGAATTCCTCCTTATTTAAATTTTCCAATTTCCTTCAAAATTTTATTTAACCGAACTAAATACTTCTCTACTTTTATTATAGCTACACACTCAACTTTCATTGTACTTAATATAGAAATATTTTGTAGATGTGACATCTAACTTACTTATATTCCTCCATATATAAATATGAAACCAGTTGTTCTCTTCTAGTTATCAAAATCCCCAATGAATTTCATATCCAAAAATCCTTGTATTAGATCTTATTTCTCGAAGAACAAAGTTATAACTTCCATTCCTTTCAAGTGTTGAAGAATCTATTTGACATCTAATTAATGTTCCTATACATGATTTGATATAAATAAACATAAAAATTCCACTGAAAACACTATGTATCTACAAGTACATGTCATCTCATACATCAAGGTTCAAAAAACTGAAGCATAAATAAATTTATCGATGTACTATAATTACTCTTCCATTATAGGTGTTTGCGTCTTTGATAATTTAAAGTGCCCGACAAGAGGATTAAAGACTAGTTTGTATCTACTCAACAAAAATCTTTTTTTGATCTTATGTATGTGATCTTTCTAAGATAGTACCAAATTTCTGACTTTCTTATCTCTCTTGATCTTAATCCCAAATATCTTCTTGGATTGTTGACGATCTTTCATCTCAAAACTTCTGGAAAACTAACTCATCAATTTTTAAATATTACCTTCAATGATCCAACCAAAAACATGTCATCAACATAAAAAATCAAAATAGTGAAATTCTCATAATACTATTACTTTATATAAAAATAGTGATAAACATTGCACATTTTGAAACCTTCTTTTCTCATGAATGAATTGAACTTTTGATTTGATTGATGTGGCACTTTCTTCAATACATAATGAATTTCCTTCAATTTACATAACATGTTCCATTTCCCATATTACATGAAACCTATTGGATACTTCTTGTAAATCTCTTCCTCGAACTCACTATGAAGAAAGGGTGTCTTTATATCCATCTATTCAAGATATAGATATTCCAATGCAATAAAACTTATCATTATCTGGATATCTGAATGTTTAACTACTGGTGAGAATATTTTTTAGAAATCAATACCTTCCTTCTATAAAAATCCATTTTCCACTAGTTGTGATTTTTAATTCATCTTTCCACTAGCCTACTCTTTAAATCAAAAAATCCACTTATTCTCTAATAACTTTTTACCTTATAGTAACTCCATCAACTCCCATGATATGTTAGTTTTCAATGAATCCATACATTCATTAATTAGAAACTTCCAATATTTATAATCATTAAGTGATGTCACTTATTATAGACATTTTGGTTCTCCTACATCCATTAAGAGTATAAAATTAATATTATCCCCAAATATTAGAACTAATATTATGATTTTAGTTGATCTTATAAAATAAATTGGATATTAGGAACCATTCAGATCTTCTGCAACTTTCAAATTCCTATCTTCTAGTAATTCCACTCGAGATTTATCCACCCTTGAACTTTATTGCATCTCTTATAATGTTCTTACTATTGGACTAGTGATTATTTCAACATTATCATTAAAGTTATCTGAAAGTTTCAATCTTTTGGTGTTATCACTATAATCAACATGGAATTTAATGGTTGATTTTTATCCCTCAAAACCCTTCTCCTACAAGTTTGGGTCATTCCATATAATATTCTAATCAAATATAACATCTCTAATCTTGATGAATTGTCTCCTATAAACATCATATATTCTATGTTCAAAATTTTCATCTCTATATTTGATGAAAAATGCATTTTGATGTCAGGATTGAGTCTAGATTGATCCATATAATCAATATGCAGATACACCAAACTTATAAATACTTTATGGTGGTTAAATTATGATCATTTACCAGAACACAAATCCTCTAGAATCTCTTACCCTACAACTGATGTTGGACTTATATTGATGAGATATGTCACTATTTTGAGTGCCTCTACTTAAATCCTCTTAGGTATTTCTGAATGAAACCTTATACTAATATCTTCCTCATGTTTGATTCATGAATTCATCCACTCAATTATTTTATAAATTTATGGTCAATGTCATCTTATTCCTTATACCTTTATTCTTACAAAAATTATAAAACTTTTATTTAGTGTATTCACCATCGTTATCTGTATGAAAACACTTCAAATGCTTACCTCCTTCTCTTTTTTCCAAATATTTTCATTGAATGAAAACATGAAAACCATCAGACACATGATTCATAAAGTAAATCCATACTTATTAAGTATCATCATCGATAAAGGTTGAAAAGTTGATAGAACCATTATAAGACAAACCAAGGGAAAGTCCCCATACATCAGAATTTATAAGTTCTAAATTTCAACTTTTGTTCTTCTGTCCATTTAAATTGAAGGTCACCCTTTTTTACATCCCCATAACACATATTTTATATATTTATATTTCTATGTGATCAAGATTTAATATTTAATTTACTATTAGAACTTCCATGTTCTTCTCATTGAGGTGACCAAGCCCAAAATTCCAAACTTATGGAACTTCCATTAAAGAAATTTCAACCAGTTCAATTTCATTTTTTCTTCCAATCAAAAAAAAATAGTTAGATATTTTACTCCTATTTCAATTACCAAGGATACTTGATTAAAATTTTATACAAAATTTACAAAGGTAGTGAGTTATCCTTCCTCATTAATTTATCTAATGGAAATAACGTTTTTCTGTAGACCTAGGATGTTCTTAACTTTTGTAAGATTTAATGATCCTATATTCTCCATCTGGATGTTAACATATCCTTTTCAAAAAACTTTCAGGGCTTCACCATCCACTAGATTAACTTTCACAAATTTCCTAGATATAGAATTTACCATGAATATATGATCTCTAGTTGAAGGTTAATATGCTCCAAATTTAATCACCCAAGCTTCCACCAGAGTGTTGACACTAAGAAAGAGTTGGTTTCCTCCTTCTATTATACTGAATTAATTTAAACTTTTGGATGTTGACACACTTATGGTGTTCTCCTTATGACTCTTACAATTCTTCTTGATATTCCCTTTCTTCCCACAACTCTAACATGGAGGACATGGATCAACCAACTTACTCTAACTTCTTTCTCGAGACTTATCTTCTAAATCTTTCTTTTGATAAAATTGCTTCTGTTGAGGTGACCATCCTCATACATCATTATTGAGTAAACTTTCAAATAATACTTGGAATTTTTTATGCTTGAGATTTTCATTGAGGATTAGATTCAATATATCCACAAACACCAAGTCTATTTTTATGTCAAATTTATTGACCACAGTAACCATTGCATCCTAGATCTCCAGAAGTGAAGATAATAGAATCTATTCCCATAAATAATAATTTAATATTACCCTTAAGGATTTGATATATCCTTATATCATGTTAAATTCAATAACATAATCTAATTCTAGTCTTCCTTCCACTAACCTTAAGCTAAATAATCACTGCAATATGAATACTTTGTTAAGTTTCTTTGGTTTCTCATATATGTCTGTCAATGCTTTAATAACATCCACTATAATTTTCTTTTACTAGATGTTGAATGAAAAATTAATTTTCAAAGACATCCTCAACAACACTAAAACCTTCCTAGTAAACTGATCCCATTCCACCTTCTCCATATTCTCTGGATGTTCACATGTGATTAGAAGATCCTAGTCCTTTGAAATCAGATATCCCTCCAGCTATATTCTATAGAATCCAAAACTTTTCCTATTGAATTTAACTATTTGGATCTTGAATTTATCTAATTTTATAACTTATTCTAACATTAAACTAGCACTAAAAAATGAAATCTTATTAAGTAAAAAGCGAACAAAATTTGAGTTGATTCTAGTGTGTTGAACTAAATCCCAAGATCTGAGACTGCATGTTGGGAGGGAAACCTACTGGTTTCCTAAGATTCTAATTAGACCACCATAACTTTCAACCTTGGACCATTATAAATTTTTATGTGAATTAGTACAGTGGAAAAATGAACCTCTAAAACATCGCCTCCCATGGCTGAGTGTACCAGAAGTAGAAAGACACTGCACCCTACCCATCTCACAAATTCAACCTAACAAACACTCAATAAAACCTCATAAACATCCAAGTAAATGAAATTAAAATAATTAATGCACATAAAATAAGGAAATGAACAAAAAGTACTAACATTATTTGGATGTGTTTTCCCACTTTCATAGAAGAAACATTGCGACTTTCTTTGTATTCACTAGAAGTACAAGATTACATTCAACTAACAAAACAATCAATAAGATTCCATTATATAGTATTAAATATCTATATATATTGTACATAAATAGTATGTATTTTTCTTATCAATGATATACTATTTGTATATGCAATTAACTATATAGATTAGTCTCCACTTACTTTTATAGAAAACTCCAATCATTCATCTTAGTTTCATTTCCATCCTATATTCATGGAACGTACTCAATATGGAATATCATTGGTGATCTATAGTAACTTCATTGAAAATACCACTTTCTTCAGAAACCATCTCTATAAACTTCATTATAGAGTCTTCTCCAAACATTATGGACCTCTGTAACTTCATTAAAATATATGAACTTCTAAAGGTTCTACATCCATTGAGATACCTTGAACTATCACTGCCTGCCTAGAGAGTCCAACCAGCTTCTACTGAATATCTTCTAGTGAATGTAATTACATTGATTTAACTTCCACTAATTTGAAACTAGGATTCATATCCCAAAAAAATCTACATGTGGAAACTCTAAATTCAGAACTGATCATGGGCCAGCAGGACAAGTGAGTTTGGGTTAGGGAAAGTTTTTGAAAATATATCTATATATAAAAAAGGTTTTATGAATATCCATCATGAGTAGTAAACCTTCATGGGTAAACCCATTCACATAAGGTTTTACCTATGGGATTAGAAATTTACATTATATATATATATTGTTAGCCTCATATTTAAAATTTTAAAAAATACCTTTATCCCCATCAACTCAATGCATATGTAGCCAAAAGTTTGAAGACCAGGCCCTACATGTAACACCCCAAGATTTTAAATGAAAAAAGTTGAGTTTGATATCATATATGAAATTAAATACCAATATTAGATGATAATTTAACACCCCAAAACATTATAATATATTTCCTTTTAAATAAATTTTATCTCTTTAATAGCTTGCTGAACAAACAACCACGAGTCTAAATGAACTGTAATATCATATACCATTATAAACTACCTATTAAATTGGAAGGTATGAATATCAAATTTTTTTAAAATTATTTTTATATATTGATTATTAATTAAATAATCATCATTTAAAATAAAAAGTAATGTTTTTTAAAAAACTATATTTTCTAAAAAAATGGTGTAGTTGCAATTTGTGCACATAATTTAAAATTAATTTTTACCAACTTTAGAAAATGTAATTTAAAATTTGAACTTATTTTTGAAACCATCATATCAAAATTAACTTAGGGTGAATTTTTGGTATTTTTTAGAAAAGCTTCATTTTTTGATGAATGGTGAAAAAATAATGATTTTTATTGAAAATTGCCTTTTCATTTAAATAATTTATATGGTTAAATTATTCTTTAAATTTATTTAAAAGTAAAATTAGTTCAATTATATTAAAATTTTACTAATTTAGTTCATTTTAATCAAATTTATTTTTACTTTTGATATTAAAATTTTTTACTTATGAGAATTTTGTCTTTGGAAACTTACTTTTTCGTCACATCCACAGGCATAATTTTAAATTGTATTATTCCAATTATGGGAATATAATTTAGAAAAATTGATTACATATTTGGAATAATCATAATTATATTATATAATAAGTTTAACTTAATTTTTTACTATAATTAATAGTAAAAACAGTAAAAATTAATTACCATAATAAGGTAAAAACGAGTTGACTAGGGATTAAACAAAGAATATAAGGATTTAAAATAACCTAAAAATTGTCCAAAAACCATTTTATTGATATATTTATACATTATAACCTATAAGTTTTGATAATGAACCATATTAGAGGCTTTTATAATGATAAAAACATGGGTGTAATTGATTCTTTTCAAAAGTTCCAAGTGTGTCCTCTCCCCCAGTTATAAAAGGCAACCAACTCTCCTCCCCTATTCACACTTCCAAATAAAATTGTTTTGTAAAATACCTACCCAAATCACTTAATTAATCCCATTAAAACATCCTAGAATCATGTTTTTGATTATTAAATCTAGCCTAATATGGATTTTGGTGCAAACCTAAAGAAGTTGTCTCAAGAAGAGGTGATGTTCTTAAACGAGCGTTTTAATTTTGTTTCTTATTAAACCTCATTAAAATATTATTAAACCATGACTATATTATAAAATAAGTATATTATATACACTTATATGTTATTATATTAAGTTAAATACCTATATCCATGTCTTATTCCATCAAATGAGAAATGAAACTATCGATAGTGTGTACGAAAAACTACCGCCTCGTGAACTGATGTAGTTCATTTTCCATTAACACCTTTAAGGATGGATATAATGATAGATTTAACACATTTATATGGTATTTATGATTTTATTATACTTATATAATTATAATATCACATATTACTTCTTACTTTCCATGTTGTTTAAAATATGATCACGTCACTTGTGTGTACAGCGGACTACCACCTTGCTAAGCTATGTAATTCATTTCTCACTTATGATTTACATGAAAACTAATAAATTTAAATTTAATTAAAATATGTGATATATATAGAATTAAATTGATTATATAATATTAATATATCACCCACTTCCTTACCATTTCACTATTTAATGGAATGATATCATCGCTCGTGTGTACGTACAACCTACCGCCTCTACGAAGTGATGTGATTCATTTTACTTGTACAACCTTCAAAATGATTATAAAAATGTATACAATGATTCAATATGATATTTATAATATTAATATAATTATTTATATAATATATCAATATCCTATACCCAAGAACCATAACTTTCTTGACAAAACAAATCATGAGAAAACAAGGCAATTAACACCTGAAATAATGGAAATAATGAAATATTATTAACAAATGGGTGATAGAATATTATAAAAGGATAATATATTATATTATAAATATGAATATGATTTTGTTATAAATTAATAACATTCTTTAAACCATTATACATGATATTAAATAATTTTCAACCAAAAAGAAGAGTGAGTTAAGGGACTTCATCTCAATTTCCCTTCATTGAGGCATATTGTAATGTTATAAACCCAATTTATTTAGCATGGTGTATATAATTCCACTTTGAAATTTAATATCATGATTCCTTAATAATTAATGGTATTTTAATTTACATTTTTAATTATTTAATCCAAATTTTGTTTAACTTAAAAGTTACTAAGTGGTAAATAATTTCATAACTCAATTTATTTTTATTGGGTTATATTACTTCTTAATTACCTTTAATATTATAAGATTATGTATATTTTATTAAATTTAAAAATAAAATATCTTTTCCACTTATTTTATGAATATTTAAATTTTATGCACTTAATTGATTTATTGGTTAATTCTTACTTCAACGTTATGATCTTTGTAAGGGTTTATTTCACAATCATGTTTTAATTGATATTGTTTATGAATTAATTTATATTCAAGGAAATTATTTTATCATTGGATAATAAAACCCTTTATTTTTATTCTAATCTGGTTATTCATTAACTTTTCAAGTAATAGTACCATTTTTTCCACTCTTTGGTATTTAAAATGATTGAGAATTTTTTTAATAAAATTTAACTTCATTTCTCTCTTCGATTGAAAATAATTTTTCTTCCATATCTATATTTCTAAAAATGTTTTCAAAAATGTTTTAACATTGTACAAATTATTTATTAAATAAATTTTTACCCATGTTTTACTTTTTAAAAAATGTTTTGAAAGGAATCTTCTTGTCTCTTTCTAAAGGAGGTGTTTTTTACCCTTTTTAAAATAGTGGAAAGGAATATATTTTTTTAACTTATATGGCATATACATAATTTCCTACTTTTATGAACTCTAATTTCATTAAATATTCCTTTTTAATTTTACAATTTTTATTTTTAAAAGAAAATGTTTTTCTTAATATTTTATAAATTATAGTTTCTAAAAAAGGTTATTTTTAAAGTAGAAATATTATTTTCCTTAAGAATGTTTTTAAATATATATTGTATTGATACCACACTTATTTTTCCTCTAGATGGTTTATGATTGGCTTGACCAAGAATATTTTTGACATTCAATTCCTTGATTCTTTTTTGTAATTATTAACTTTCCCTTGAAATATTCACTTTCCTCGGATTATTAGACATTAAATTTCCCCTAAATATCCATATTAATTATCATGGATATTATTATTACTAAAACCATATATAATTTCTAAATACATTGTTTTACTTTGAAAGTTATTTGATTGACTAGGTAAATATTAAGAAATATGTATTCTTTAATCAATACAGATATTGGTTTATAAGGAATATTGATTCATGAATTCAATTTATTATTCTATATATTAGGAATGCTTTGGATATGTAGTTATGGGTGGGGCCCAGTTATAGATAGCCCCATGATGCATCTATAGTCTCATGAGATGAATCATTTTTCTATCCTTAGTTAAATCGGTTTCTGGTGTATACCTACTCATCAGTTTTATACATTCTTGTGAAAGGTTATGACAGTAGATATATCATGATACTTGAGATCATGGCATCCAATAATTAAGCATTTCCTTCATCAAGAATTTAGTTATTAATATCCATGATATTTTCACAATGATATTATCTATGGATGTATTTCATTCTCAATTTATTGATTAAATGTCATGTGTTTTCAATTATTTACCTTTAAATATTGATTATGACTTATCTAATCATGATAGTAAAATTATTTTAATGGAATGTGTGTTTAGTTATTTACTTCTCCATGTTGATTATTATTATTTATTCATGATTTCCTCCATTGTACTTAACCATTACCAAACATTTGATCTCATCCTTATTGTTTTTCCTTTCCTATGAATCTAGGAAGTGTGTTATGAATGATATGTATGGATATGATTTAAGGAATAATGATATTATCTAAAAAATTATGTTTTTATTTTTCTATTCAAATGTAATATAGGAATAATGTATGTATCTAGTCTACCAAGACTGCTAAACTATTTGTTCCTTCAGTATGTGATTCTTTTTATCTTATTCTAATGTAATAAAGAAGACATTGGCTCTGGGATATTGGGTTTAGGATCAATATAGTTAGTATTAGAAGAATTTTAGTAGAAACCTTGGGAACTAGATTTGGGAAAACATATATTAGGGAATATAACCCTATAATAAAATTTGAGGATAAGTATAGAAGAACATCATAAAGTTTTGGTAAGGTATAAATTAGGTGTTTTTTTCTGGAAATACAACATTATCTGGATAATATAAGTGGATGTAGTTTTAGAATAGATGTACCTAGTGGTAATAAGTCTAAAAATGAATGTCAGGATTAACTCGAGAATAATTTTTACATGATAATGGGCCTTACTGCACACCTAGTTTGACACTCCCTAAAGATATGCTTTGGATAATTCACATTTTCTTTACAAATAATTGTGAAGGATTTGAATAGATGATGACAATGAATTACCTAGGATAAACCTAAGTTTTTTTAGTTTTAAAAGAATATTTTGTGATTTAGAAAACCAATAAATGATTATATGGTTTTCCCACTATTATTACTAGAAAAGTTGGGGGCAAGACCATTTATTTAAAAAAGAGAAAAACATAGACCCCTTTTGAACTATGAAAAAGGAGAACCCATCACAAACCCGAAGGTACAGAGGCACATAGGCCTTAAAAAATAGAGGTCTGAGAGCCCAATGGCACAAATCCCATTACAAATCATATGTCACATAGGAAAATATTCCTATATACCCAAGCATAAAGGCTTATCAAAGGGCATAATAACCAAAAGATGACTTGAAGGCACATACTCCACCCACAACCACAGATCTACGGCACAACCCCACCCATGAGGCCGCAACCCTAAGGAACAATGGAAATCTGATCTACAACCCTATGCCTATCGTCTGTACTAAGGGCAACACACTTCTGATCCATCTACCAAGGTCCAGACCTGTAGATCTACAGCTGCCTTCATACCCATCGGCAGAATCCGCTTCCATCGCAAGGGCCACTGCTGGGACAAGCTGGTGCTGTTGAACCACATCCTTGCTAGGCAAAAAAACATTGCCACTGCTACTTGACCACCAGACCTCCCATCACTGTTGTCGTCTGACGCACATTGTTCGCTATATGATACCCTCCACATCCCAATGCTCTATCTTCCAGAAATTTTCGATGTGACCAGATATTACACTATTCTTTTTGGTTTTAGTCAATGTTTGAAACCTAAAAGAACCATACTAACATTGAACATAAAAGACAATGTGTTGACTATGAGAAACCAAATGGGACGATGACTAGAGTGAAAGATATCATGATTATTCCTAATCAATTATCATGAAATATTATTAACAACTATACCTTAACCAACTCTAGAAATCATCAAAGAAGTGGATTATGGATTTATCTAAGATCTTTAGTGGTGAAGACCATGGAGTAAAGAAGGCTTTATTTCCTTCATGTTAGAAATGTTGAAAGATCCACCCAGTAAGGTCTCTCAAAGGAATGGTAAAAAAAATTATGTGTAGAAAATAAGGGAATAAAGAAATGAATTGTTGAGGAAAAATGAATAGTATGATAGAAGGAAATAAATTTCATCCTGGGGATCTATTTATAGTTTATTTTCTTAAATTTGGGGAACCTGGGAATTATTTGAGTCAATACCCTCTTCTAAGGGTTGACCTGTAACACCCCAAGATTTTACGAAAAATATTCTTTTTAATTTCATTAATGTCTTGTGTTGTACGCTACACCAAAAGGAGCTTTCAAAACACACATCCCAGACTTGTCTTGAATTACACGCAAGCGCGACCTTCCACGATAGCGTGTGTTGTACGCAATACTGAGTTTCGCTAAACAACGATATGCTATTAAAATATTATTAAAACTAGCCGTTATGAATAGTAATACCCACTTTTTGAAATTTTATAAATTTTATTTTGGAAAATGGACTTTAATTTTGGATTCGGAATATCTAAATTAGCCTAGGGTGAAATTTTGGTATTTTTCTGAAAACTTTCAATTTTTGATGAATAGTGAAAACACGGGGTTACTATTTAAAAACCGACTTTTTATAATTATTTATTTTATTTAAATTTATTTTAGGTCAAAATTGATACATAATACCTATATAAGTTCAATGTAATTCATTGAAGTATTTTTATAATAATTTTAGATATATAAAAATTTTATTGAACTTTTCACCGTCTTTTACCCACATCCTAGGAGAATTTGAAAATTTACATAAAACTTAATTTTACCACTTCTGTGAGTGGAATTTCAAAAATCCGAGAGACACGGTTGATGTCAGTAAGTAAAATGTGGTTCAATGAGATGAAAATAATTTTTGGTGAATAGTAACTTATTACTTTTTTTACCACGGTTAAAAGTAAATAGGGTAATTACAGGTAAAAATGATCTTATTATTACCCTAACACATGTCCTAATTCTATTGGATAAGTGTAATCCAACCAAAAACAACCTTAGGAATAAAATATGACCATTTAGGCCCACTTGGATTAGATTAGGACATTTATTATTAATTTATTTAAAGAAGGGTTAAAATAGTTAAAATCAAAGTTTAATAAGTAAATCATTTTTAATATAGGGTTATACATAAGATAAATTCGACTATAAATATTCATTAGAAATATAAAAATATTTCCTACATAATTTTATTTTATTTGTAATTTTTAGACATTAAATAATTTAATTTATTTATGACACAAAGATGATGCAGTAATTATCTTATTAATGAAATATTGACATAAATGATGTTATAAATACCCAAATAAATGTAATTTGAGACTTTTTATGAATTAAACTAATTTTATAGGTTAATATGACCTGTTAGTATTTATTTAATTAACTTTTTTCGAACTAATCATTCTGTTATTATTTTCACAAAAATTAATTACTAAATAGTGTCAAATTGACATCAAATAGTTTTGAAAACAAATATTATATTATTAATTGTTATTTTATTCCTAAAAATCTATTTTTCGGCTAAATGACTTAGATAAGGTTATATATATTAATAATAAAAAACTTGGGGTTCGTTTGGCTTGTTATAGTAAGTTTATTAACCTTATAGTGTAATAACACAAGAAGACACAGTAAAAGTAAAATTATTTAACTTAAAGTTAAATCTAAATGATAAGGTTAAAATAGGAACCTAAACTTGTCTAAATTATATTGGATGAGAGGATTTCGACCCATACCCACCTTAGATTCAAAATAAATCAATTTTGTGCTATTTAAAACCGAATTTGTCTTTATAATAAAATAATATGTTTAGTTTTTCTAAAGGAGCCCCTCTCCTCCCTTATAAAAGGGCACCTCCTCCCTCCCTTCCTCACACCAATTTGAGCCTTCAAGCTCGGCCAAAACCTGCCAAATTCTCTTCTCCACTTCCATAGAAATATCATAGAGGTCTCGGTCTTCTTCAAAGACCAATTTTAGTGCCCTAAGAGGAGGTCTCAAAGTGGTGCTTCAAAGAAGAGGTAATGTCCATTACCGATTCTTTCAACTTTATTTCTTCTTCTACTTCTTCTTCTTTAGTTGTTTCATTATGAAGTAATAACATCAGTATCATTAATATACGGATATGTTATTATAATTATGAAACAACCCTATTTAACCATCTATCCATCCTATGGAAAACGAAATCACCGCGCGTGTGTACGTACGGAATACCGTCTCCACGCTGTGGTGTAATCTGTTTTTCCAACACCATCTTACTTGGATGGGTATAATGGTGTAAAGAATAACTATAAATAGTTATTATAACATCATAATGATTATGATATATTGTATCATCCTATCCAATTCAATTCAATAATTATGGGAATGATATCATCGCTCGTGCGTACGTACGGACTACCGTCTCCACGACGCGATGAGATTCATTCTCCATGTTAACCATTTAAGAATGAATATAAAGTATATATAAGAAATAATAATGAAATATATGACATTATAAAGCTACTGGATTTATGTATATATATATATATTTATGTCATCTACTTAATTCCATTCAACTCAATAAGGAAACGAAAACAGCGTTCATGCGTACGTACGGTCTACCGTCTCCATGAACGGTGTATTTATTTCCATTTATCGATATATTATATATATATGTATATTATGAATATATATTATATATAAATAATTTTTTTACATTATGGATGTAAGTAACCATGATCTAAGTAATCATATGAATAATTAAAAGTTAAAACACGAACGACAAATGAAACGATTTTACCCAAAATGCTACTTTAACATTAATTTACAAAAGAATGGGTAATATAAAGTCATAAGTGAACCATATATGATATAATAACAATGAATATGATTCTTTAATAAGTTAATGACATTATTTAAATCATTATACGGGAGGTTCGGATACGTACGAAGCATATCGGACCTAAGGTAAGGGATAATTTTGCAAATCTCATTTTTATCCGAGATTACTTATTCATACGTATTTACTGGGGTTATTTCTATCATCCATGTCCATGTTTTATAAAAGTGTTTTCATGTATGTTTAAAGTTATTTTTACCCATTTTTGACTTTTACTACATGGTATGTAAGGAATATTTCTTTTGTTTACGTTACGAGGTACTTTTTTTTACTTTTCCAGCAAAAGTACGAGAAGAATGTTTTTTTAACTTATATGGCACGAACGGATTTTTACGGTTTTATAAAGCCTTATTTGCATGAATATTCCTTCAAAATATTTCATGACTATTTTCCAAAAAATCTCTTTCTTTTAAAATAGCATGATGTTTTGTGAAAAGAAATTGATTTTGAAGAAGAAAGGATATTTTCCTCAAGAATTCATTTCAAATGTTTTATCAAAACCATTTTCCATATAAGATGAAATTATTTCATATGTGTATGTTTTAAGTTTAATGTATCTATAATTTACATGGTTCACTTTTCTTATGATGAAATGTCCATTTTTTTTAAATGGATTATGAAATGATGGGATGCTGTTTATGAAACCCATTTTATTCTTTGGGTTATGATGAATGTTTTAAGTTTATTTTGTGGCACAAGTAAGAATGATTTCATTATGAGATAGGTGGGACCTATATCTCCCTCAAATGCATTGGGTAAAGATTTATTTCTCATGAGATAGACATGGCTGGAATTGAAAGTTAAACCGGTTCAGTAATACAGGACTAGAACGAGGAGTGAACTCGATTCAGAAAGGGACTTTGTCCACTAAGATGGTCTTGGAAGCAATGCCTTGGATAATATGGAAATCATATGATGTGCTTAATGGTTTCCATAATTACATGTTTTATTCCCATGATATTTTATCATTATTAATGTTTCTTTATGATCTATGCCTTACGTAATTCCATGTTTTATGTCATTGCTCAAGCTTTTGATGTTTAAACATTATGTTCATGTTTTTAAGTTCAAATGTATATGGTATGTTTTATTTTATCCATGATTACCCTTATTGAGCATTTGAGCTCACCCTTTTTATGTTTTCTTTTCCCCAGGATATAAAGAAAGGTTTTAGGTAAGAAAAAAAGGGAAGATCTTTATTGGGAGATGTTGAAGATCTTTCACCACGATTGGAGGATTTTATTCCGAGTTGCCAAAGACACTAAACTATTACGATCCTTGTGTGTCTGTTTTGGTTATGTATTTAGTATTCTGCAAAAGTAATGTATTGTCCATGTACGTCAAGCTTCGGGTCTCTACAGTTGGTATCAAAGGAAAGGTTTAGTCAACCTTTGGAAACTAGGATGCGAAAACGTTAGTGAGATCCCTAGAGATATTTCTAAGGTATGTCTAGGAATGTCCCTAAGGATAAGTATACATCTAGGATATAGTCCTAGAACTACGATAACGATCTTAGAATTTAACCTAAGATGTTAGATATTGAGGGTACTCCCCCTTTACTATGTTGTTTTCTCTAGAATGATTTTTGCCTCTCACAGAATTCTTTTTGTGTTTTAGTTAATAGAGGGAACCATAAGGAATTAAGTTAACATTGAATCCAATGGACAAATTGGTGACTATGAGAAACAAAATTGCGTAATTCCTAGAGAGAAAGATTTTGTGATTATGCCGAATCATTCATCGCGATATATTATTAACAAGGTGAAATTTTGTGGTATGCCTAATTCATCAAATAAGAGGAAGATAGACTTTTATACATGTTCGCATGTGGAGGAGCATAAAGAAAGGAAGATTGAGATTTCTAAAGAAGGGAAGAAGAACCTTGAGGAATACCTCAAATGGAGGGACATATGTTATCTGTGTGGAGAAAAGGGTCATAGAGTGACAGACTATTATGGAGTTCAATGTCTTATTTGTGGAGAACATGGGCATTACCCAACTCAATGCCCTGACCTAAAAAGTTACTTCTAAATCAAGGAAGGAATTATTCCAGTACAATCATTGAAGAGGATGGATTGAAGTGTTTATGTATTGGTATTCAATAATAATGTTGCTGAGTTACTTTTATGGTGTATTAGAATATTTTTGTATTAGTCTATTGTGGTTTTCAATAATTTTATTGTACCGGTAACCATGAAAAGTGATTCAAATATTTTGGAAAGCAGATGATATGCACATAATGAAGGGATAAGGAGAAAATGAGATGTTTGATAGTATTCATGAGCTCATGATTGATATAAGGACCAAGTGATATCATGGTTTGAGTATATAGAATTTTGAGGATTTTGGTATGTGGAAAGAGTTAACTTTTGACAGCACTCATGTTTTCACTAAGATTCAATGGGTATTCATTTTTCAAGAGAATACATGATTAAGGTATTCACATGACTGGAATGTGACCAACAAGATATATGAGGGATAAATGATTCCATTCACGTGATTATTATGCGACATTTCAAGTAATCATTTTCTTTATACTATGAGCTTGGACCGAAGTATTTTAGATAAGTCTAAAGATTGGAATGGATTATGTTGGACATAAGTTAGTATTGTTTAATGATAGAACTTTTTTCGATATTATTTATGGGATGTTATAGTAATGTAGTTTTAGAAAAAGGACAACCTGCAGGATTGGCAACAGCCCATCGCGTCGGACAAGGCTGTGGGAATCGAACCCACAACCGAAGTCCAACTGGCCTTTATCACATACCACTGGCCTACAGGAAGTCCCTGGTTAGTAGAAACTAGTTTTATTTTATTACGCGGTATGATATATGAAGTATAAGTTCATTCTTGGAATCATATATGATTAACCTCACCATAGATGGACTTATGTATATTTGATAACTTTTGATAACCTTTTGTTTGAAAAATATGGAATGACCCATCATTCTATCATATGATCTATTAACACTTCATGAATAACAAATTCAACTTCATTTCTTTAAGAGATGAAGTGGAAATTGTTCAAATCATGAACAACAGTGAGATTGTACCAAAATAAAGTAAGTATTTATTCTAATTCAAATTCTTCAACTTTAGGGAAATGATCTTGAAAACCAAAAATGTTGTCCTAGTGGCCTTATATCCAATGAATCAGATGGTACCCTAGATCATCAAAAATTTATGGCTTTGTGATTGTTGGATTTTTCATAGCCATGTTCTCTACCACTCTGCAACAGAACATGACAGTTAGATTTCTCTTCCATATCCATATTTTCACCTATGTTCTCCTATGTGGAAACACAGTGATTAGTTAATTTGGGTAACCGTTACGTTTCATACTTTAGCTTTTAATTCCAAGTTTTGGTATTCCTTTTTACGATGTGGGTTTCTATTAAAGAAACTTTTGAGTAGTAAACCATTTATAACCCAGACGAATTTTGAGGGCGAAATTCATTTTAAGGGGGGTATAATGTAACACCCCAAGATTTTACGAAAAATATTCATTTTAATTTCATTAATGTCTTCTGTTGTATGCTACACCAAGAGGAGATTTCACAAAACACATCCATGACTTGTCTTGCATTACACGCAAGCGTGACCTTCCACGATAGCGTGTGTTGTACGCAATACCGAGTTTCGCTAAACAACGATATGCTATTAAAATATTATTAAAACTAACCGTTATGAATAGAAATACCCACTTTTTGAAATTTTATAAATTTTATTTTTGAAAATGGACTTCAATTTTGGATTCGGAATATCGAAATTAGCCTAGGGTGAAATTTTGGTATTTTTCTGAAAACTTTCAATTTTTGATGAATAGTGAAAACACAGGGTTACTATTTAAAAACCAACTTTTTATAATTATTTATTTTATTTAAATTTATTTTAGGTCAAAATTGATACATAATACCTATATAAGTTCAATGTAATTCATTGAAGTAATTTTATAATAATTTTATATATATAAAAATTTTATTGAACTTTTCACCGTCTTTTACCCACATCCTAGGAGAATTTGCAAATTTACATAAAACTTAATTTTACCGCTTCTGTGAGTGGAATTTCAAAAATCCAAGAGACACGGTTGATTTCAGTAAGTAAAATGTGGTTCAATGAGATGAAAATAATTTTTGGTGAATAGTAACTTTTTACTTTTTTTACCACAGTTAAAAGTAAATAGGGTAATTATGGGTAAACATGATCTTATTATTACCCTAACACAAGTCCTAATTCTATTGGATAAGTTTAATTCGACCAAAAACAACCTTAGGAATAAAATATGACCATTTAGGCCCACTTGGATTAGATTAGGACATTTATTATTAATTTATTTAAAGAAGGGTTAAAATAGTTAAAATCACGGTTTAATAAGTAAAACATTTTTAATATAGGGTTATACATAAGATAAATTTGACTATAAATATTAATTATAAATCTAAAAAGATTTCCTACATAATTGTATTTTATTTGTAATTTTTAGACATTAAAAAATTTAATTTATTTATGACACAAAGATGATGCAGTAATTATCTTATTAATGAAATATTGACATAAATGATGTTATAAATACCCAAATAAATGTAATTTGAGACTTTTTATGAATTACACTAATTTTATAGGTTAATATGACATGTTATTATTTATTTAATTAACTTTTTTCGAACTAATAATTCTGTTATGTTTTTCACAAAAATCAATTACTAAATAGTGTCAATTTGACATCAAATAGTTTTTAAAATAAATATTATATTATTAATTGTTATTTTATTCCTAAAAATCTAAGTTTCGGAAAAATGAATTAGATAAGGTTATATATATTAATAATAAACAACTTGGGGTTCGTTTGGCTTGTTATAGTAAGTTTATTAACCTTATAGTGTAAGAACACAAGAAGACACGGTAAAAGTAAAATTATTTAACTTAAAGTAAAATCTAAATGATAAGGTTAAAATAGGAACCTAAACTTGTCTAAATTCTATTGGATGAGAGTATTTCGACCCATACCCACCTTAGCTTTGAAATAAATAAATTTGAAGCTATTTAAAACCGAATTTGGCTTTATAATAAAATAGTATTTTTAGTTTTTCCAAAGGAGCCCCTCTCCTCCCTTATAAAAGGGAACCTCCTCCCTCCCTTCCTCACACCAATTTGAGCCTTCAAGCTCGGCCAACCCCTGCCAAATTCTCTTCTCCGCTTACATAGAAACATCATAGAGGTCCTGGTCTTCTTAAAAGACCAATTTTAGTGCCCTAAGATGAGGTCTCAAAGAGGCGCTTCAAAGAAGAGGTAATGTCTGTTACTGATTCTTTCAACTTTATTTCTTCTTCTACTTCTTCTTATTTAGTTGTTTCATTATGAAGTAATAACATCAGTATCATTAATATACTGATATGTTATTATAATTATGAAACAACCCTATTTCACCATCTATCCATCCTACAGAAAACGAAATCACCGCGTGTGCGTACGTACAGAATACCGTCTCCACGCCGTGGTGTAATCTGTTTTTCCAACACCATCTTACTTGGATGGGTATAATGGTGTAAAGAATAACTATAAATAGTTATTATAACATCATACTGATTATGATATATTTTATCATCCTATCCAATTCAATTCAATAATTATGGGAATGATATCATCGCTCGTGTGTACGTACGGACTACCGTCTCCACGACGCGATGAGATTCATTCTCCATGTTAACCATTTAAGAATGATTATAAAGTATATATAAGCAATAATAATGAAATATATGACATTATAAATCTACTGGATTTATGTATATATATATTTATGTCATCTAATTAATTCCATTCAACTCAATAAGGAAACGAAAATAGCATTCCTGTGTACGTACGGCCTACCGTCTCCATGAACGGTGTATTTCTTTCCATTTATCGATCTATTATATATATATGTATATTATGAATATATATTATATATAAATAATGTTTTAAATTCTGGATTTAAGTAACCATGATCTAAGTAATCATATGAATAATTACAAGTTAAAACACGAACGACAAATGAAACGATTTTACCCAAAACGCTACTTTAACATTAATTTACAAAAGAATGGGTAATATAAAGCCATAAGTGAACCATATATGATATCATAACAATGAATATGATTCTGTAATAAGTCAATGACATTATTTAAATCATTATACAGGAGGTTCGGATACGTACGAAGCATATCGGACCTAAGGTAAGGGATAATTTTGCAAATCTCATTTTTATCCGAGATTGCTTATTCGTACGTATTTACTGGGGTTATTTCTATCATCCATGTCCATGTTTTATAAAAGTGTTTTCATGTATGTTTAAATTCATTTTTACCCATTTTTGACTTTTACTACATGGTATGTAAGGAATCTTTCTTTTGTTTATGTTACGAGGTACTTTTTTTGACTTTTCCGGCAAAAGTACGAGAAGAATGTTTTTTTAACTTCTATGGCACGAACGGATTTTTACGGTTTTATAAAGCCTTATTTGCATGAAGATTCATTCAAAAGATTTCATGACTATTTTCTACAAAATATCTTTCTTTTAAAATAGCATGACGTTTTGTGAAAAGAAATTGATTTTGAAGAAGAAATGATATTTTCCTCAAGAATTCATTTCAAATGTTTTATCAAAACCATTTTCCATCTTAGATGAAATTATTTAATATGTGTATGTTTTAAGTTTAATGTCTCTATAATTTACATGGTTCACTTTTATTATGATGAAATGTTTGTTTGTTTTATATGGATTATGAAATGATGGGATGCTGTTTATGAAACCCATTTTATTCTTTGGGTTATGATGAATGTTTTAAGTTTATTTTGTGGCACAAGTAAGAATGATTTTATTATGAGATGGGTGGGACCTATATCTCCCTCCAATTCATTGGGTAAAGATTTATATCTCATGAGATATACATGGCTGGAATGGAAAGTTAAACCGGTTCAGTAATACAGGACTGGAACGAGGAGTGAACTCGATTCAGAAAGTGACTTTGTCCATTAAGATGGTCTTGGCAGCAATGCCTTGGCTAATATGGAAATCATATCATGTGATTAATGGTTGCCGCAATTACATGTTTTATTCCCATGCTATTTTATCATTCTTAATGTTTCTTTATGATCTATTCCTTACGTAATTCCATGTTTTATGTCATTGCTCAAGATTTTGATGTTTAAACATTATGTTCATGTTTTTAAGTTCAAATGTATATGGTATGTTTTATTTTATCCATGCTTACCCTTACTGATCATTTGAGCTCACCCCTTTTATGTTTTCTTTTCCCCATGATATAAAGAAAGGTTTTAGGTAAGAAAAAAAAGGGAAGATCTTTATTGGGAGATGTTGAAGATCTTCCACCATGATTAGAGGATTTTATTCCGAGTTTCCAAAGACACTAAACTATTACGATCCTTGTGTGTCTGTTTTTGTTATGTATTAAGTATTCCGTAAAAGTAATGTATTTTACATGTACGTCAAGCTTAGGGTCTCTACCTAACCCATAGAAAATGGAAGGGCCTATGTTAAAATAAAAGGGTTGAAATATTTATGTATTTTTATTCAATAATTAAATAGTAGAAGTATTTTTTTAATAATGGTATTTTGGTTAAAAAATGAAACATCTAAGGATTTTTTAAAAATTCAGAAGCATACACGCCTTCATTAATTTAAGATTTAGGGATATTATCATGGGCTAAGAGTTTATGGTTGATCATAATTTCAAATTATTAAACACCCATTTTGATAATTTGTGTTGTTTGAATATAACATGATGAATGATATTTTTGGAAAACAATTATGGGAATATATCCCATTGGATTAGTATATGAAAAATATATTTGAGGAAGAATGAATTTACCTTTTTGTACTTAATATTAAAGGTATCGGTAACATTTAAGGTTTATATTATCTTTGATGTTTTAGTAATTATGCTTTTCTAAAATTTGGGAATGTTATCAGAATTATATTAATAAGGTTTTAGAAAAAGGACAACCCACATACTGGGTGACAACCCATTGCATCCAAAAAATTCCACGGGGCTTGAATCCATAATCAAAGGATGATAAGGTTTTAACACCTACAAATGACCTACATGATGTTTTAGTTAATATGTCATTTTTTTACTTAAAAATTTTATGAATAAATATTAATGATGAACTAGTGGTGTTACTGTTGAGCTTTAGAGGTTAATAACTTATTCTAACCATAATATTTTTAGAAAATATTTAGAAATAGGTGGAAAGACTTATCACTATTTTATGGATATTATAATTCATTAAAATTTAATTTTAGTGCTTTAGTCATAAATATTAATTTTTTATATTCATTTCTTGGAGTAAGGGGTGGAGTAGAAATTTATTGAATCACAACCAAAGGATGAAATAGAAACATATCAAGTAAGTATATTTCTTTATATTCTTAGACAATGAAATAATTCTTGAACTTTAGGAAAAGGATATTGAAAAAAAATATCATATTATATTCATATTTTATGAATCAAATATTATTTTCAATCATCACATATTATGGTTCTGGGGTCCTTAAGTTTCCATTGATCATTCACTTTCTTTTGATCAATTATCTCTATCACTCTCTATAATTATTTATGTTTTTCGTTTATGTCTATATCTTTACTTCACACCAATTTTTTCCTACTTGGAAACCTATTTATGTTTTAATACATATGAAATTAATATTTCTCTTTCTCTATTATCATGCAAAAGTTTTATTAACTCTTTTATGATGTGGGTTTTTCAATAATGGTATTTCCAAAGGTCAATCCCTTGATTACAAAAATCAAGTTTAAGTTGTGGGGATAAAATTTATTAAATGTGGGGAGAATGTAGCACCTTAATATTTTAAAATAAAGTTTGGTTAGATAGTGTATATGACATGAAACAAATATCTTATATGAGAATGTAACACCTTGAGTCTTTATGATATATTTCTTTTAAAATAAATTCAATCTCTTCAAAAACCTACAGAACATACAACCCTGAGAATAAATGAATCATAATATAATATAGTATTATAACCTATCAGTTAAATTGGAGGGTATGAATAGTAACAAATAATTTTTTTAAACTATTTTTATATATTTATTAGAAATAAAATATGAATCATTTAAAATAAAAATAAATGTTTTTTGAAAAACTGTATTTTTCTATAAAAAAATTTAGTCACGCATTGAGAACATAATTTTCAATTAATTTGTAACACTTTTAGAAAAGTTATTTTAAAAAATCAACTTAATTTTTTAAATCATCATATCAAAATTATCTTAGGGTTAATTTTTTGGGATTTTTCTGAAAATATTTATTTTTTTGATGAATAATAAAAAATACTAATTTTTATTGAAAACAACCTTTTCGTTTAAAAAATTTACAAGGTTAAAATATATTTTAAATTTGTTTTCAAGTAAAATTAGTTCATTTATATAATAATTTAACTAATTTAGGCCATTGGAACCAATTTCATATTAAATTTTTAATATTAAAAGCTTCTATACTTATGATAATTTTCTCTTTGGAAACCCACTTTTTCATCATGTCAATGGGTATAATTTTAAATTATATTCTGCCACTTATATAGATTTAATTTGTAAAAATTGATTCCATATTTTGAATTAGAATAATTTATATTTTATAATAAGTTTAACTTAATTTTTTACCATAATTAATAGTAAAAACAGTAAAAAATTAATTACCATAGTTAAGGTAAAAACGGGTTTACCAGGGGTTAAACTAACAAGATAAGGGTTAAAAATTACCTAAAACTTATCCAAAATCCATTTTATGGTCATATTTTTGAATGATAAAAATGTGGGTGTAATTGATTCTTTTTAAAAATTTCATGTGTGTCATATCCCCCACTTATAAAATGCCACCCCTTCTCCTCCCCTCTTAACACTTATAATTCCATTTGGTTTGGAAAATACCTAACTAAATTATTTCCTTAACCCCATAACAACATCATATAACCCTTGGTTTGATAATAAATCCATCCTATGAATGATTTTGGTGCAAACCTAAAGAAGTTGTCTAAAGAAGATGTAACATTCTTAGACTAGGGTTTTAATTTTGATTCTTATTCAACCTCCTTAAAATATTATTAAAATATAATTATATAATAATATAAATATATTAAATATAATGAAATGTTATTATGTTAAGGTAATTTTCTATATCTATATCCTACTATATCAAATGAGAAACGAAATTGTCGATCGTGTGCCCCCCCCCCCCAACATTTTTTTCAAATAAATCACTTTATGGTTGAGTGAGAACCAAACAAGAGCATGCCCAAGGAGATCCACCATTGCATACATGAGAAAAAAAAAACCCAAAAAGCACATGGTTGGGTGAGAACCAGAATTTACACCCAAAAATCATCTTCATACATACCTTCAGAAACACCTTGTTCCCTCTCAGAATCAAGAATTGAATCCTCAGACACAAGACCAGATTGACGGCTGATGGAGCGAGTATGCATCCTACACAACCAACCTGCCTCCAGACTGACATTGACCTGTGAGGAAACACCCAAATTGAATAGCTCTCTTTCTTTCCCCCACAGTTTTGTCTTTCTTTTTGGTTGGGTCATAGTAATGGGTGCCACTTGTCGATCGTGTGCACGGTGGACTACCACTTCGTGAACCGATGTAATTTGTTTTCCATCACTATCTTTAAAGGACAAATATAATGATAGATTTAACACATGTATATAATATTTATGATATTATAATAATTATGTAATTATAATATCACATATACCTTCCTACTCTACTTTTTTTTTAAATATGATAACGTCGCTCGTGTGTATGACGGACTACCACCTCATGAAGTGATGTGATTCATTTTTAACTTACACTTTACATGAAAAGTAATAAGGTTAAATTTAATGAATATATGTGATATAAATGAAAATATATTTATTCTTTAATATTATTATATCACCCAATTCCTTACCCTCTCACTCGTTAATGGAATGATATTGATGCTTGTGCGTACGTATGACCTACTATATCCACGAAGTGATGTGATTCATTTTCCATGTATAAAATTAAATAATAATTATAAAAATTTATACAATGAGTAAATAAGACATTTATAACATTAATATAGTTCTATATATAATTTATCCATATCATATACCCATGAATCATAACTTTCATGACAAAACAAGCCAGAGAAAATAAGGTAATTAACACAAAAAACAATGAAAATAATGAAATTTTATTAACAAATGGGTGGTAAAATGTTATAATAGGATCATATATGATTTTATAAATATGAATATGGTTATTTTATAAATTAATAACATTATTAAAACGAATATTCAGTATATTAAAGTATGTTCAACCAAAAGGAAGTGTATGGTATGGGAGTTCATCTCAATTTTCCTTCATTGAGTCATATTGTAATGTTATACACCTAATTTATTTTATATAGTGCATATAATTCCACTTTTAATGTAATATAATTATTACTTAATAATTCATGGTATTTTAATTTTTAATTTTAATTATTACATCCAAAGGTATTTTGACTTAAAATTTACTTAGTGGTAAATAATTTCATAACTCAGTTTCTTTTAATTGGGTTATATTACTTCTTCATTATATTTAATATTATAAGATTATGTGTGTAATGGATTTTGACTATAATTTTTTTTTACTTATTTTATTTGAATTTAAATTTCATACACTTAATCAATTCATTTGTCAATTCTCATGTTAATATTATGAACTTTCTAAAGGTTTATTTCACAGTCATGTTTTAATCGAGATTATTTATGCTTGAATTTCCATTGAAGGAAATTATTTTATAATTGGATAATAAATCACTTTTATTTTCTTCTCCTATAGTTATTAATCATGTTTTCAAGTAATAGTACCATTTTCCCACTCTTTGGTACTTAAAATGGTTAATAAATTTTTTTTAATAAAATCGTACTCCACTTCTCTTTTTGATCAAAAAATATTTTTATTACATATAAATGTTTCTAAAAGTGTTTTCAAAATTTTTTTAACATTATTCAAATGATTTATTAGAGAAATTTATACCCATGTTTTACTTTATACAAAATGGTTTGAAAGTAAACTTCTTGTATCTTTCCGAATGAGGTTCCTTTTTACCCTTTTTATAATAGTGTGAAAGGAATGTTTTATTAGCTTATAAAACATGTATGGAATTTCATTCCATCATGACCTCTTATTTCCTTGAATATTACTTTGAAATTTTAAAAGGTTTAATTTTAAAATAAAATATTTTTCCTTAATATTTTGTAAATTTCTAGTTTTTTAAAAAGTAATTTTCAAAGTGGAAAGGTCATTTTCCTCAAAAATGTTTTTATAGTTATTTTTATGGAATTTATATTAATAAATAAAAAAACCTTTTATTTTAAAAATACTCCACTAGGGATATGTTATATTTATACCATCATTATTCTTCCTCTGGGTGGTTTATGATTATTTTTATTAAGGATAGCATTGAAATTCACTTCCTTGATTCATTTTTGTATTAATTAACTTTATCTTTAAATATTCAATTTACTTTGATAATTGGACATTAAATTTATCCTAATTATCCATATTATTTATCATGGATATTCCTATTACTTAAACATTATATCATTTTAACATGTTCTATTTTACTTTGAAAGTTATTTGATTGACTTTGGAAATATTGGTAAATCTCTATTCTTTAATAAATATTTATATTAGTTGATAAGGAATTTTGATTCATGAATTAAATCAATTATTCAATATATGAGGAATGATTTGGACACGTAGTTATGGGTGGGGCCCAGTTATATAAAAACCTTTGATGCATTGGTAGTCTCCTGAGATGAATCAGTTGACTAGCCTTAGTTAAATAGGTTTCTAGTGTATACCTAACCATCCATTTTAAAGTTTCTTATGAAAGGTCTTGACAGTATAGGTATCATGATTCTTGTGATCATGATATATAATAATTAAATATTTCCTTCATTAATAATTTAGTTATTATTATCCATTATATTTTCACAATGATATTATATATGGATAAATATCATTATTTTTTTGATTAAAAGACATGTGCTTTTAGTTATTTACCTTTCCATATTGATTATTCCTTATCTAATCATGATAGGTAAATTATTAAATGGAATGTGTGTTTAGTTATTTACCTTTCCATGTTGATTATTCTTATTGATTCACAACATCTTCCACTATAATTAACCCTTACTAAGAATTTTAGCTCACCATTATTTTTTTCCCTTTTCAAGAATCTAGGAAGTTTACTATGAATGGTATGCAATGATATTATAGTGGGAATAATGATATTCTTGAAAACAATTATGTTGTAATTTATGTATTCAAATGTAATATATAAATCATATATGTACCTTATTCTCCAAGACTACTCTACAATTTGGTCCTTTGATATTTGATTCCTTGTTTCTTATGCCAATGTAATAATGTCATGACCCCCTCCCCTGAAAGTGTACCCCTTTTAGGCTGACAATGTGATAAGGGAGATGGTGACTACTCGAGTCCCACCTTTAGTAGGCCCTGAGTTGGTGACTAGTATAGAGGGTATAATAATCATCCAATGGGAGGTATTACTCTCAAAGAAAACATGTGGAAGACAGAGATAAGACATATACACAAAAAAAAAGAATCATATATATAAATAAATCCTAAGTAAAAACATTCAATGTTATAAAGTACTAAACAACTGAAAGGAAAACTACAAGTACTAAAAAGGTAAATATGATAATGACCAAAAAACCAAAATAGATCCTGAAAAACCATGAGCTAGTAATATCCATCCCAATCTCCAACCTGTTCTGGATAACCTGAAAATAGTGTATATATACATTGGGTGAGCATAATAGTATACTCAATAAGATCCTCCCTAGAGCCTCTCATTCAAAAGATAAAGAAAGCATGCTAAAGCATAATGAACAATAGTGAAACTAACTAGACACCAAAAAATGTATACTAATTTCCTAGAATCACCATGGATAACTCTCACCAAGTATCGCATACAAGATAGAATATAATATAATCATGAAACATCAATGGTACCTCGCTACCGATTCCCCATTGGTTTTTCATTCTTCCCCAACATTTCATGTCACGATCCATCTCTATCCAAAATAATCCAACCCCTAGACACCTAGGAAAGGCATCACAACATACACCTCATGCATCAAATCATCACATCATCCCATCCAAATATTCATATATAGTAACCAAGAAGTTTATGGGAGCCACCACAATCTGTATGACATCTATCACACATCAGGTATTACACATCATGTCATCATAGTCCATACACCAAGTTAGTACCTCAAGCCATCATGTCCTATACACATCATACTTATAATAATACTTTGGATACTATATCTAGAGATACATGTGTGTGAAATAACCATAAAACATCACAACCCTCTAAACACATATATGGGGAAACTAACCACCATGCATACCAATACAAGTTACTACCAAGATTAGAGAGTGGGGCTAGAGGGGGTAGTTAACCATCCATCCACCCACCTGGGATGTTAGGGGAAACACCCTCCCAGATTCCATTGGGTGTCAGTCACCCTAACTGACATAGGTGGTGTAGTGTATGAAAAAAAATATAGGATATAATATATATCACAACCACACTACAGGAATAACCTTGCCCAAATACCAACTGTAGCTATCATTAATCAGACACCTGACTGCCACTTCTAGGGACTATATTTCTTATAAGCACACAAGAATTTAAATAACTATATTAAATAATTTTTTTATTTATCATTTAATTTCACTAATTTATTCATTATCCATTAAATTAACCATTAACATCATTTAAAGATTCAATCATTAACTACCAGCATGAATTCAATGCCCTCCAGGCATAAACCAAACATAGTCCATAGTTTCTCAAGATTAACATTATTTCCTCATTTTCATTATAATAATACCAACCCCATGGTTTAGTAATTATTTATTCATTATTATCATCATTTAATAATCTAGGTACTCTAGGAAAACTATATAAAGCTACCAATAAGAGGAAACATGCAAATAAGAACATGCAGATGCCTCAATTAGTGGGGTAAGGAATAAAGATTAAACAAGAAACTCATCCATTGACCACTAAATAGATTCATTTCAAGAAATCATACAACTTTATCACATAATATGGTAAGCATATCTTGAACTCATTCCATCATCTTCAGTGTCATTCCCGACACCCACATGCATATATTGATGCATCTCGCCATCACAGGTATAAACTACTACCACATTATCTGAGCCTCCCTACCCACATCACATAAGCTATCTCAAGCTTATCCATCCCAGGATAATATCACATAGTAAATAGAATATCACATTAAAATAACATCACACATCGGTAATAAAAAAGCAGAACCAATAGGGAATCTAGGCCCTAAATCCAGACATCCAACCTTCACACAAAACAAGCTCTCATCCCTCCAATCACAAGACACTCAGCCTTCTCAAGAAAATGGGTAATTTAGGAACTAACAATTATATTTATCAGAAAACTTATTTTCATTACATAATTAATTAACCAATACATTATTCACAGGCTCAATTTATGGGAAACCTAAGTCATCATGCTATAGAAAGTTATCAAAAGTTAAACATGCTCTTAATATTAAAACCAGTTTCGACAAAATTAGAGAACTTCCATTCTCATTAACATGACTTTCATTTCAACATTCTCAAAAATAATTATCATGATTTAAATTATTTATCAATTGAATTAATATAGAAGAACACATATAATTAATCATTCACATTCCATCAATTTTAATATCATAAAATTATAAGAAACATTGTATTAATTACAATATGCCTCTTATTTAATTCGTAATCCAATTAATCAATTAATTATGTATTTATGTTCTTTAACCTTTCCATCAAGAGAAACATGTTAATCTATATCATAATAAGACATTATAACAAGCATAACATATATATAACACTATCTTTAAAATCAAGGGGAAAACCATTATCATGGTATGAAGCAACAACATTGACATGCGATCACTATCCAATTCTTTATTAATCTCATTCTATAATTATTAGGTTAATTCCATTTCCATCTAAAGGGATAAACTATTATAACTTTATGATTGCATATAAATAAATAGGATAAGAAATGAATCCCCTTCCTCAAAGTCATCAACATTATTCGCATGAGAATGAAGCAACATCTTAGATCCCAATCACCGCTCCCACAAGATCTGCATCCCTCTATGGATTCTACACCACAACCTTTCCAAAAAACAAAAAATAGAACTCTATTAGAATGATGGAGAGAAACCTTCATCACATAGAAAGAAGAAATGGGAGGATCCAGATCGAATATATATGAGAGAAAAAGGTTGGAAATACCTCACATCACAATGGATCGAACAGAGAAAGCTAATAATTGATCCCTGATGAAGGGATACCAAAACACCTAAAAAGAGTGCCATAGATCGCTTGGAAATTTAGAAAAAGGCATAGGATTTGAAAAAACCAGAGGCAATGCAACTTATAAAGGCATGTTTCATAGAATATTTTCACAGATTGAAACCATTTCTTGTTTTTTAAGTATTTAGTTATATGTTCTATAAAAAACATGTCACCTCAGAACATTTAACCTCAAATTGATTAGCATTGTAAGGAACCCCATGAACTAACCTCACACAATACGTGAACAGATTCTGGTCCATGAATGGGGCCCTCACTCAAGATGTGAACCCTTCATTCATGATGTGAAACAATTACACATCTTGAATTCTCCCTTTTCCCTACTTTTAGCAGTCAAATAGCACCAGAACTACACTAGACCTCCTTTGATAACCACATGATTTGGAAACTCGCAAAGGGTTAGACTAGATGGATTTGGGCCCTTACATTAGATACTTCTCAAAACATTCTCATCCTTGATAACATAAAACCAAACCCATATAGAAAACAAAAAGGGGTCATCTGAATAGTCACCCTGTGAGATACCTCTCAAGGATATCACCATTATAGGAGCTCAACCACCTCATCAAAAAAATGACATGAAACCACATAACAGAAACAACCCTCTTCTAAATAATCTCCTTGGGAAGATACCTCTAAAAAAGAGTAAGGTTTCCAATAAGAAATAAGAGGGAAACTTATCATAAACTAGAAAGGTCAACATCTACAAAATAAACAACATTACAAGATAAGAGATAAACATCAAATATATCAGGGTACTAAGTTCACATATGTTACTCATGTTACCAGACACTCTCCTTAACACCATCATTTCACCACAAGACATGATCCAAGGTAATATCACACCCACAAAACACCTTATCCTGGAGGTCTTGGATTTCTATAGGCCACTCCTAGAATGTTGCATCATCATCAACATTGATCTCTTCCAAATAGATGACATGATATTTTCCATGAAGATAACGATAGATCTACAACATGTGAAAGAAAAAATTTACTCTAATCATTTGTATGAGAAGTGATATCTGATACATCATGGGTCTAACATGAGCCAACACCTTGAAAGTCCCAACAAACTGGGGAGAAAGATCACTCTTATGACCAAAACATCACTAAAAATAATGAGGAGTCACATTTAGGAACACATGATCTCATAAGTCTAACTCTAGATGTCTCCTATTATGATTGACATAGGATTTATGATGATATTGTGTTGTCTTCATCCTATCATGAATTACCTATACCATCTATTTCATATTCTATACTTGTTTCATCTTGATAATTGCTAATTCTATGAACCCCATCCAGCATAATTGAGAATGGTAAGGACAGTCATATAAAGATTAAAATGGGTTTATAGCAATGGTGGAGTGGAAACTATTATTGTAAGCAAACTCAACCAAGGGCAGGCACCTCATCCAATAACCATTAAAATACACGACACAAGAGAAAAACATATTTTCAAGAGTTTGGATGGTCCCCTCTATTAAACCATCTATCTATAGATGAAAAGTAGTGTTAAGGCATAAATGATATCCAAAATCATGCTAGAGACATTTCTAGGAACTAGATGTAAAATGAGTATCCCAATAATAGATGATCTTCCTTGGGACTACATGGAGTCACACCACCTCCTTCATATACTACATTGATAAAAGCTCAACTAATATTGAATCCATGATCACTATAAAGTGGGATGATTTCATAAAATGATCCACTATCACCCATATAACACCATAACATCCATAATATCGAGGTAAAAAAATAACAAAATCCATAGATATATCTTCCCACAACCAATGGGGAACATTTAATGGATGGATCAAACCACCAAGAACACAATGATCAGCCTTCCCTTTATAGCAGACCAAAGATAGAGAAACAAAATTTGCAACTTCACACTTCAACCCAGGACACTAAAAATGACCTCTCAAAGATAGATACATCTTTTTCATTTCAGGATTTACCAATAAAGTTTAGTTATGGAAATAATATAGAAACATCTCACACATCACTAAAGGAACAAAAATCCTTCCTTGGAACAACACCCGGTGTTGTCTATCCTTAGTACAACCATTAGGGGAATCACCAAAAAATAAATCAATCTCTCCAAACCTCCACCTCAGAATCCCCCAATTGGGAATCATCCACCTAATGCAAAAAAAAAACTACATCATTATATGGAAATTAAAAACTATACCTCTAACCTCTCCCATATCAAGATTCACCATTTAAATTTCTTCTATTACTCCCTAGGAAATCTAGATTCATGCAAAGAATCACTACGTGACTTCCTTCTTAGTGAATTGGCTACAAAATTTCCCTTTTTTGGTGTATATGAAATCTTTAATTCATAGTACTATAAGAATTTTATCCTCTAACTCTAATGGAAGTTCAATTAATGCTGGGAGAAGACATACCTTAGGATCTTATGATTGGTAAAAACTAAAAAATGATCATTGATGAGGTAATGTCACTACAGCTTTGATGAAAACATAAATTCTATGAACTCAATATCATGGGTGGAATAGTTATTCTCATGGGGACGTAACTTCTAAGACCCATAATAAACAAATGATTTTTACTACATCAGAACACATCCTAATCCAATATGTGCACATAAAACCTCAAACTAAACTCCTTCTTCTAGGAAAAAAGTACTTGAGCACTAAACAACTTCTCCTTCATGTACTTGAAAGCTGCCTGACACTAGTCAGTATACAAGAATACCTAATCCTTTCTGGTATAGGTTGTCAAAGTAGTCACAACCCGAGAGAAATTGGCTATGAAACCCATGTAATAACTTGAAATAATAAGGAAACTTGACACTTATACCACTTTCTTGGGAGATTCCCAAGAAACAACTGCATTTATCTTCAAAGGATCCACAACTAATCCCTACTGGGACATGACATTCACCAAGAAACAGACTTCAAAAGTCTATAACTAAAACTTTGAAAACCTCCTTAACAGCGTCTCATGATGTATAACTCCTAAAATGGAATGTATATTCTCTGTAATCTCCTCCACAAACAGAGATTACACAAGGATTTCATCAATGAAAACCACCATGAAGTCATCTAGGATCTCTCTAAACACTATTTTTAATGACCCTATGTACATGGTTGGAGAATTCATCATACTAAAAGAATATAAAAATGAACTCATAATGTCCATGATTAAAATTGAAAGTAGTCTTCGAGATATCATCATTATTTACACACATCTAATGATACCCTAACCGTAAATCAATTTTCAAGAACCAACTTTCTCCCTTCAGCTAGATGAATAAATCATCAATCCATGGAAGATAATAGTGTTTCTTTAGTGTCACTTAGTTCGAGTGATGATAATTAATACAAAGCCTCAAACCACCATCAGCCTTCTTTATGAATAAAATTGATTCAACCCAAGGTAACAAACTTGGCTGAAAAAAAACTTGATGTAACAGATCATTGAGCTTTACTCACATATCTTTCAACTTAAAAGGTTCCATCTTATATGGATACATCAAGACAGGAGACAAACTGTTATGTTTTTTGATCCTGGAATTGATCTCCCATCAAGGGGGTAATGCTATAACATCCCCTTTAAATACATCAGGGTACTCTTACACAACCCTATGAAATAATGAGTTGTGAAATTTTGATGAACTCAACGTCAAATCAACCATAAAATAATACAAGTACATAACATGCATCTAACCCATATAAGGGTATCACTCACCAATAAACACTAATGGCTCTCCATCAACATTTTAGAACACAACCTGCCTCTTGAAGTAATCTATTATAGCCAGCAATGAATACAAACAATCCATGATGAGGATGATGTTATATGGATGTATAAGTAAACATAGGAAGTTTACCTAAGAGTGTCACTTCCCCAGCACTAGATCATAATCTCTACATAATTCATACAAGTCATCAAAACCACCAACTAGAATATTCAACGCTAAGGGAACATGAATCCTCTTCATCCAAGTACCAACGAATGGATGAGGATAGGTGATATGAATGACTGTATAGCTCATGAGTCAAATAAATCATGAACCTAGGTAGAAAAAAATAAAAGGGTACCTTAAATAGTATTTGGATCACCTAGAACTAGAAAATATAGAGAATGACGCTAACCACTACCTGATCCACAACCTCACTAGACCTATTTATAACCACCTCCATGGACACACTCTTCTATCTAATGATAAGAAGCTTCTTGGGGTTGTACTCTACCTACCCCATATCCTCTCTACTAAACCCAAACTAGAACATCCTGCTGCTATTTCCTTGGCTGAAACTACATCAATAGATGAACCTGAATTAGAAAACCTAGCACATACTGACTACTTAGAAAGGTGAGTCACTATATCCACTGATGAACTTTACCTCCATAATAAAAACATGTGTTTTATCCCTTGTAATAGGTATGAGAGTCACTTCCCCTAGAGAAATGAGATGATGGGCACTAGGACCTACCCCTGATTGTTAGAAATATATTCTTTATAGGATAATGGGAACCCTAGACCACCACTCTACTTTATAAGAAATACCAAGGACTCCCCTCTTATGAAAATCTAGTTTCGGCCAACGTCATCTCAACAACCTCTGCTCTCACCAACACATCAAGATATGTATTCAGTATAAAAGGGGTGACTTGGTACTGTATCTATGGATGAAAATCCTCCTTGAAATTTATATCCCTAAACTCTTCATCTAGTAATAGGTATGGAGAATATTACAGAAGGGTCCCGAAACTAATCCAGAACTATCACATGTTGGAACTCCCATGTCGAAAGGTAAGAATCTACTAGAGACTAGTTTTCATCATGGTTAAATAAATGAACTCTGATTGGAAATATTCTTGGAACTTCTATCGTGATACTATTGACTCCTTGTGATCCCCAAGTAACAAGAACCACCATTTCCTCACTACTCCACACAACATCATCATAGCCAATGAAACCTCATGCTTCTTCAAGGCACAGATCAAACTAGAAGCTATCTAAAACTCCTAAAACAAGCATTATGTGAATGAATCCAAAATAGATACCTCACACTTATATAGTCTTTGGCATTGAAGATATCTTATTTTCCTCCTACAAGTGTCATCATTTCCAACCTCTACTCTAAAATGGTATTATGGAACATTCTACTGAACATATTTAGTGAAAACCTAATGAGGACATCAACCGAGATCCATTCCTGAAAAATAAGAAAACTATTAGAGCTAAT
Organism: Viscum album; assembly: GCA_963277665.1. Lineage (NCBI taxonomy): Eukaryota > Viridiplantae > Streptophyta > Magnoliopsida > Santalales > Viscaceae > Viscum > Viscum album. The sequence continues at coordinate 139,968,605 of OY728148.1, read as the reverse complement.
AAACCTATAATATAGAATATTTAGTATGTATTAATTAATTATTTTTTATCTTGTTATGGTTTCAACCCTAAGGTATACCCATTTCAAACAAAGGGGAAAAGAAGAATGATGTGTGATACTTTTCTAGGTCTCTACCCTACAACTAGTATCACTAATTTAGTATTCTTAATAAAATTAAAGTTTCATGTATCTGATCATATGGGACCTTAAATATCTGTGTATTAGTTAGTATACATTGATTAATTTTCTTACTAAACATATATGACACCTTTCCCCTACCAATCCATGAAATCTCACTTATGCCTAACTCCAAACTCCATCTTATCCCTCAAAACTGAACCTTTGATACCACTATTCATGTTCCCCTCCCTCCAAAGTGTACCCCTCCTGGGCCAACAAAGAGAGAAGAGAGATGGTGACTTCTTGATTCCTTCCCCTAGTAGGCCCTAAGTTGGTGGCTAGCACCGAGGGAATAATAATCATACAATTGCAGGCATTACCATCTAATAAAACATGTGGAAGAGAGAGATAATATAGATACACCAAAAAACAGCTACTTAGATATATAAAATAAATCCCAATTTAAAACATGAAACTTCATACAATGCTAAATAACTTGAAGGAAAACTACAAGTACCAAAAGGGTAATGATGATAGAGACCACAAATCCCAAATAGATCCTGCAAAACCATGAGCTAGAAATATCTAGCCTGATCACCAACCTACTTCGACTAACCTGAAAAATAGTTTATATATCTGTAGGATGAGTATAATAGTATACTTAGTATGATCCTCCATAGAGCCTCTTATATAAAAGATAAATAATTCATACTAAATCAAAATAAACAATAGTGAAACTAACTTTTCACCTAAATAGGTATACTATGTTCCCAACCTCTCCATGGATATCTATCACCAAGTATCGCATACAAGAGATCATATAATATAATAGTGAAAAATAAAGGGTACCTTTATAATGCTTTCCTATTGGTTTTCCTCTCTTCTCCAACATTGCACGTCTGGAGACATCTCCCTCCAAAATAATCTAGCCTACAGACACCAGGGAAAGGCTTTACAATGTGTACCTTGTGTATCATGTCATCACATCTACATATTCATATATGGTAACCCAGTAGTTTTTGGGATCCATCATAGCCCGTATGACATGTATCATTCATTGGGTATTACACCTCAAGCCACCACAACCCATACACTTAGTAAGTACCTCAAGCCATCATAGCCTATACACATCATACCTATAATAATCCTTTGGATACTATATCCAGAGGTACATGCATGTAAAATAACCACAATCCATCACAACCCTCTACAAAAATATATGGGGAAACTAATTTCCATACATACCAGCATAAGTAACTACCAAGAGAAGAGAGTGGGACCAAAGGGGGTAGTCAGCCATCTATCCACCCAATGGGATGTTAGGGAAAACACCCTCCCAAAGTCCACATGGTTTCATTCACCCTAACCGACATGGGTGGGATATCATATTAAATAATATAATATACTTGATATAATATATCTCACAACCAAACTACAGGAATAACCTAGCCCTAATATCAACTACAGTTATCGTCTCTCGGACTCCCGGTTCCCACTGCAAGGGATTATATATCCTATAAGCACACAAGAATTTAAATAACTACATTAATTAATTATTTTATTTTTATCATTTATTTTCGTTAATTTATTCAGTATCCATGAAATTAACCACTAACATTATTTCAAGATACACTCATTAACAACCAGAGTGAATTCACCCCTTAGTCATAAAACAACCCAAGTACATAGTTTCTCAGCATTAACATATTTTTAAATTTTCATTCAAACAACACTAACCCAATGGGTTTTGAATTATTTATTAATTATAATTATTATTCCATAATTTAGGTACTCTAGGAAAACCATCCAAATCTACCACCAAGAGGAAACATGTAACAAAGCACACTCAACTACATCAAGTAGTGAGAAAAAATAAATATAAAATAAGCAAACTAACCATTATCCATTAAATAGAATTATTTCAAGAAATCATACCTCTTTATCAAATCAACGGGTAATACCAACTTCAACCCATTCCAAAATCTTCAGTGTCATCCCTGACACCCACATGCATATCCCAATACATCTCTCCATCACAAGTCTCAACTACTACTAAATCATCTGGGACTCCTTGCCCACATCACATCATCTATCCCTAGATCATATCAAATTGTAAAGTGAATATCACATCCATAGAACACCAAAAGGTATAAAAATAAAATAAAAAATCACATCCAAAATGGAAATCTAGGCCCTAAATCAAGGCATCCATCCTTCACACAAAACGATCTCTCATGGATCCAATCAAAAGTCACTCGGTTTTATCAAGAAAATGGTAAACGTACACCATTGCAATTATCTTTATCCAAAAACAAGTTTTTATTCCATATTGAATAAACTAATTCATTATTAATAGGTTCCAATTATAGTAAACTTAAGGCATCAATCTATAGAAATCTATCAAAAGTTAAACATGCTCTTAGCATTAAAACCAGTTTCAACAAACTTAGAGAAGTTCCAGTCTCATTAACATGCATTTTCATTTCAACATTATGAATAATAATTATCATGTTTCACATTATTTATCAATTCCATTCACAAGGAAGAACACATTTAATTAATCATGTACATTTGATCAATTTTATTATCATCATATTCATTACAACATGCCACTTCTTTAATTATTAAGTCAATTAATAAATTAATTATGGTTTTATGTTCTTTACCATTTCCCATCAAGAATAACATGATATTATACAGCATGATAATAAATTATAACAAGAATAACATGGATATCACACTATCTTGAAAAATTAAGAGGAAAACCCTTATCATGGTAGAAATGAACAAAATCGACATGCGATCACTATCCATTTCTTTATTAATCTGGTTCAATAATTATTAGGTTAATTTAATTTCTATATAAAGGAATAAACCATGATAACTTTACTATTAAACTTAAATAATTATGATAAGTAATGAATCCCCTACCCTAAAGGTGTCAATGTTCTTTACACAAGAATAGACCAACATCATAGATCTAGCCCACCACCACCCCCCCAGAAATATATGCATCCCGATAAGGATTTAATCCCATAATTGCACCAAAAAAACCAAGAAAAAATCATTATAATAGTAGAGATAAACCACCATTTCATGGAGATAAGAAGTGGGAGGATCCAAATTAGAGAACCATAAGAGAAAAAGTCAGGACATGCCTTATATAACCGTAGATCAAACACGGGAAGCTAAGAATCAAACCTTGTCAAAGGGATACAAAAAATGCCTGAAGAGAGCTTTGTGGATCACCTAAAAATTTATAGAAAATCATATGGTTTTAAAAAAAGTTGAGTCACTACAACATATAAAGGTAAGCTGCATAGTTTATTTTCATAGCATGAAACCCTTTCACATCTTTACATTTTTTGTTTTTAAGTTCCACCAAAAAAATCATTATCTTATAACATTTAACCTTAAATTGATTCACATCATGAGGCACCTCATGAACCAACCTTAAAAAAGTCATGAATGGATTTCGGGTCGAGAATCAGACTCTCACATAAGTCATGAACTATGCATTCATGACGTGAAACACATACACATCATGAATTTTCCATATTTATAGATTTTATTAGACAAACACCTCCAGACCTACTCTAGGCCTCCTCTAAGCACCACATGCTTTAGAAACTCACAGAGGGTCTAACTATATGGATCAAGGCCCTTAAAAATAAAGTAGACACGAGATTTGAGCTACTAGGGTTAGGTTTAATACACTATATGCACTCCACATCCCTCTATTGAGTCCCAATTTAGAGTGTTCCCATCAAACCAACCAATCTTTAATATTTGAATGAAAAATTACTTTATACCTTTCATTTCACAACACATATAGCCCCAAGTTCTAATCCTAGGCCCTACATACACACCCCTCCCTTCATTGAGTCCCAATGAAGAGTATTCCTATCAAACCTACCAATCCTCAATATTCATTTACATTCATGAGATTTAATTGAGAATTTATTATCTCATCCCATGTGTTATTAATATTATCTAAGAAGGGATCCCATGATAATTCGTAGTGGAGGAGATCACCAATAGTTCATTTAATCCATCATTAATAATGGTGATGTGAAACCCTCACCAAGGGAAGTAAATGGGTTTCTTCCTGATGTATGGGGCTATGGCATTAAAGGATGTGAATACAATGGTTTCCACCATCAAAATGAGGGATATCATCAATTTTCATGCTTGTTGTGTGGTTGTGTGTATTTGACACCCTCTTAAATGTGATTTGAAATGTGATTCTAGGTTTCATGGATATTATTTATGGATAATTCACATATCCATAGAAATGTTGTTATTTGGGGATTCTTAGTAAAACTTGTTGGTATCAATTTTCACCCAATGCGTTCTCACATTTTATTATCTAATGATAACTTTTTCAAAATTACTTTATTGGGGTTTATTATCAACAATCCTTCATTGTGGTTCTTTCAGTGATAGTGGTTTTAGGTATTATTCACACATATATGTTGACACTATGTCACTATATTTTATTAACACATAATTGGTTTGATGAGATTAGAGGATGTAGTGGGTATACAGTTCACTTAGACCTGGGGTGTTTTGTTTGAACTATAGTTTGTTTCACCATTGGTGGCTTTAGCTTGATGTTGGTGCAGGCTTCATAGTGGATGGTCAGTTCAACACCTCCAGTTGTCTCCCTGGGTTTATTTCTATGGGTTTAGGAGGTGTTGACTCCATTGTATATTCTTTTGTTTATTTGATCCCACTTTATTTTGATGTGGGGCTTGGGTTTTGGTCCCTATTCAAATACATTCTGGCATTTTACAGGTTTCTTTTTATCATTTTCATGTGTTTTTTAGCATTAGAGAATACTGGTTTTAGATCTTGTTGTGTTATTTTGGTTCTTAGGGTATCACTTTATTTTCCCTAGTTATTTTCAGTCACTAACATTTGTACATTGACTTTGGTCTTATATCTACAAGTTCAGTGGTTGATGGATGAACCTGAGTGTTATGTTGGCAATAGTTTGGTGTGTTATACTCCTATTATTGGTGGATTTATTAGTTTTAGGATCCTATTGCCTAACTTGTGCTATAATTTTTGTTGATTTGTGTTTTTTTATCCTTTTCTTGGTCCATGCTTCTTTGAATGGAATTCATTTTTTCTTTGTAAAAATGTAACGTTTTATAGGATAAAAAAAGTAATGTGGGTTTCCCACAAGCTTGCCCACATCCACTATGGGGAAATTTGGGCTTAGTTAATTCATCCATTTAATAGTCAATATTTTTGTGGTTTGAGCACTATATTATACATACTAATTTTTTTACAACATATCTCAATATTTCATATGTTTTGATTATCACAAAATCCCCTTCTGTTTTACTAATAAACTCATCTTAAGTGTTTTTAGGAAATTACACTTTTTTCTAAGTAATATTTCATTTTAGAGTATTTTGGTTAAATATGTGTTATTCATGTTCTAATAAATTTTCAAAGTAAAATACCACATTATCTGATAAATTATCATATGATATGATGATCTATAATACAACTATCAATTTTCATACACTACCCAAAAATCAATATTTTATCAAAGGAAATCATCCCATGAATAGAAAAATATCTTTGTACTAGATTTCATATTTATTGAAAAAGTAAAATATCCTATGAAATTATCACATAGGATGATTATCATCCAAGGTAGAAGAAATTCATATGAGCTATGAATTTTTTCAAAGTCATTTATGGCATGAAGATCAAATTATCTTACGAAGCACTGATTTGTCCTAAGAGCTCAGAAAGTAAAAGTACTAATATCCTACAAAGGAAAACATCATATAAAGTTTAAAATTATCATTTTTTGATAAAAAAATCAAATGACGACTAAAATTATCTTACAAAATAATGTTTCTAGTTCATTAATCCTACGATGATAGGATTTTCTCACAAAGAGATGAAATAGCATATGCAATAGAGTATCTCATAAAGTTGAATATTTGTTTCAAATAATAAATATTATTTGGTATTAAAATTTAATTATTTCTCTAAGTATTACAAGGTTTTGAAGATAGATATAAACTATAAAGAATATAATTTCCATCGAAGCTGTAGTTATTTGAAGTGAGTATTTTTTAAGAGTATTTATTCACATTTTCAAGGATTTTATTACCATTACAATAATTTGAAAAAATTCCATGCCAACATTTTTTTGATAATTTTTGGTGGCTAGATAAGGAAAGATGAATTAAATAATACATATATTTCCAATAAATCAAGTAGTTCAAATAAATATCATAGTTACAGTAAACATCGACCTCTATGTTTGTTATTTTCAGAAAGGAATGTAAAGTGTGAGAAAAAATCCTATCCATTTGGAATATTCTATTTTATCTTAAAATTTGGAGTATATATCTAAATTTAAATTCAAAATTAATAATAAGAATTAAATAAAACTTAATTAATAGAGAACTATCTAAATAACATGAATGATACTCTAATTTTCTATACATACAAAAATTTATTTATTTTATATAAAGAATGAAATTTACTGCTACTATTATTTGAAGAAAATGTAAACTGTATTCAAGTGATATTTTGGATATATTCATTAAATAATTATCCATTTTTTGTAAGAACCTTTCATCCATTGTTAAGTTTCTTTTGGAAACTTAGAACCGAATCTGAATCTCATTTCTATAACTTTTTTATCTTTTGTAAAGTGAACAATTATTTTCCTAAGTGTGATAAGGATATGGATATGTATTTTAAAATTTTATATACCTATAAAAGGACTTTTCACCTTTTTAAAAATTTAAAATTTCTTGCACTCACCTTTTGAGGTCCCTGGGAAAAGGACTTGCATAGTGAAATTCACCAATCTTGAAGAGAGGGTGTTTGTATAATGAAATAAGGTATCTTTATATCCCAAAACCTTATAATTTCTATATTTTATTATAATTTTATTATCTTTTTATATTTCCATTTATTATTTAATAAAATTTTAAATAAAATTTTAAGGGATGATTTTAACTAGGGTTAAAATTTTGAGAACTCAATTCACCCCTTCTTTAGTCATCATATATCTTCCCTTGGGTTAAAAATTGGTATAAAAGTTTGATGCTCTTGATTTATCAAATATAATAGGTTAAATTCATAAATACCATTTTGAAATGGTTTTAATGTCTGAAAATAGAGAGAGAATTTTTATGTCCATGGTTCTTTATTTTAATGGAGATAACTATGGGTTTTGGAAGGCTGATTGATTATTTATCTAAAAAATATTTTTCTAAAGTTTTATTTTAATGTTTTAAAGAACTATAATGTTCTTAAAGGAGAAATAGAGAAATGGTTTCTATTGTGGGAGTAGGATATGACCCAAAATCCAAGTCTATGAATTCTATTTTATTTGGTTTAGGTCTTGATGAGTTCAATAGAGTTTGACAATGTGATAACAATTATATTTGTTTCTTATGAAGGTATTGATGATGTAGGGAAAATCAGATACAACAATGTCAAGTTAAATTTTAACACATTCATAATGGTTGATAGTGATATAATCACTAATATTAATGTCAGGTTGACTAAAATTTTAAATATTTTTTCTACCTTAGGAACTCCTAATGCAGAATCAGATCCGACTTTCAAAGTACTCAAATTTCCATCATCCAAATGGGTTAGAATTTATCTAATATTAAGCTATCTACTATTGTGAATTATTTTATTATAAAATATCTTATTGAAACACCTATGATGTATGAATCTGAAATAGAAGTCGAAGTAGGAGAACAAAATATTATAAAAAAGGATAATGTTTCTTTAAAACATCCACTTCAAAATTTGATAATAAAAATAAGGAGACATCATTCTCACACTCATATAATGAAAAGGATTCATGTATCTCAAATTCAAGTGATGAGATTGCTCAATTTTCCAAGAAGTTATACAATATGAGAATATGATTCAAGAAATACTTTAACAATTATAATAATTTTGATGAAAATACCAATGAAGTAAGATTATATGAGTGTAAGAATCTCAGACCTATCAATCCTAATTTTCCTCAACTTAATGATAAGAAAACGTATGAAAATAATTATAATAAGAGATCATATTATAAGGAGAGGAAAGTAATGAAGGATATATGGAGTTTTTCAGAGGACTCTAGTGATGAGTCAGTTTCTAATTTTGAAGCTGAAGTATCTAATCATAAGGAAAATATGTGGTTTTTGGCACAAATTGGTGAGGTACCACCAACTTATTATTCTTCCTCTAAATCTAAATATGAATTTGGAAACTATTATTATGACAAGTTAAATAAATAATGTTCTATTTTATAAGTTATATATGAATCATTAAAGAAAAATAACAAGTATCTTAGGAAATATTATGATATTGTCTCAAAATAAAAGGCTAAACCGAGCTGATATATTTCATAATTGAAATATAATTTTAAAAAATAGACATCTAGTTATGATATCAACAAAAAAAATAAAAAAATTAATTGATAAATTAAAATATTTAAAAGATTATAAAACTTTTTTTACTAATTGGGGAATTATCTAAATAAAATCCTTAGTAATAAAAAAGCACATAAACAAAAATATTTCATAGGAAGTATGAAAGAAAAAATAAAACTATATAAGAATTATTTTACACCTAGTTCCAAAAATAGAATCATATATAATATCACTTGTTTCCACTATGGAATAAGGTTTCATTTTAAAAATTATTGTTACCTAATATATCCATAGATATGTGGAATAAGGAAGGAATTTATTTCTACAAATTTATCTAATTTTAATTCTGAAGTTTCTGGATATTCTGGAAATTATATTTAGATTTGGGTTCCTAAATATTTTATAGTTAACATAGCTGGACCCAAGAGAATTTGGGTACAAAAATATCTTTTTGCTTAATTTTTTTATTTATGAAACATTTCACAATAACAATAATGAATTTTTTTTATATACAATGGATTTTCAATACACGTGAGGGGAGATTTTTTCAACTTTCACTCACTATCTACAATCAATAGAGTATATATCATATTTAGTGATGATTCTAGGGAAAAAATTATTGGAATTGGATCTATTGGAGATCCCCATTAAATACTCATTAACAATAAACTTTAAATTAAAGGCTTAAACACAAACTAATAAGTATTTATTAACTTCTTGATGATGAATATTCAGTTTATGATTCTAATAATTAATGTTATATTTTTAAAGATAATTATCTTAAATTTGGTGCACCAAGAACTGAAAATTTTTACACACTAGATATTCACTCCTTGTGTAAAAAATGTGAAATTTTTGAATCCTAGAATTAATGAATCTTGAATTTTTTATAGTAGGCTAGGACATTGTAATATTAATTCAATAAAGAAATTTTCTAAGAAAAATCTAATTTTTTATTTTCCCCTACTCAAATTAGACAAAAATAAATTATGTGATGTGCCAAGTGGTCAAGAAACACAACTCATATTTTAAAATAATTAAATAATTTTTCTAATCCCTACCACTTGAACTTATTTACATGGATCTGTTTAGACCTTCTAAGATAACAATTCTTAGCGATAAATCATTTTTTATGATTTGGTTGATTATTTTTCAATATTTACTTGGGTTTATTTCTTAATACTTAAAAGTGAATCTTGTGCTATTTTGATTAATTTTTGTATTATTGTCCAAAATGAAAGAGGCTCTAAAATTATTTCCTTGATAATTGATAATGGAAGGGAATTTGAGAATTATGAATTTAATTGATTCTGAATATTGTATCCAAGATAATCAATTATAACTTATGATTGATAATCCTGTCACTAGTAGTGATAAATAATTCTCCATGGAGTACCATGCATAAAATAAACCTTTTTTCTCCTAAAATTAACTTATAAAACCTTAACTTATGATAAATATATAAGAGTATATATTATGATATTTAAAGTTCTATCACTTTTCAAAAATATATGAACTCTCAATATGTAAGATTCTTTCTTCACAATCATTAACTTTTAAAACTTTAATTTTTGAAACACTAACTTCTGGATACTTCCCATCTTATCTTTCATATGCTTAACTTCTAAACCCCTTTCACTGTAAAATGTAAGATTCATTATTTAATACACAAGAGTATAATTAATTACTAAATTTTCAAGTCTCTCTAATTCTTAAGAGTAATAACTTTAATATATAATATTCTTTTACTTTTTAAAATTTCTAAGTTCCTTATTATGTAAGATACATCTTCAACATGTAAGAGTAAATTCTATCATTCACTAAAATGTATACGAGTCATTTAATAAGATAAAATTATAATAAACCACATACTTAAGGGTTATATCTTCATACATAAGATTCATGAATTAATGCATAAGGATCATGAATGAATTTTGGATTCTGCAGCATCTTCAGATTGATGGAATTTTTTGCCAACCCCAACGCACTTTTAAAGTGTTCTGGAGAGCATAATTTTCATGTTGGATTCAAGTAAATTTGGATGGTTCCTCCAAAGGTAATTCAGGTCCAAAGGTTTGTGGATCCATCTTCATAAATCACCTTAGTCAGATCCTCATATTCTTTTTTGGTAGTTGTGGCATTGCCTCTTCTCTGAAGACTAAAATGATTAGTATGATACATGTTATTTCTTTCACAAAACACTATGGTTGGAACAATATCTATATTGAAAGAGATTTTACTACCATTGTGCAAGATATTTGAAATGGTGTGACACATCTTTCGTGGTCGATTGCTACCTATTGGATGGATTGCATCTGCTCATTTCTCTACATCAACTACATCATCACTCATATTTATCGTGAAGAAAACATGGTTGCAGATGGCCTCACTAATAATGGAGTAAATCAAGACATTACCTGGCTGGATGATCTACCTACTGATTTAGTTCCTATTCATGATAAGGATTTTAATATGATTCTATATTTTAGACTCATGTAACCTATTCCTTTTATAATATTTGTTCTTTGGTCTTTTGACCAAGGCATCATCTTCTTCAAAAAAATGGAATTATTTCAAATCTTCTAAATATTTAAGGATTTCTTTCCAATTCATAAGAAATTAAAATTTAGAAAATTATTTAATACATAATATGAGAAATTATAATGTAAATTAAAAAAAAAATAAAAATGTAATAATAAAATTTAATAAAAAAATATTGAGAGAATAGCAATAAAAAATAATAAATAGTAGTAAAAAAAGATAAAAAATAGATGATAGAGTTATGTAATTTCCAAAACATAATAAAAAAGGCTCCAAGAAGCCACTCAACATTATCCCTCATCTTGATAATTAAAAAACCCAAACATTTTGAATATCTCTCCCCCTTTTGTAAATAATAAAGTAAAGACAATATCTATTGGAGTTGGTGCCCTATAACCAACTGCTTCAAGCTTTCGATTACTGGTATATTCATGGTATTTAACAAATAAAATACATTTTCACATGATGTACATTATTCTATATAGAATTAATATGACAATCACCTGAAGTATCTTTCACATTGAAAGGTTATAACAGTTCCCTACTATGATGAAAACATTGAAGTGCAATGATGATATTCCTAAACTTATGTCTTATGATCAGGATAACATTCTATATAGAGACACATAGTTTGTGGACTGTCTAGTGCATGTACTCATAAGCATATGTGACTTCATCTCGTAAATTTTACACTTGGTAATCTCCAAGATAAAATATTATGAGGACAAACCCACCAATAATAATTCCACGTGTTTATGTGTCATTGGATATTCCTATATGAAAATAAATGTAATAATCCTTAGAATTGAGATTATTATTAATGAATATCATGAGTTAAAAACTTTGATTTATTAATGAAAATAATGAAAATATATTCTTGTGATGAGGTAGGGTATTTTGGGTGTGTCACGAGTAATATGAAATTAGAGAATAAGATAATAAAGGATTTTTTCCATCTAAGATTAGAAGGTGATATCTCAGAACTTAGATAGAAATGTAACTATCAATTTAAAATCCAAGGCCACAGTGTATATGAAAAGTTTATTTCAAAAACTCAAAGAAGGACATGTCGAGCATATAGGTTGATGACACAAGTATGAAATTTTCTTGATGATATATTATTATAAAGGGATTATATTACACTATGGGCATTCATATCTGGTTTTCATTATTGTGATATTAACTTCTTCCTATATGGGTGACTTTACATGTTGCTAGACACTACTATTGAACTTTAGGAAAGACCACCTAATACCGCTAGGTAAGTGGCCTAGATGGTCACACACTTAGTGTTTTAAATGATATTAGTTAAATACTATTTGTGTTTAATAATTGGAATAAACATTATTCTCAAGACCAAGAAAAAATATTTATTCAAGATTTACTGATCGCATTTATTAAACCACTATTTATATGTGGGTTGAATATTGAAAAATTTATTCACAATACCATAAAATAGAATATTTATTTATATCTTGTTTTATTCATAAGATAATAAATAATATTTATTATTAAATAAATAATTCTTTATTTATATGGATATTGAAATAAATATTTATTCACAATACCATGAATATAATATTTATTAATTTATCAAATGAATAATATTTATTTACTATTTGGGGTTTCGGTAAATGTTGGGGAAGGTGGTCAGGCCAAGTTAAGAACCCTGTAATGAAAATTATATACCAAATATAATTTAAATAAATATTAATTAATTTATTGATATCTATATTATTCGCGAGACATGTTTGTGTCAAATAAATAATAATAATAATTATATTATTATTATTATTATTATTATTAGATGTGGGGATCTATATAGATTAAGAGATTAGATAAGGACCTATATGAAATTACTAATTCTCTAAACTATCTCTGTATATACCATATTATATCATTTCTAGATTGATTGTAAGTGGAATTGAGAAGCATTCATTGTGCACAAAATTTATACTCCTTAGATATTTCTCTCTATGAAGAACATCTCTAGATTTTATTCTCTCAAGATATCAAAAATTTCTTCCACCTCTTTCCTACTTCTCAAGAATGAGAGAAAATAGAGACAATTCTCAAGCTTGAGGGATTGTGTATCAATCAACATGAACAATAAAAGATGATCATATCGTCCATGTTAATGCCCAATGTTTCATTAGTATCCTTCAAAGATCATAGTGCACATGTGGATTGCTTCTAGATATATTCTACTTTGGATCCTCTCAATTCAATGATGGTACAACATGAATGAGGTTTGATTGATCAAAACCTACATCAAAGAAATAACTCAATACCAAGGTATTCTCTTATTATTAAATTTATTATAAATTCAATGTAAAAGGTCCTCTCTCTAATTCATGGTTTCTTTCAGTATAGTTCTTTTGATATAATCATGGGACATGTAATTATTTGATATGATATTATTTATTTATTTATTAGATTCAATAAGGAACCATCATTGGGCATGGGCCCAACCAGCTTCCATTGTGCCTGGAACATTCAATTAGTATCAGAGTGGCCACATTAAAATTTACAGTTAATTAATTCTTTATTGACTGATAATGAATTTTTTTCTTTCATTTTTATTATCATTAATAATACATAAAGTTGAGATAAAATGTTCATTCACTATCATATGACCATGCTCAGGCTAAGAACAGGCAAAAGATTCATGGAGAGACCATCCATAGGTGATGGGTGTAAGAAACTAGATTTTCTTTTTAGATATGGATCTTGTTTTTAGGTTGTTTTTTAATAAAAAGGAAGAAATGATGTTTTTATGAGTACAAGATGTGTACTTCCATGTACATTTCGTGTACCTAGTTTCTACGTACTACAGCTTATTGGCCATGTAATGGTCGAGTACATGGCCATGTGTTGACCTGGCAGACCGCTTAAGTTGGGGGTCGGTTGAGGCTAATACATGGCATGTAGTTTTAATGAACACATTTTGTACTTTTATTTTTATTTGATATATTGGATCAGGGTCGCATCTTATGTATGGATGTGTCTTCTTCTTCCCGCGGTTCATACAGGAGAGCCACAGAATGGCTGACGAACTTCGAACCCCTCCTGATTCTCCATCTGAGCTCCAATTGAGGCACCTTCAGGTGCGTTGGAATCCCACCAGTGAGTTATCAAAACCCCTAGAGCCTTTATTCCTGATTCTTTATCTCTTTTGAGTTATTCAAGTTTTTGTGTTTTTTAACTTTTTTGTAGATCTACGCCAATCTAGGATGATTCAAGGGATAACGTTCCAGTATATAGATCATACGACATTGAGTTGGGTGGTTTGTGCCTTTCGTGGTTTTTCTTTGGATTATATATGCTAAAAGTGTTGCATACCCATGATTGGGGTATTTCTTGATTCAGAATTTAACCCTGTTTATTACCTACTATGGTTTGATTTTTTGACAAATTTTTGTTACTTATGCATAATTCTAGATACCTTGTTTTTGGGATACACCATGGATGTGTTTCCCTTGATTGACTATTTATGGCAGTTTGGTCTAGGTTACCTATGAGGCATACCTTGTTTTCCATTCCTTTAATTGTTTGGGATGGAGTTTGATTGATTATATGAAATTCATGTGATATTCTTTTGAATGATTATCCATGTAGCAGTTTCATATTACATGAGCGACTTTGATATTATGTGCACACTATTTTTCCAATGGACTGTGAGAGCCTTGGACTAGGAAGACTGTGGGGACTTCCACATTATTTACACAGGACTTTGAGAGACTTTGTGTAGATTATTGACCCAGGGGTATTGACCATGGGAGCTACCCAGGAGGTCATCTATAATTTATTGATGCCATGTTGACCCAGGGGTATAGACCGTGAGAGCTGACCAGGTGGTCATTTGTAAATATTTAGTTCTATGTTAGACCAAAAGGGTTATACCATGAGAGCTTCCCAGAGGGTCGTTATTTAATAAATTAGTGATATGTTAAACCAAAGGGGTTAGACCGTGAGAGATTTCCCGGTGGGTTTTTTATGAATGATTGAATTAGTGTGATGAGTCTACCAAGCCAAAGCACAAGATTGGACTTGGTCTAAAATGATTATTTAGATGGTCTTCTGAGACGTCTATTTTGTTACTATTACACACGGTGATATAGAGTTTATGCTAGATCCCAAGATTTCATGATTCAAAGGATGAATAATAAATGTAAATGAATGTAATTGAAAACTATAGGATTGTTTACTTTTGAGTACTTCCTAGTTTAATTCTTTATTTTTGCATATTACCTACTATACATATTCATTGAAAGTTAGGCTTATATATTTTAGTGTTTGCCTACTGGGATTCATATAACACCCTTTTTGAGTCATGTTTTGGACCCAAACAGATTATATTATTATAGGTATAGATAAGGTCATGCACCCTTTATCATCTGGTACTTGATTTCTTTTGGAGTGGGAGAGCATGGGACCAAGCTGAGGCTTACGATACTGGTGGAGCTTACTTGTTTCTTCTGTAATTTGTTTATATATTGTATTTCCATCATTGTTAATTGTTTTTATATTATCCTAGACACATGTGTCATGCATCAATTATATATATTCTCTTGTTTTTTTATTACTACCATTCTTCCATTGTTTACTTCTATTGTATAGTATTAATAATTTTTCTATTATTTACTATTTGTTTTCCACTATGAATACTCTTCCAATGAGGGCATAGTTTCCTCATTATCACACCTTGTCCCTCACCACTAGTCGGTAGCCTCTGGCATTTGGGGAAATGCGGTTGAGTTTATCTGACCAACTGGGTTTGGGGTACTTTTAGGTGGCACTCGGATCTGGGACATTACAAAATGGTATCAGAGGAGGTTATTTTCTAATTTGCCTAACTATTTGGATCCAATAGACTGGGATAGGAAGGAATAGGCAGTTGGTAAGAAGCTGTGCTCGGGAGTAGCTAATCCGTGTACAGGGAAAAGCCAAGTTACCTCGAATCTTGCAATTTTTTTGGTTTTTCAATTGTTACAATTGATTTGATTTCACCATTGGGTGATTCACTTGTGTTGGGATATTAAGATTGATATCATTGTGGTTCTATTTCTGTTTCAACCTGATGAGATTATGGTATTCCATCTCATGCATCATATAGGCACTTTCTAAATATCACATTTCATGCATTCTTGTCATGTCATTTAGGGTGCATTACTGATTGCATTTTGTTGTGATAGATGTTGTGCTAGATATGCATGCTGTTGTGATATATTTCGTGATAAAAATACCTTCTAATTTGATAGGGTATTTTTATGTTTAAATTTTCATTTGGATGGATGCTAAGCTTTGGTCCCTAAGTTGTTATGGGCCCTCTTGGATCAGAATTTGGTGGATCGTGTTTAAACATTAATTGAATTCAGTTAATATATGATTTGAATAGGGATTCCAAACTTTTATTCGCGGGGAGTATGGGAACTCATGGATCATAACATGGCATGTCTTGGCCCAATTTTATGAATTTGGGGGTTCCAGATAAGTTTCAAAGGCTTAATGTCCAGAAAACCCAGAAAACATGGCATGTGATGTTATGAACACGCGCCATGTATTCTTCTATTCTAGAAAAAATGACTTTTATTAACTACACACCATGTACCATATGTACATGTAGTGTAGTTGTTGACCTTTTGATTGATTGTGTGAGCAGAGACATGGGGTTGGTAAACTTTTGGTATAACACGCCGTGTACTGGGAGTACATGTTGTGCGATAGTCGACCATGTATCTGGTCGTGTGACTAACGACACGGGTGGATGGAACTTTTGTAGAACACATCATGTCCAGAGTGTGCACACTATGTAGTATTACACTAGTAGAATCGTGTATTTCTAGTCATGTAGAAGTACCTGGGCAGGAGGGAATATTGAAGTACACACTGTGTCTTAAGAGGAACTCATCATGTATACGGGGTGTTACATGACCAGGTGGGCAGGGGTACATGCCCATGTTAAGGCATTAAGGGAACATGTTGTGTAGTGGTTCTATATGTCGTGTAACCCTCTTTAGTAAAACTTGAATGTTTTCATTCTCTTGTTTTGTTCTTTCACTTCTAAGTTACGGTCCTTAATAATCTTGTACTAAGGTGTGCACTTGACCTTGAAGATTCATGACACCGAGACCTTCTCTGGTTGTATGCCAGGTGTAGGGTGATGATCAAACAACAGAAATGGTAGTTTAGGGACTACTAGAAGATCCTCCCTTCATGCATGTCTTAGCACAAACTGTTACACCGGACACAGGTGTTGATGCACAGTTCCTTAAAGGCTTTATAAGGATGATGCAAACTTTTCAAGTAGAACCACATCCTACCTTGACTATGGAAGAGTTGAAAAGGGTATTCCAGTAGTATAATCCTCCCACTTTTTTAGGGTATGGAGGACCACAGGCTACAGATTCATGGTTGGAGTCCATGCTTTCTATCTTTGAGAATCTGAAGATGCCTACTGAGAGGAGTGTGAATCTTGTGACTTACATGCTATGTGATTCTACCAAGAGATGGTGGGATGTTATCCCACAGTTGGGACGTCATCGGGATATGACTTGGGAGGAGTTTTAGATGACCTTTTATGATTACTTCTACCCTAAGACATTGAGGGCCAAATGAGCCCGAGAGTTTATGTATTTGGAGTAGGGAGCTCTTTCAGCTATGGATTATTCTTCACACTTTATAGATATTAATTGCTTCACACCTGTTTGGGGAGGTGATTAGTTATCACTAGCTAGGAAATTTGAGGATGGTCTCAGGTATGACATCTGATCACAAGTGAATGTTTTTAGGTTGAATTCGGTGACTGCTATAGTAAACCAGGCATTGATTACAGAGAGAAATCTGAGGGAGTTAGGAGTTGTGATCCAGGGTGGTTCATCATCTAGGGTTGATACTCCTTCAACCAATAGTAAGAAGTATTGTAGGGATTTTACATGCATTGGTTCTTCCAGTAGGATGGATGTATCATCAGGTAGCTAGGTGAGGTGCTACCAGTGCAGGAAGAGTGGCCACATGAGAACATAGTGCCCGAGAGACCCAGTTGAGTGTCGATATTGTGGAAAGATGGGTCATCTTCAGTGTTTTTATTGGGTGTTCTCACTAGAAGCGAGTGAGAGGGGTTATGTTATGAATCCACATTCAGGAGTAAACCCACCAGTTTCTCCTCAGTCAGGAAACTAGAGTTCATCAAGCCATTCAATCCAAGGAGGTGATCAAGGACATGGAATCCAGAAGACAAGTTTTTAATGACAATAGGGTGGATCAGCTTAGGGTAGCCAGGTAGGGTCTCATGGCCGTGGTACCGGCCAGACTTTTGCGATGGAGTAGACCCAGTAGGAGTAGGATCACAGACCCTCTATGTTTAGAGGTACGATTCTAGTTGTCTCAATTTTTTCTTCTACTCTTATTTATACAAGGGCTTCCCATAGTTTTATATTTGTTGTTGTTGTGGAGATCCATGGGATCTTTATCATTACCTCTGATGATGTTATGATGCTATACACTCCATTGGGGATTAGAATGGATAGTGTAAGTTAGTGCAAGGAGTTCCCTCTTGATGTTGGTGGGTGTCACTTCTTGTGAGACCTCTAATTCATAGAGATTAAAGGCTTTGATGTCATTCTTGGATTGCACTGGTTGGTCTTTTTTCAGGACTTTGTTGACTACTATCGTCGTAGGGTGAGTTTCACTTAATCAAAGGGTGGGTCTTTTCTATACAAGGGTGAATGGGATGTCTAGGTGAGAAGAGATGGACTCGAGAATCATTGGTTGGGAGGAATCACATCCTAGATTTCTAGTTTATATATGGATGACCAGGGGACTTCACAGATGGACTTTCCTTTAGTGGTGGATCATTTCAAAGATGAATTTCTAGAAGACATTTTAGGTTTACCTTTAGAGTGAGAGGTGGACTTCTCTATTGATCTTGTTCTAGGAGTGGCACTGGTGTCAATTACTCTATATAGGATGGTTACACCAAAGTTAGAGGAGCTCAAGAAGTAGTTGGAGGAGTTGTAGGCAAAGGGTTTCATCTAACCCAGTACTTCTCCTTGGGGTCTGACTATCCTTTTTGCAAATAAGGTGGATGGTACCCTCATACTTTTTATGGATTATCAGAAGATAAACCAGTTGATGGTCAAGAACTGATATCCATTTCCAAGAATTAATAATCTCTTTGATCATATTTGAAGATCCCAAGTGTTCTTGAAGATTGACTTGAGATCTGGTTATCATCAGTTGCATGTTAGACCATCAGATATACTTCCTATAGCCTTTTAGAGAAGGTATGTTCTATATGAGTATTTGGTTATGCCATTCAGTCTCATGAACACACTAGTAGTTTTCATGGCACTGATTAATTGAGTGTTCCATCCTTGCTTGGATTCTTTTGTGGTAGTCCATGTGGACAATATCTTGGTGTACTCTCACACTCAACATGACCATGCCATCCATATTGATATCACATTGAGTACACTAAGAGAGCATCAGTTATATGATAAGATCAAAAAATTCCACTTTTCTATGAATCATATTCACTTATTGTGTCATGTTATCTCAGATATAGGAGTATCAGTAGACCCAGATAAGGTGAGAGTGGTAGTTTTTTAGGAGCAGCTGAAAATGCCTTTGAGGTATGAAGTTTTCTGGGGTTGGCTGGCTACTTCAGATGTTTTATTCAGAACTTTTAACAATTATTAGTTCTACTAAAAGGATTTACTAAGAAGGGTGTGAAGTACTTGTGGATAGATTCATGTGATTCATCCTTTCAATATATGAAAGAGATATTTACTTCAACACCGATATTTATTTTACTGGATCTAGGAAAGAGTTACACTATTTACTATGATGCATAAGGTATCAGGATAGGATCATTGATTATTCAAGGGGAATTAGTTGTTGCATATGGGTATTGGTAGTTGAGGCCACATGAAATGAATTACCCGATGCATAATCTTGAGTTAGTTGCGGTTGTACATGCTTTACACTGTTGGAGACATTATCTTTTGGGAGAACATTTTGTGGTGTACACAGACCTGAAAAGCCTAAAGTATATATTTAATCAGTGTGATATGAATTTAAGATAGTGGAGGTGGGTTGAGTACCTTCAATCTTTTGACTTTGAGCTTTCCTACACACTTGGGAAAGGCAACACAGTGGATGATGCGTTGAATAAGAGGAATCAGATACAGGTAGTTCAGGAGTCCAGTAGTGATTGAAAGCTTATGGTTCAATTCTCTGAGATGCATTTGGAGGTGCACAAAAAATAGGGGAAGAAATTTCTTTACTCTATAGTAGTTACCTCTACTCTACTGGATTGAGTGAAAATGAGGCATCTATCAAATTCCAAAGGCCTAGTCCTATGGGAGATTTTGTTAGACGAGGACCCTACTTCTGGGTGGACCATAGGAGAGGATGAGTTTTTATGTTTTCATGGGCATGTATGGGTGTCAGCAGACATACACGAAGAGTTGTTGCAATATTTTCATGCCTCAATATGGATAGTTAATCCTGGTTTCACTAAGATGTAACCAGATCTATATCGTTAGTATTGGTGGTCAGGTACGAAGAGGGATGTAGCTGGTTTTGTTATGAGATGTTTCACCTATCAGCAGGTGAAGGTAGAGCATCAACGATTGGCAGGGATTTTATAGCATTTACCCATTTTTGAGTGGAAGAGGAATGATGTCACGATTTATTTAGTGACGGGTTTACCAAGGTCACCTCAAGGAAATGATGTTGTATGGGTTTTTTTACAGAATCACGAAGGTTTCACATTTACTTTTGATCAAGGAAATCTTCAATGTTGATGATCATGGAAATTTGTACATCTAATAGATAGTATGTTTGAATGGGGTTTGTAACTCTATCATTTTAGATAGGGAATCCTGATTTACTTCTCGTGTCTAGCAGGGACTATAGAGGGCTTTGGGTACATAGGTACTTCTGAGTATAGCTTACCATCCCCAGACAGATGGTCAGTCTAAATGCACAATTCAGGTTTTGGAGGACATGCTTCGAGCAAGTGTCCTGTATTTCGGGGGCTCTTGGGAGAGACACATACCCCTGGTGGTGATTTCCTACAATAATATTTTTAGGGAACAATTTAGATGGAACCTTATGAGGATTTATAAAATAGGTCATGTCGATCACCCATATGTTGGCTGGAGGCAGGAGAGGCATCTATGATGAGACCACGTCTTGTCAAGGAGACCACTAAGCAGGTAGAGTTGATTCAAAAGAGGATTGTTATAATATAGTCTCAGCATAAATCTTATGATGATCGATGGAGATGACCTATGAGGTTTGATTTCAGAGATCAGGTTTTCCTACATGTCACACCGAGGTTGGGACATAGGAGGATTAGCAGACAGGGGAAGCTTTTACTGAGATATGTTGGTATGTTTGATGTCTTTGAGAGAGTCGAGCATGTTTCCTATCAGTTGCAGTTACCTCCGAGGTACCAGGATATGCATGATGACTTTTCATGTTTCTTAGCTATGGCGTTACTTTTTAGACCTGTCTCATGTTTTTCAACCTGAGGAGCTTGAGTTGGATGTAGATACATCCTTCGAGGAGCACCCTATTCAGATTGTGGATCACAACATGAAGGTTCTCCATGGCCAATATGTTCCTCTGGTATGGGTTCTATGGCAACATGGGAGAGTGTAGGATGAGACTTGGGAGATGGAGGCCGATGTGTGATCACAGTGGCCGGAGTTGTTCATAGATTCTTCTTCACCACTCTTAGAAGGGAAATTCGTGGAAAATTGTTTTAAGAGGGAATTTTTTAAGAACTTGGGTATTGTTTTTAGGTTTTATATTGTTTTTAGGTTGTTTTGAGGAAAAATGGAGAAATGGGGTTTTTTATAAGTGCACACCAAGTACTTCCATGTACACTCCATATACTCAGTTGCGGCGTACTGCTATATACTAGTCGTGTAATGACTGAGTACATAGTCATGTGGTGACCTGGAAGACCGCTTAAGTTGGGGGTTGTTTGAGGCTAATACATGACATGTAATTTCAATGAACACGCCATGTACTTTTCCTTTTATTTGATATATTGGATTGGGTCACTTCTTATATTCGAATGTGTCTTCTTCTTCCTTTGGTTCATATAGGAGAGTGATGGAATGGCCGAAAAACTTTGAAGCCCTTCCGATTATCCATCCTAGCTCCAATTTAGGCACTGTCAAGTATGTCGAAATCCCACTGGTGAGTTCTCAAAACCCTTAGAACCTTTCTTCATGATTCTTATTCTCTTGTGAGTTATTAAAGGTTTGGCGTTTTTCAACTTTTTATAGATCTACGTTGATATAAGCCGATTCAAGGGCCAAATTTCAAGTATATCAATTGTACGACATTGAGGTAGGTGGTTTGTGCCTTTCGTTATTCATATTTAGATTATATATACTAAAAGTGCCACATGCCCATGATTGGGGTATTGCTTGATTTGAAATTTAACCCTTTTTATTACCTGCTATGGTTTGATTTATTGATAAAGGGTTGTTACCTATGCGTAAATCTAGATACCTTGTTTATGGGATACCCCATGGGTGAATTTCCCTTAATTTACTATTTATGGTTGTTTGGTCTAGGTTGCCTATGGGGCGTACCTTGTTTTCCATGCCTTGAATTTATTAGGATATAGTTTGATTGATTATATGAATTGCATGTGATATTCTTGTGAATGATTAGCCATGTTGTAGTTTCATATTACATGAGCATCTTTGATATTATGTGTGCACTATTTTTCCAATGGACCATGAGATCCTTGGACTAGGAATATTGCTGGGACTTCCACATTATTTACACAAGACCTTGAGAGCCTTGGTGTAGATGATTGACCCGGGGGTATTGACTGTGAGAGCTACCCAGAAGGTTGTTTATAATTTATTATTATGTGTTAACCCAGGAGTATTGACTATGAGATCTACCCAAGAGGTCACCTATAATTTATTGATTCCATGTTGACCCAGGGGTATTGACCATGAGAGCTACCCAAGTGATCATTTGTAAATATTTAGTTCTATGTTAGACCAAAGTGGTTAGACTATGAGAGCTTCCCAGAGGGTTGTTATTTAATGAATTATTTATATGATAAAACAAAGGGGCTAGACCGTGAGATATTTCCTAGAGGGTTTTTTATAAATGATTGAATGATTGTGACGAGTCTGCCAAGCCAAAGAACAAGCTTACAATTGGTCTTACTTGATTATTTAGATGGTCTTCTCAGACATCTATTTTATTACTATTACAGAGGGGAATATAGAGATTAGGCTAGATCCTGATATTGAATGATTCAAAGGATGAATAATAAATGTAAATGAATGTAATTTAAATCTATAGGATTGTTTACTTTTAAGAACTTCCTAGTTTATTGCTTCATTTCTGCTTATTATCTGCTATATATATTCACTGACAGTTAGGCACAGATATTTTTGTGGTTGCCTACTGGGATTAATCTTACACCCTATTTGGGTCATGTTTTTTACCCAAACAAATTATATTATTACAAGTATAGATAAGTAAAATCACCCTTCTTCATCATGTACTTGATTGTTGTTGGAGCGAGAGAGCATGGGACAAGATAAGGCTTGCAATGCTGCCAGAGTTTACTTGTTTCTGCTATACTTGGTTTATGTATTGTATTACCATCATTGTGACTTGTTTGGATATTTTCCTAGACACATGTGATATTCATAAATTATATATATTCTCTATTTTTTTATTACTACTAGTCTTATGATATTTACTTCTATTGTATAGTATTACTGCTTCCTTCATTGTTTAATATTTGTTTTACACTATGTATAATCTACCAATGAGGGAATAGTTTCCCCATTATCACACTTTGACCTTCACTTCTAGTTATTAGCCTCTAGAATTAGGGGAAATGTGCTTGAGGTTATCTGACCAACTGGGTTTGGGGCACTTTTGGGTGGTATTCGGATCTGGGATATTTATAGATATCCCAAATCAAAGGAGGAGCACAAAACACCCCTTTATAAGGTGGTGTGAATACCTATCCCATCATGAGGCCTTTTCATGGGGGATGCGTGAGGGATAGAGCCCCGGGAAAGAAAAATTGTGCAGGCTAGGCCCAAAGCGAACAATATCATGATCGTGGGCTGGACTGAGCCGTTACAAATGGTATTAGAGATAATGTCCATTTGATGTGCCAGTGGGGATTATAGGCCCTTCTAAGGGGGGTGGATTATGGATATCCTAAATCAAAGGAGGAGTATCATGAAGCACCCCTTTATAAGGTGGCGTGGATACCTCTCCCATCATGAGACCTTTTTTTGGGGGATTCCTGAGGGCCAGAGCCTAGGGAAAGAAAAACTGTGCAAGCTAGGCCCAAAGTGGACAATATCATGATCGTGGGCTAGACTGGGCCGTTACAATGGGGATCCAGGACTCTTGATTTGGCTAAATGATATTTTGTCTAATTACAAATCATTTATTCAAGGTCAGCCACACATAGATATAATTATGCCAATCATGGATGTCTATGTGGGACTTTGTGACACTATGTGTAATTTCACTTTAATTACACCACGTATTTACTTACAGAGTGGCACATTGTTTTCAATGTTACATGCCATGTAATAAGCATACATGTCAAGTAATTCACATACAACACAATGGTCATATGATTAACACATGCAGTGTGTAATAGACTCACACAATTCATTTTAAACATGACCCAAATGACACAAATCCAACTTTATTACACATCATTTACTTGGAACACACATCATGTAATGTGGTTTTTGTAATGACCAATGATTTTAGAAATTATTTTTCCTTAATTAAATGTCATGTGAGTAGTTTTTATTGTATGAAACACTGAACTAAAATAAAAAATCATGTTACCTTAATAAAATTATTAACATTATATTATATCCTTTAGAATTAACCACTTTATAAAAACTATATAAAATTGTGTCATAAAATGAAGGTCATTTTATTCTTATAAAATATATTTCTCTTAAAAAATTATATGTGTTTATATTAAAATTAATATTTTTTACTTTTAAAAATTGAATCTGATAAAATTATTTGCATATTTTTAATCATCATGATCAAATTAAATATTGTGATTAATCTCCTTCTGTAAAAACCTGAACTTTTATGAGTGAAATTCCGTTATTTGATTTAATGAAATGTATTATGGTTATAGAAAACACAAGAACTTTTTTTATTATATCCAATTGGATTTAACGAACCATTAAGTATATTTACCAATTATAATATAGTTATTTAATAGTGATCACATGACTAGTACAGATATAGGGTTTTAACAAATCCTTTTGGCATAGAAAAAGTAATTTATTGCCTCAACTAGTAGGATTATACCCTATGAAACCCATTTATCAGAGATTATAAGGGAGATAACATTTCTAAGATTTTCCCTAAACCAAGCTCGAACTGATATCTAATAACTTAAGAACTAGCAAAACCATTTATGATATAATTTCAATCTCATCGATATCACGTCCCAAACCAAGTTCATCGAACGACCCCATGAAAGCCCCACCATCGTGCACCTCACTCTTAGGGGATATGTTGGGGTAATAAAGTGATATGTATCAGGAACCTTGAAATGGAAATTTGTACATTATTTTTTATAAATTAATGAATATATTTTCATCCTATTATTTTTACTTTTTAAATGTTTTTTAAAGCACAAATTGTATTTTTGGTTAATATTGAAATTCAATTAAGAAATCAATTTTAATGAATTATTGGATTTTTGAAATAAATAATATTTTAATGTAATATTATTATTAAATAATATTTATTAAATATAAATTATCGTATAATTATTATTATGTCAAATGTAATATTAATAAAGGTTAAAAAAAATTATTTGTCAAAAACTTGTCATTTTTAATAAATAGTGTTTTTTATTTTAAAAGTGAAAATCAACATATTTAGAACACTATATTGATAAAATGAATATTTTTTTTGGAATCAAGATGTAAAAATTATCTAATGGTGAATTTTTCATAATTTTCTGAAATAGCCGAAATTTTGGGTAAAAATTAAATACCGTATAAATATAAGGTGTATTTTATGACATCATAATGGTCCAATAGTGATGTAATAAATACTATAAAATGTATCTTCAGACAAATATATGTTTTAAATTTAAAATTATTTTATTTTAAGTTTATTTTATTTACTTAATAAAGCCTTAGTGAATCCTCCTAGACTTATAATGTATTTTAAGATTTTGAAATCATTTCTTTGAAAGTAGGACTTACCTCCACATCATAAAGGAAAATATTTTATTATATTCGGTCCATGGCCTAAAAAATAATTTATTCCACTCCCCTTTTCCAGAAACCATGGGAAAAAATCTTGGGATGGTTTTTGGTTTTTAATATTTTATTTTGTAGTGTTCAAAACAAAAATAATAATGAAATCCCCCTCCTTTCCAATATAAACCCACCAAAGATCACATTTATATTCACTAAAACTCCTTCAAGCATGAACAAACTCTTCCCACTACTCTCTAGAGTCATACCAAGGTGTCCTCAAGCTCCCAATAATCCTTTACCAATCCTTTGGAGTCACACATCCAAGTAAGGGATTTATCTCTTCTCAATTCCATTGAAGCACTTCTTTTTTATTATGCATCTTAAATTTTATTTTCAAATGTTGGGATATGATATTTCATGATTCCATTATTTTAAATTTTATGTATAAATGATGATATATTTATTTAACTCTCATTAATACCCCCTATAATCCTTTATGTATACCTGTCACTATGCCAAACTTCTATAAGGGATTCTCTCTCTCCTCTTTTAATCAAGCACTTCATTTATGATATACCTTTTTAATTTCTATTTTATTATGTTGGGATAAATTATTAACTCTCAAACATACTATACACATATTTTATAAATTATTAGATCCCCCTTCACTCTCATTTAACCCTCCTAATAAACTTTACATACACCCATTACCATACCGAAATTTTGTAAGGTATCTATTGTTTCCTCCTCTTTCATCAAGATTTATTTATTATGTTACTCCTTATATTTCCAATTAATTATGTTTTTTAATGTCCCTACATTTCCATATTACTATCCATTTCATTTATAAATGATGATATTCCATTTTCTCTCCCATTAACCCATTTTATGAATTTTTATATGATATCGTTATGCTGCTGAAATTGTACCACAATTTACATACCAAAATAATTGTGTAGTTAATACCATGCCCATTTCTCTATCAAGGTAATTCACCTTTATGCACATAAACCTATTTATTGGGGACTTATATGTATTTATTCCACATTCCTAGATCATGTAATAAAATTATGATGTTAAATTAATCCATTTTATATGATCTATGTGGCACACTTAAGCATGATATTGAAATGTTTATAAAGGGTGTGCCCTGATAGCACTCCAATGCATTGGGTAATGTTTAGTATCATGATACATCATGTTTGGATTGGGTTTTATCTTATTCCTTTGTGGGACTTCTTCCACTATGAAGTCTTGGTGGTTTATCTTTGATTTATGTTTATGATGCAGTGTTTTAAGTTGTTGTCACACTTTCCATGTTATGATTATCATGATAAATCATGACTCATTATTCACATTCTTTTATTCCTAATTGATATTCCTTGTCTAACATGTATTATTATACTTATATTTTTCCATTTTTATCCCTTTACTAGGCTTTATAGCTCACCCCTTTCATATGTATGTCCTCAAGTTATCCCATGCAGTGTTAAGTATGAAGGAATATTGTGGTCATGTCAAAGAAGTTTTCAATAAATATGTTTCTTTTCATTCTTATGTTGTTATATAATGTACCTAATTTCAAAAAAGACACTATACCTCTTGATATTATGAGTTTTATTAAGTGAAATTGTATATAATAAATCATTCTTAAATATTTAATAGAGCAGGGTTGTTATAGTTGGTATCAGATGATATGTTTAGTTATTTTTGGGATTAAGATTAGAAATACCAAGTGATAAACCTTAGGGATAAGATTTTGTTTATGAAAAAATTCCTATTTTTTTTTAATTATAGATTAGGTGTTTTATCAAGAAAATAAATCTTTGTCTAGAAACTACAAGTGGATGTGGTTATGGAATAGTTTTACCTAGGAGTAACAACTCTAACAAGGGAATCTGGGCTTGACTCAAGGTAACCCGGTACACAAAAATAGGCCTTACTACACACTTAGTTTAACACTCCTATGGGATATGCTTTGGTAAATTCATAATCTCATTACAAACCATTATTAAGGTAACGAAGAAAAAAAATCCCATAAAAACATATGTTAGGAAGTAGATCATGGATAATATAAAATGAAACCTAGAAACTCATAAGTTAAAGAGATAAATGTAAATTATAAGGTATCCCTTTAATGTCATTAGATTCCCCTTTATGTGTTTAAGTGTTTCAGATACTCATCCCTAAAATACCTTTTATTCTAGTAAATGTTTGGAAATGGGAGGAATTGTGATAACAACTAATGTGAAGGGAAGTGTGATGATTTCCCCCAATGAGTTACCCAACCTGATGGGAGAAGGAATCACAAAATTTGTCATGATACACTCTCAGTTAACTCAAGTTCTAAATAGAAACCTAGACCAGAAGCACACAACCCCCCCCCCCAAGAGAGAGAAACCCATAGTCGAGAGATTCGTGCAAAAAAGGCCTCCTACTTTCAGTGGATCATCTGATCTCTTAGTCATTGAGAAATGGATCAATTCGATTGAAAATATATTCTCCATACTTCAATGTTCTGAAAAATAGAATGTTTTTCTAGTTGTTTATCATATGGAGGGTGAAGCTGATCAGTGGTGGACAATGATCAAGAATATGAATCCTGATGAAGAGATCAAATAAAAAGAGTAAAAGGAATTCTGTAAAATGTTTTTTGATAAATATTTTCACCACACCATTCTTCTTAAGATGGAAAGATATTTCATTTCACTCAAGAAAAAAGATGATGAATCTGTTAGGGCATACAAGATAATCTTCACAAGACATGCATGATACACCATCGGTTTTTTCATTACCCCTGAATGTAAGTTTTACCACTTATTTGGTGGGATAAATCCTAGCCTAAAAAAGCATTGGCAATCCATGAATTTGATATCTATGAGGAAATTTTCTGATGTTCCCCTAGGTTGAAATGGATATCGATGAATATTAGGGGTATCATGGGGATAATAAGTGGAAAGTGGACTTTAATTATAATGTTCTAATAGATAAAACCAATGTTAATAAGAAATTATAGTGCCCCACTTGTCAAAGTTCTAAAAAGAAGTACCCTAGAAATTGCCTAAGGGGAACAAGGAAAGGCTTTAGGTGTGTAATAGAAGGGAACTTGTCTAATGACTACCGATAGGTGAAACCCACCAATGTAATAGAGTAAATGAGTTCTATGGTCAACCCTCAATGCGTTTTTCATTTCTACAAATGCAAGGAACCAAGGAACTTTTCAAACCAATTCCTTAATCCAAGGGTTTTAAGAGACAGCCAACAACCTCCAAAGCAGCATGGGAAAGATTTTTCTATCACTACTAAAGAAGTGAATCTTGAAGAAGAAGTGGTAAAAAGTATGCTAGTTATTCATTCAATAATAGTAAATGTACTTTTTAATTCTTATTCTATGCATTATTCTATATCACACAAGTTTAGTAAGACTATTCAAACACCACAAAAAATCATGGAAGTAGAGATGTAGGTGAAAATGGAAAATGGGGAAATTATTTCATCCCATGTATATAACTCCTCCCCTATCAAAATTTTTGGATTGAACCTCCTAGAGTACCTTATCATACTTCCCTTTGTTAAATTTGATGAAATCCTAGGCATGGATTGGCTTTCCCTATATAGTGCCAACATAAATTGTCGAGAGAGGTAAATCACTCTCCATGTGATGAAATGACCCCTGATTCTATAAAAGTGCAAGGAGGAGGATGAATATTCTTTAGCCCCATCATCTCAATCATGGATATTATTTCCCTATGAGAAAACATATCTTGCTCAAATTATTGATTCTAAGGAACAAACCATCCTAGAAGTTATGCCTATTGTGAGGGAATTCACTGATGTGTTTCTATAGGAGTTGTCTGGTCTTCCTCCAAGTAGGGAGGTTGAATGTTTTATTGAGCTTATACATGGTTCATTTAAAATATACAATACTCTATATAGAATAGTTGTTTTGGAAATTTATAAACTGAAGAAAGAACTACAAGAGAATCTGGATAAAGGGTTTATACGCCCAAGTGCTTCACAATGGGGTGAACTAGTCCTCTTAATCAATAAGAAGGATGGGTCAATGCACCTTTGCATTGATTATCATGATATCAACAAGATCAAGATAAAGAAAAACTATCATTTTCTATAGATTTATGACTTGTTCGATCATCTATGTGGAGCACAATACTTTTCCAAGTTAGATCTGTGGTCAAGATATTACCAAATAAGGGTGAATAAGGAGGATATCCACAAGACTGCTTACCATATAATTTATGGGAACTACGAGTTCATAGTGATTCCATTCAGACTCACTAATGCTCCATAAATATTTATAGACTTTATTAATAGAGTCTTTAGATATTACCTCAAAAAAATTGTGGTAGTATTTATAGACCGTAATGCCCCGACCCCAGTTACCCAGAGTCGGTGCATTACTTCATAACATTGGAATGATCACAAAAGATCAAGTCTCAAAAGTATGATTAGTTTAGTAGCCTTGGAAACACTAGATACATTAATAAATGTTACATTACATCATAAAGTGAAAAATCACAATAACATAGTCTCCATTTTCCACACTCATATCCCCTTCATACTATCCTTGCAGGTCATTCCTAAAATACTTCTTCACATACTGGAAACAATTAAAACATTGAAAGGGGTGAGCTCAGATGCTCAATAAGGATAACAATATAGCGGAAGCTTTCATAAATAAACATAAACATTTAAGGCAATGTATAACTAAAAAAAGCCTTTTAAACATGAACTTCAACATAATATGGCAAAAGTAAAATGAAATAATTCCATTTACTTATTCACATTGATATTCTACTGGTTGAATAATCACATGCAATATCAATAACCACTTTCATAATGATGTAATGAATAATGTCAGACTATCATAACCACGTAGCCAAGGCCTCGTGCCAAGAGTACAAATAAGATTTTTTCAAGGCCTCGTTCCAAGACACTAGTTTGTCTCATGAGACCTTCCGATGCATCGAGGAGCTATAGCGGGCTCCACCCGTCACTTATTAAGTCCAATGCATTCCTCATATGAACAGGTTTAAACATATTGTAAACCATAACATAATCGTATCACATAAAACATGCATAAATGAAACATAACATTTCCACATTTCAATAAAAAGATATCAATACAACACATTGATATAATAAAAACACTTTCAAAACCATTTTCAATACTAAAATAAAAGAAAATTAAAACTTGATATTTATTTTTCATTTTAAAAAAGTTATGGCTTATAGAAGAAGCTGAAACTCAAATAATATTCACGGAGGAGGAGAAGTCGTTGTCGCCGCATACATAAGAAAAAACATTCCTTTTGTCGTTTAGTAAAAATGATTCGTATAAAAATATTCCTTTTGAATAAAAGTAAAAGTCAAAGGGGTTTATACACCGTATAAATGAAAGTTGTGTATAAAACCAAATATGCCTCAATGAAAGGAGATTGAGATGAAGTCCTTACAAAGATCATTTTTAAAATAAAATAGATCTATTATGTGTATTTACTATAAGTACACATAAAGAAAGTACAAATACAAGATAGGGCATAATAATATCATGACATAATTTGAAAGTAGGAGATTAACCCAAAGAATGGAAATTGGGTTAAGAAATTCCCTTACCTCGTGTCCGACTTCACTCGACCGTTCTTTAATCTCCTGAATAATAAACTAGAGTTAATATATACTTTCTTAAGAACATTTTTAAAGTTCATTATCCCTTTTATATCACTTATTACAATGTTACGAAAATAATGTAGTCATTTAAGTTAATAATGGTCGTTTTGTCGATCTTTGGTACTTGAGTCAACAATAGACTTCTTATAATTACAAGTTGTTCATGTGGTGAAATATCCATTATATCCAGAATTATATTCCTGATGTAGATATCATATATATCATATATATCTGGTATATACATTCATTCATAATATTACGTAACATTTAGAGGTAAGAAATGAAATGCACCGTTCATGGAGACGGTAAGCCGTACGCACGCATGAACGCTACTTTCATTTCTATTTAATATTTAATGGAATGAAATTATAATTATATAAAGGTATACTATAATTACAGTATAATATAATGTATAATACCATTTACTCCATCCTTTATACATCCCACATATGGCATTAACGATTCAAATCACTTTGAGGGGGCGGTAGTCCGCACTTCCTAAAATGAAATTATCGCGTTTACCCATAATGGAAATAATAAAGGTGTTCCATAAATAAAAAATAAAGAAGCATAATTAAAACATAAACATAATATATATCATTTATGAAAATATTTTCATCATAATGGCCACCATTATAGGTGTTAAAAGTAGATTGAACAATCATCGTTTCGTGAGGTAGTAATTCGCCACCCACAGAAACAGTGTGTTCTTTAACCATTTGATGAAGGTGTGTGTAAGTGTAAATAAAATCCTTATTATAAAAACATCCTAGTATATTGAAGATTCTTGTGTTGTTACAAAATAAAATAATAAAAAGATTTTAAGGGGTTGGAGAAGCAAAATAAAACAAAATAACATAAGAGAAGACATTACCTTAAAATCGGGTAACTCTTTTTTGATTTGAGCCAAAGGCTTCCTTGGGAAGAATTATGCCCAAAGTGAGGCTTCTATGAGTAAGAGAGGGAAGATCAGAGAGTATTTGGGTAGAGGTTGGCCGAGCCAAAAGGCTTTGAAGGTGTGAGTAAGGTGGTAGTGGTGGGGGCCTTTTATAAGAGGAGAGGAGGGGCACTCTTGGAAAGTCATGAAATGTTACTTTATTATATAATGAGTTTTGGATTTTTAAAGGCCCGACACTTATATATTTCGAGGATAAGGTGATAAGGGTTAGAAATATACTCATCCAATAGGTTTCTGACAAGTTTAAGTCTTATATTTTACATTATCTTTTCATTTTATTTAAATCGTTAATTAATGAGGTAGTCGTTGCATCATCATAGTGTCATAAATAATTTAATTTATTTAATGTCTAAAAATTATAAAAAAATATAATTATTTAGGAAATCTTTTTATATTTTTAATGAATATTTATAGTAAAAAATATGACTTGTATAACCCCATTTAAAAATTGTTTTAGTAAAACAACTCATGTTTGTGACATTTTTATTTTAACATTAAATAAAAAGTTTTTAATGTCATTTTCCTACCAAAGTGGCTCCATGGGGTCCCCAAGTTGACCCATGGATTGTCTTGGTCGTCCATGACTCATCCAATAGGGTTAGGACAAGTGTATAGGTATTTTCATATTTTTATAATATCATTATTACCTTAAATTTCACTAATTACCTTTAATCGCGATTAATTAAACTTAAAAGTTACTATTCACCAAAAAATTATTTTAATCCCATTGAACCAAATTTTACTTCCTAATAACAATAATTTATGTCGGATTTTTGAAAATCAAATCATAGAAGTGGTAATGTTTCATTTAAACAAAAAATTAGTTTTTTAACTACCACTTAGTGGTTTCACTATTCATCAAAAATTGAAGTTTTTCAGAACAATGCCAAAATTTCACCCTAAGCTATAATTGATATTCTGAATTCAAAATTGATTTATATTTTACAAAATTCCAAACATATAAGTTGCATTAATTAATTTTATAATTAATTCTCGCTGTCACAACAAATAGCGTGTTGTTAAGAAACAATATATATCAAAAGATTGACAATTGTTTATGTCCAATTTCAAAGTGAAATTAATTCTAATGACCACCATTGGATAAAATGGTAAAAATATATTCTAATTATACTTTAAAACCACTAAATAGTATAATTTATCACTCTAAATTATTTTGATTAAAAAATTTGTTTTTAAGTATTTTTAACTATTCATTAAAAATTGGAAGTTCTCAGAAAAATACCAAAAATTCAACATAGGCTAATTTCGATATTCCGAATCCAAAAATGAAGTCCATTTTAAAATATAAAAAATATATATAATTTCAAAAAGTGGGTATTACTATTCATAATGGCTATTTTGATTGTTCGCGGTTTGTTAGAATCTCGAACTTGCGTACAATGCAAGCTATTGCATTATTGAAAGAGAAGCGTATCGTGGAAGCTCGGGGTGTTACATTCTCCCCTCCTTCAATAAATTGCATCCTCACAATTTGAAATTTTTCTTTGAAAATAAAAGGTTGAAAATAGAAAATACCTTTGTGGAAAACCCACATCAGAAATAGGGTTAATAAAAATATAACATTAAAATAAAGAAAGAGAGGTACAAAGGTCACCCGAGATAGCCCATACTAGGATTATATGAAAATATGGATATTGAGGGAAAAAACCATCAAGATTTGATGGAGAGTTGTAGAAAACAGGATTAGGAGAAAGTTAGCCACAAGAAAATCACAAACTTGTGATTGGTTAAATGGTCATTGAATCCTCAGTTGGAAAAGTTAACCAACAACATTTTTGTTTTAAGTTATCTTTAATAAAGTTGATGAATTTATTTAAGTGATTTACTAATAACGTAAGGAAATATACTTACTTGTCATGTAGACTTTCATTCTTTAATAAATTTTTACCACAAACCCATCTTTCACTCCAAATGGTAACAAAACTCAAAAATATTCTATTTATCCTAATTGTAGAAGGTTCCAAATATTACCACATACCATTTAGATTAGGAAAACTATTTTGTAATAACCAGGGACTTCCTATCGGCTAGTGGTAGGTAATAAAGGCATGTCGCACTATGGTTGTGGGTTCGATTCCTGCAGCTTTGTCCTACGCGACGAGTTATCCCCCAACCTGCAGGTTATCCTTTTCTTAAAAGTATAGTATTATAATATTCCAAAAATAATCTTCAGAAATATTTTAACCTTAAACAATACTATCCAAGGTTCAACTTAATTCATTCCAACCTTTATAGTTATCCAAAATACCTCTATCCAGACTTTCTCTCAAAGGTCTCTAAATTCCAAAATCAATTGTAACATCAGATTCCCCAAACAAAGTAAAGTTTCTCTTATTGTCACATACTAAAAATATGATTACCTTCATCATATTAAATCCTTAATGAAAACAAAAAGTACTGCAGTACAATCCTTATATATATATATCACATTATCCTTATAACCAGAATATAATCCTTGAGTCCAAAAGCACCAATACATTAATTATTCCACTTCAACTGTAGTAACAGCATAATATTGTCCTTGATCCCTTGGCCTTTTCTGAGGTAAGTTTCCCTGACGCTTAGGACATTCATTTGCATAATGCCCCATTTCCCTACAATTGAAGCATTCAACATTGATAGCCTCTTTCTTTCCCTTGTAATCACGAGCCTGGTGACCCTTTTCTCTACATTTATAACAAAATCCCATTCCTTTTAGGAAATTACCGGGGTGATTCTTCCCAAGATTATCGCATAATGGAAAATCCTTCTTTCCCTTGTTCCCTTTATCTATCTCTTGTTCCACCGTTCCCTTCTTCACTTTCTTTACTTTATTGTCATAAGATTTAGAGAATTCCTTTTCTGTCTTGATAGCACATGAGACAATATCTTCGTACGACGAGAAGGTTTTTGAGACTAATGCTCAACGGAGAAATGGTTTTAACCCATCAAAGAAACGATCAATATTACTTCTTGGGTTACATATATAATCTGCAACATGCCTCGCTAACCTTGTAAAGTTAGCCTCATACTTTGCGATATTCTCATCCTCCTTCAGCCTCAGACTCAGAAATTGCCTTTCTATATCTGATCGATGGTCATGTGGAAAGTATTTTTCTAAGAAAATTTCCTTAAACTCCCTCCATTCCATACTTGATACTTCTTCATCTTCCTTTGTGTTTTGAATCAGCGACCACCATTGATCGGCATCTCCAGTGAGGCGGTAAACTGCCATGACAACTTTCTCCCTTTCGCTACTCCCCAAGGCATGGAATATTTTCTCTAAAGAGTTTACCCATTTCTCAGCTACTAATGGATTTGTACCCCCATTAAATGTTGGCGGTTGTTGCCTCATGAAGCGGTCTAACATTGATCCTCCACGTTGCGGATCAGGGTGCTCCATACGAGTAAGGTTATTATTCATAACCTGAGTGAGTTGTCCCAGAATAGTAATAAGATGATCAGCACGAGTTGTATCTCCAACTCCACAATAATTATCTTGAGCAGGAGGGCAATCCCTACACGGAGTGTGTGCATTGATACGGTTTCCATTCCTCCCACTAGGCTCAATTTCTAAACAATGGTATAAACTAGATTAGTTTATGAATTAAAATACATAATTCCATACTTGTAAAACACTTAACATAAATTGAACTATTTATGGATATAATCCATAATCATAAAAAAAAATCTTTGAGGAATTATATACTCATAACCCTTCATAGTGGTTTGTAAAGAAAATGAGAATTATCCTAAGCATATCCCCCGGGAGTGTCGTAACCAAGAGTGCAGCAAGGCCCGTTTTCGTGCACCAGTTCCCGTTCGAGTCTATCTCAAAGCAGTGTTTTCGGTTTTTACCCCTAGGTACATCTGTGCCAGAGCCACCTCTACTTGCTCGTATCCAGACAGGGATGTATTGCTCGGAAAACTCACAAAATCTCTATAATACCAAAATTCTAGGAAGTTATTCTATACTAATCCTCAAAGTCTATCTTTGGGCTATGTGCTCTAATCAGAGTTTATCTAAATCTAGCTTCCAAGGTTAGTACTAAACTGCCTCTGATACCAACTGTAACGCCCCGACCCCAGTTACCCATAGTCGGTACATTACTTCATAACATTGGCATGATCACAAAAGATCAAGTCTCGAAATACCGATTAG
Organism: Viscum album; assembly: GCA_963277665.1. NCBI lineage: Eukaryota > Viridiplantae > Streptophyta > Magnoliopsida > Santalales > Viscaceae > Viscum > Viscum album. Next base: position 139,931,438 of record OY728148.1, on the reverse strand, counting down.
TTTAGTAGCCTTGGAAACACTAGATACATTCATAAATGTTACATTACATCATAAAGTGAAAAATCACAATAACATAGTCTCCATTTTTCACACTCATATCCCCTTCAAACTATCCCTGCAGGTCATTCCTAAAATACTTCTTCACTTCCTGGAAAAAATTAAAACATTGAAAGGGGTGAGCTCATATTCTCAGTAAGGATAACAATATAGCGGAAGCTTTCATAAATAAACATAAAAATTTAAGGCAATGTATAACTAAACAAAAGCCTTTTAAACTTGAACTTCAACATAATATGGCAAAAGTAAAATGAAATAATGCCATTTAATTATTCACATGGATATTCTACTGGTCGAATAATCACATGCAATATCAATAACCACTTTCATAATGATGGAATGCATAATGCCAGACTATCATAACCACGTAGCCAAGGCCTCATGCCAAGACTATAAATAATATTTTGTCAAGGCCTCATGCCAAGACACTAGTTTGTCTCATGAGACCTACTGATGCATCGAAAAGCTATAGCGGGCTCCACCCGTCATTTATTAAGTCCAATGCATTCCTCATATGAATAGGTTTAAACATATTGTAAACCATAACATAATCGTATCACATAAAACATGCATAAAGGAAACATAACATTTCCACATTTCAATCACAAGATATCAATACAACACATTGATATAATAAAAACACTTTTAAAAAAAAATTCAATACCAAAATAAAAGAAAATTAAAACTTGATATTTATTTTTCATTTTAAAAACGTTATGGCTTATAGAGGAAGCCGAAACTCAAATAATAGTCACGGTGGTGAAGAAGTCATTGTTTCCACATACGTAATAAAAAACATTCCTTGTTTTGTTTAGTAAAAACACTTCGTATAAAAAGATTCCTTTTTAATAAAAGTAAAATTCAAAGGGGTTTATACACCATATATATGAAAGTTGTGTATAAAACCAAATATGGCTCAATGAAAGGAGATTGAGACGAAGTCCTTAAAAAGATCATTTTTAAAATAAAATAGATCTATTATGTGTATTTACTATAAGTACACATAAATAAAGTACAAATACAAGATAAGGAATAATAATATCATGACATAATTTGAAAGTAGGAGATTAACCCAAAGAATGTAAATTGGGTTAAGAAATTCCATTACCTCGTGTCCGACTTCACTCGACCGTTCTTTAATCTCCTGAATAATAAACCAGAGTTAATATATACTTTCTTAAGAACCTTTTTCAAGTTCATTATCCCTTTTATATCACTTATTACAATGTTATGAAAATTATGTAGTCATTTAAGTTAATAACGGTCGTTTTGTCGATCTTTGGTACTTGAGTCAACAATAGACTTCTTATAATTACAAGTTGTTCATGTGGTGAAATATCCATTATATCCAGAATTATATTCCTGATATAGATATCATATATATAATATATATCCAGTATATACATTCATTCATAATATTACATAACATTTAGAGGTAAGAAATGAAATGCACTGTTCATGGAGATGGTAAGCCGTACGTACGCATGAACGCTACTTTCATTTCTATTTAATATTTACTGGAATGAAATTATAATTATATAAAGGTATACTATAATTACAGAATAATATAATGTATAATACCATTTACTCCATCCTTTATTCATCCCACATATGGCATTAACGATTCAAATCACTTTGAGGGGGCGGTAGTCCGCACTTCCTAAAATGAAATTATCGCATTTACCCATAATGGAAATCATAAAGGTGTGCCATAAATGAAAAATAAATAAGAATAATGAAAACATAAACATAATATATATCATTTATGAAAATAGTGTCATCATAATGTCCACCACTAGAGGTGTTAAAAGAAGATTGAACAATCATCATTTCGTGAGGTAGTAATTCACCACCCACAGAAACTGTATGTTCTTTAACCATTTGACGAAGGTGTGTGTAAGTGTAAATAAAATCCTTATCATAACAAAATCCTAGTATATTTAATATACTGGTTTTGTTACAAAATAAAATAATAAAAAGATTTTAAGGGGTTGGAGAAGAAAAATAAAACAAAATAACATAAGAGAAGACATTACCTTAAAATCGGGTAACTCTTTTTTGATTTGAGCCAAAGGCTTCCTTGGAAAGAATTATGCCCAAAGTGAGGCTTCTAGGAGTAAGAGAGTGAGGTTTAGAGAGTATTTTGGCAGAGGTTGTCCGAGCCAAAAGGCTTTGAAGGTGTGAGTAAGGTGGTAGTGGTGGGAGCCTTTTATAAGAGGAGAGGAGGGGAACTCTTGGAAAGTCATGAAATGTTACTTTATTATATAATGAGTTTCAGATTTTTAAAGGTCCCAAACTTATATATTTCGAGTATAAGGTGATAAGGGTTCGAAATATACTCATCCAATAGGTTTTTGACAATTTTAAGTCTTAGATTTTACATTATCTTTTCATTTTATTTAAATCGTTAATTAATGAGGTAATCGCTGCATCATCATGGTGTCGTAAATAATTTAATTTATTTAATGTCTAAAAATTATAAAAAAACTATAATTATGTAGGAAATCTTTTTATCATTCTAATTAATATTTATAGTCAAAAATATTACTTGTATAACCCCATTTAAAAATTGTTTTAGTAAAACAACTCATGTTTGTGACATTTTTATTTTAACATTAAATAAAAGGTTTTTAATGTCATTTTCCTACCAAAGTGGCTCCATGGGGTCCCCAAGTTGACCCATGGATTGTCTTGGTCGTAAATGACTCATACAATAGGGGTAGGACAAGTGTAAAGGTATTTTCTTATTTTTATAATATCATTTTTACCTGAAATTTCACTAATTTCCTTTAATCGCGATTAATTAAACTTAAAAGTTACTATTCACCAAAAAATTATTTTAATCCCATTGAACCACATTTTACTTCCTAATGAAAACCATGTATGTCGGATTTTTGAAAATCAAATCACAGAAGTGGTAATGTTTCATTTAAACGAAAAATCAGTTTTTTAACTACCACTTAGTGGTTTCACTATTCATCAAAAATTGAAGTTTTTCAGAACAATGCCAAAATTTCACCCTAATCTATAATTGACATTCTGAATTCAAAAATGATTTCTATTTTACAAAATTCCAAACATATAAGTTTCATTAATTAATTTTATAATTAATTCCCGCTGTCACAAGAAATAGCGTGTTTTTAAGAAACAATATATATCAAAAGATTGAAAATTGTTTATGTCCAATTTAAAAGTGAAATTAATTATAATGACCACCATTGGATAAAATGGTAAAAATATATTCTAATTATACTTTAAAACCACTCAATATTATAATTCATCACTCTAAATTATTTTTATTAAAAAAGTTGTTTTTAAGTATTTTTCACTATTCATAAAAAATTGGAAGTTCTCAGAAAAATACCAAAAATTCAACATAGGATAATTTAGATATTCCGAATCCAAAAATGAAGTCCATTTTGAAATATAAAATATATATAATTTCAAAAAGTGGGTATTACTATTCATAATGGCTATTTTTATTGGTCGCGGTGTGTTAGAATCTCGAACTTGCGTACAATGCAAGCTATTGCATTATTGAAAGAGAAGCGTATCGTGGAAGCTCAGGGTGTTACATAGATGATATTCTAATATACTCCAAAACAATGGAGGGGAATTAGGAGCATCTAAGCACTGTGCTAAATACCTTTTAAAAGGAGAAGATATATGAAAAGTATATCAAGTTTGAGTTCTAGTTGAAAGTGGTCTAATTCTTAGGGCATATCATCACGAGCAATGGGATATCTGTGGATCCTTCAAATACAAAATAAATTGAGGGATGACTGAGGCCAACATCCATGACAGTTATCTACAGTTTCCTTAGGTTAGATGCATATTATCACTGATTTGTGAGAAATTTATCACGATTGTGAAACTCTATTACCAAGCTAACTTGGAATGGATTCATGTTTTCTTGGAATTATGAATGTGAATAAGGATTCATGGAGTTCAAAATAAGGCTTATCACTACCCTTGGGCTCACACTACCTACAAGTAGTGAAATATTTGTAATTTTTAGTGATTATTTAAAGAAGTTATTGGGATGTGTGTTGACTAAAAATGACAAATTCATTCCATACACATCAAGGAAGTTTAAAATTCATGAGATAAACTACCCCACGCATGATCTGGAGTTCGTAGCTATGATCTTTTCATTGAAAGTCTAGCAGAATTATATCTTTCTGGAGAAGTGTGAAATATATACAGATCACAAAATTCTCAGATATATATTCACACATAAATAGATGAATATGCACAAACAACTAAGGTTAGATATTATCAAGGATTACAACTGTTATGTCCACTACCATCCTGGAAAAGTGAAAAAAGTGGCAGATTCTCTAAGTAGAAAGGATATAACAATTATATCATCAATTAGAATGGAGAAGGATCTAATATTTTTTATATTTTAAGAGGATGGACATGGGAATCATAAAAAAATTAACATCATAAATCCTTTCACAAATTATTTCTCAACCATCTCTTTTGTAGAGGTTAAAGGATGCTCAAAAAGATGATGTAGGAATTCAAAAGAAAGTGGAGACTATAAGAAAATAGAAATACTTGGAGTTCAATGTTAATGAATAAGGAATTTTGAGATTTGGTTCAAGACTATGTGTTCCATAAAATCCTGAGTTAAATAAATAACTTTTGGATGATGCGCATAGTTCGACTTTCTCCATTCACCCAGAAAACAAAAAGATGTATCGAGATCTCTGAGGGAACTATTGGTGGGATAACATGAAGAAGGAAATCGTAGAATATAAATCAAAGTTCCTGGTATGTCATCAAGTTAAGGATAAAAGGGAAAGTTATAAAGGGATGATGCAACTATTACCCATACCCGCATGGAAATGGGAAAACAACGCCATAGACTTTGTCATCGGACTTCCAAATACATCTAAGAGAAACAATTCTATTTAGGTTGTTGTGGATCATCTTACAAATATTATACTCTTCAAAATGATTTAATAGGATTTCTCACTAGATCAACTGGCATAAATATACATTAGAGATGTGGTAAGGTTTATGGAGTGCCACTATTGATTATGTCTGATTGAGATCCAAGATTCACCTCTAAGTTTTGGAAAAGTCTCCAGCATGCTCTAAACACTGAGTTGAACTTCAAGATGTATTATCACCCTCAAATAAATGTAAATATGAGCAGACTATCCAAACACTTTAGGACATGTTGAGATATTTCTCAATGGACTTCAAAGGCATATGGGACAAACATATTCCTTTGGTGTAGTTCTCTTATAACAACAGTTTCCACTCAAGGATCCAAATGGCCCCCTATGAAGCCCATTATGAGAAGAGGTTCATAACACTGGCATGTTGGGATGAATTTGTGGGATGAAAACTTCTTGGTTCTAAAATGGTCTAAGAAATGGTGGAGAAGGTTAAGACGATCCAACATCACATCAAAGCTACTCAAAGTCAACAAAATAGCTATGTCGACAATCATCGATGAGACCTAGAGTTTGATGTTGGAGACATGGTATTCTTCCACATATCTCTATGGAATAAAGTGATGAGATTTGGGAATAAGGGAAAGATTAGTCCAAGGTACATCATCCCTTTTGATATCCTCGATCGCATCAGAGTAGTGGCCTATCAATTAGAACTCTCATCAAACCTATCTCCAGTACATGATGTATTTCATGTATACCTATTAATAAAGTACATACCAGAACCATCACATTTACTAAATCCAGATGTGGTACCATTGGAGAATGAAATTTTCTATGATGAGTAGTCAGTGAAGATCTTAGATCATAGAGAAAACGTTCTACTCAATAAGACAATGCCCCCTCGTCAAAGTGTTGTGGTGAAACCACAAGTTTGAAGAAGAAATGTGAGAAATAGAGGAGGTGATGAAGCAGAGTTACCCATATCTATTTTATTGGGGGAAAAGTAAATTTTGATGGTGAAAATTTTTTAAGGGGGGAATATTGTAACGAACTGAACTTTTATGAAAAAAATTCCCTTCTTTGATTTGATGAAATTTCTTATGGTTGTAGAAAATACATGCACTTTTTATTATTATATCCAATTGGATTTGAATGACTGTTAATTATATTTACTATTGATAATATATTCATTGAAAAATGATCACATGACTAGTATAAATATAGGGTTTTAACGAATCCTTTTGGAACAAACAAAGGAATTGATGCCCTTAACTAGTAGGATCGTACACTATGAATCCCATTTATCAGAGCTTCCGAGGGAGATAGAATTTATGAGATTTTTCCTAGACCAAGACCAAGATGATATCCAACAACTTAATCCTGAGAGAAACCATTTACGAGAGAAGTTCAATCTCATCGAGATCATGGCCCAAACCTTGTTCACCGAACGACCCCATGAAAGCCACACCATCACATACCTTACTCTAAGGGCGTATACTGGTGTAATAAAGGGATATGTATCAAGAATTTATAAATAGTTATATGCATATTATTTTTTATAAAGTAATGAATATATTTTTCATCTTATTATTTTTACTTTGTAATTGATTTTTAAAGCACAAATTGTATTTTTGGTTCATATTTAAATTCAATTAAGAAATCAAATTTGATGAATTACTGGATTTTTGAAATAAATAATATTTTAATGGAATATTATTATTAAATAATATTTATCAAATATAAATGATCATATAATTTTTATTATTTTAAATTTAATTTTTATAAGAGTTCAAAAACTATTATTTGTCAAAAACCCATCATTTTCAATAAATAAAGATTTTGATTTTAAAAGTAAAAATTAACATATTTAGAAAATTATTAAGATAAAATGAATATTATTTTTGGAATCAGGGTGTCTAAATTATCTAATGGATAATTTTTCATAATTTTCTAGAGACATTAGAATTTTTTGGTAAAAAATAAATACTGTATAAATATACGGTGTATTTTATAACATCATAATGATCCAATAGTGATGTAATAAATACTATAAAAGTTATCTTAGGCCAAATATATGTTTTCAATTTAAAATAATGTTATTTTAAGTTTATTTTATTTACTTTATAAAGCCTTAGTGAATCCTCTAAGACTTATAATTGATTTTAAGATTTTAAAATCATTTCTTTGAAAGTACGACTCACCTCCACATAATAAAGGAAAATATATTATTATCTTCAGCCCTTAGACTAATAAAATAATTTATACCACTTTATTTTTCTAGAAACCATGTGAAAAAACCCATGGGATGGTTTGTGGTTTTGAATATTTTATTGTGTAATGTCCAAAACCAAAATAATAAAGAAATCCCCCTCCTTTCCAATATAAACTCACATAATATCTCATTTATCTTTACTTTAACTCCTTAGAGCATGAAAAAAATATGAAATATACTCCCTATAGTCCTCACAAGGTTCTTACAAGCTCTTAATCATCTTATCCCAAGCCTTTGGAGTCACACATTCAAGTAAGGGATTTCTCTCTTCTCATTTCCATTCAAGAACTTATTTTATATTATGCTTCTTAAATTCCATTTTAATATGTTAGGATATGATGTTAAATAATCCCATTAATATAAATATTATGTATAAATGATGATATATTCCTTTAACTCTATACTCATTAAGCCCCCTGTAATCCATTACGTACACCCATTACTATGCTGAAATTCCATAAGGGATTCTCTCTCCCCCCTTTTAATCAAGCACTTCATTTATGATATGACTTTTTAATTTTTATTTGATTATTTTGGGATACATTATTACATATACAACTTACTATACAATTGTTTTATAAATTATGATATCCCCTTTCACTCTCACTTAACCCTCCTAATAACCATTACGTACACCCATTACCATGCCGAAATTTTGTAAGGGTTCTTTTACTTCCTCCTCTTTCATCAAGACTCTGTATTATGTTACACCTTCTATTTAGAATTACTTATGTTGGGTAATTTCATTATAGTTCCATATTACTATCCATTTCATGTCTAAATTATGATATACCCCTTTCTCTCTCATCAACCAATTTAATGAATTTTTATATGATGTCGTTATGCTGTTGAAATTGCACCATAATTTACAATACCAAAATAATTATGTAGTGAATACCATACCCATTTCTTTATCAAGGGTATTCAGATTTATGCACATAAAACTATTTATTGGGGACTTACATGTATTTATTCCACATTCTTATATCTTGTAATAAAATTATGATTTTGAATGAATCTATGTTATATGATCTATATGGAACACTTAAGAATGAGATTTAAATGTTTATGAAGGGTGCACCCTAATAATGCTTCAATATATTTGGTAATGTTTAGTATCATGATACATCATGTTTGGATGGGGTTTTACCTAATTATTTTATGGGAATTTTTTCCACTATAAATTATTGGCGGTTTATCTTTGACTTATGTTTATGATGCAGTGTTTTAAGTTGTTGCCACATTTTCTATATTATGATTATGATGATAAATAATGACTTATTATTCATATTCCTTTATAACTAATTGATATGAATTGTCTAACATGTATTATTATCCTCATGTTATATCATGTTTATTCCCTTACTGGTCTTTATAGATCAGCGATTTCTTATGTATGTCCTCAGGTTATCCCATGCAGTGTTAAGTATCAAGGAATGTTGTGGCCATGTCAAATAATTTTTCAAAATAGATGTTGTTTTTCATGATTATGTTGTAATGTAATGTACCTAATTTCCCAAAGACACTAGACCTCTTAATATTTTGTGTTTTATTAAGTTAAATTTTATGTAATAAATCATGTTTAAATGTTTAATAAAGAGTAGGGTTGTTATACTTTTTAGGCATAAAATTAAGTTACCAAGGTAAATATTATTTATTGTAGTAAAATGGTAATATTTCAAAGAATAATACTTTTCTAAATATTTTTTATTTTTTAAAAAATTAAAGGAATCTATTTTAAATTAAGACAATAATATGATGTTTAAAAATATATACAAATAAATTAAAACTAGTTTAATTGGTAATCAATTTCAAATTATATATAGAACACTTAATGATTAAAAAATATAAAAAAACAATTGTTTAGAACATTATTTTTTTTAATTTGAAATATAATTTTCTCATATTTATAAATTTAATGTGGTTAAATGGAGAAAAAAAATTAGATTCATCATTTCAAAATTTATTAATAAGGCTTATCTTATTTTTTACTAACAAAATAATTATCATGATTAATTTTTAATTAAGATCAATAAGAATAAAAATGGATAAGTATCTCAAATTTTTAATAATTAAAATGTCACTATCACATTCTAGAAAGACTTGTTAGGTGTTAAAGGTATACCCACGTGTTTCACTTACAATTTCTCCAACCAATTCACCTAAATCACCAAACCTAACTAAAAACCCGTGTAATTTCATTATTAACCCTTACATAACTCTTGTTTTCCATGAAAAAGCCCATTTTCTCAACTATAAATGGAGATCACTCTCACTCATTATCTTATTCATCTCTGCCCCAAAGAAAATGATAAAAAAAATTCATTCCCAATCCCTCTATGAATCCATTATAATGATCTCCTAAGGTTCTAAGGACTCCTCCAAAGATTTAAGAATCTACTTAGAAAGGTAAGGGTTCCCTTCCTCCTCTTTTTTATTCAAGTACTTATTTTTTGATAAGCCTCATGAGATTAAATTGATTATGATTTAATATGATCATAATCAACCCTCTATTATCCAAATTATTTTCTATTGATTAATTTCTACCCTTCTATAAAATTAAACCAAATATATTAAAAAAATTGTATAGTTTTTATACTGCCAAAATCACTCCTTGATTCTCTCCTCCCTACTTTCAATTCTAGAACTTCCTCTGTTATTAGCCTTAGGTTTTCAATGTGATTATTCATACACATGTTCATAAACCATCCTATAATTTCCAAAATATTTCCTATTAATTATATATGGCCTCTCTCACTCATTAAACCCATTACACAATCCCTTCTATATAGTCACCATGCTGCCAAAACAATTCCTTGATTTTCTATCTTCATGTTGTGAATACTCAACTCAAATTTTATTCAAGGGAATAAATTTAAATGAAGTTTATAAAAGTTTATGGAAATTAAAAATGTTCTTAAATAGGTGAATAATTTATTTATTTTTTTTATATAGGAGGTTAGAGCAAGGTCGAGTTAGTAGAAACTAAAGGTAAGGATTTCATCCCAAAATTCCTTTATTTGAGACACATTTTATTTTATGCACATCACTTCTTTTAAATGGTTTTAATTCTCAAAATTTGTTATATGTTATCATGTATTATATTTATTCATGGTATTTTATCTTAAATTTCAACATCTTCTTCTTTAAAGTTGTTTTTTATTATAATTTTTCTTAGGTTGTAAGGGTTTTTTGTCTCAATTTATCTTCATTGGGACATGTTTTAATATTATGCACCAATTTATTATCTCTATGGTGTATATAATAACAAATAATTTATTATACCATACTACATGATTTAATTCATGGAATTTCTATATCCATGTGATTTTCAAGCTTCCAATGACCTTTTTACTAAAATCTTATGGGTTTTGATAACTCAATTACCTTTCATCAAGTTATAATCCTTTTTATTAGAGCTTATCATAAAAAGTTTTTTATAATAATAAATATGATTATATTATCTTATAAACCCTATTTATTTTTCAGGGAATTATTTTTTATTTCCATGTCTTCTTCCATGATGATTTCATTTATAAAATGGGATATTGAAAAGAATAATTCATGTATTTTCTAATGAACCTTTCTTTTATAAGTCTATATTTTCCATTTCCAGCATAGTTATCATTCATATTTGGAAAGTAATAATGTTTTATATCTTATGACACTAATATTTATCATTACCAATTTTTAAAATTAAGTTTTATCAACACTTAAAATGATGTGGGTTTCAACAAAAGTATATTTTTTTGATATAAAAGGATTTTAATTTCAAGCTCTTATATTTTTCTTCTAACCCACATTTTCTTATACAAGAAAATTATACTTTAAATATTCATTATTTCTATGAATAATGTTTAAAATGTCTCTTTTAAACATTACAAAAAATATTTTGTAAATGGTTTTAAACTCTATTTTAAAAACAATTTACATGGGTTTTAAAAAAATAATTTTTTAAAAGGTTTACTTTTAATTTATCCTCATTATTGAAAAGATTTACCTCCAATAGAGTTGATTTTCATGATTCACCTTCTATGTTATCTTATAATTTATTTCATTTGTATTAATTTTTTTGTAATTATTTGATTTTATTTTATTTTTGAAGCTATTTTATGAGATATCATTTGATAATTTCATGAAACCCATTTTTCTTCCCATGGGTTATTTTATGATGTGATGATTTTTTTTAAGTGGCACACAAATGTATCGATTAGGTGATGGGTGAGATATATATATCACTTCAATTCATTGGGTAAAATCATTTATATTATTATATATAAATGTTATGTGAATAGGTTAGGGGGTATCTAGGTACATAAAGGGTGAGTGTGATAACGTTTAGCTATAGAAACAATTTTACGTGTGAACTGGTTAGTGATTACCTAGGTTCACAAAGGGTGATTGTGATAGAATTTATATCTACTCAAAATTTTATGTGTGAATAGGTTGGTAGGTGTAAAAGTTCACGATGATAAGAAATCTTATGTTTATGATTGTGCCACTTTCTTTCCTATGTTCCTTGGTTTATGTTATGTGCTTCATGTTTTATTTTTTCATGCCATGGAAAAAATTGTAATCATTTGAGATGATATATATATCTTTCATTCTTGTAGTTAACACTTATTTATTTATATTCATATAAATTAAATATTTTTACTTATTCATGTTTTCCCACATGTTTATGATTAAACCATTATATCCTTTTATATGTTATCCCTTAACAAGTGTTTGAGATTATCCCTTATTATATTTTACCTTCCCTATGATTTGAAGATGATTATGTCTCATGGAATGTATAAGGGGGGTTTAGTTTTTGGATAAATGTTCAAAACATGTAAAATAAGTGTTTTTGTGTTTATAGTCTCTAATTAACTAAAACATTAGTGTCAAGAACTAGCTTGGATACACTAGTACCCTGATACCCGAGCAATCTCTAACATGTCTCAAAGGGTGTTCCTGACCCCCATGGATTGGATACTAGCACATAGAATCATAAAAGAAATAGAAGGGAATTATTTTTTCCATAAAATAATGGAATATAATGGATACAAGTTGGTATAATAAATACTTCTCAAGGAGAACATACCATAAAAAAATGGTAAAATAAACCAAAAATAGTACATCATCAAAGTAATCAATATATTCCAAGATAAATGATTAAAAAATCCATGAAACAAGTGGATAACATCTCCAATAGTAAAATACATCACTCTAGGTCCCAAGTATTAAGAACATCCACCACCTCTAAGTGGTGATTTCTCTTTTCTTAGACTTGGAAAAAGATAATCTAAAAATGCTCGAAGGAAAATGTATGGTGTGGTCTAAACAGCCTAGTAGGGTATCACCAAATTTTCCATTAACAATACCGCAATAATAAACCAATTATTATATCAATTTAAATAAAACAATTCATGGAAAATCATTTTCATATTTTAAAAAATGTATACTTTTCATAGAAAATGATGAAAGATATCTCAAGATAGGCTTAAATAAACGGTTTGTATAAAATAGTATATATAAATATTTGTCCTGAATAAAAAATATATATAATCAGATATTGTGGGTAAAATACATATATATGCATAATAATATCAACACCCCATTATGGGATCCCATTTTGGGCAATCAAACTACACCCCATTAGGGGATCCCACACCAGGAAATCAAACTACACCCCCATTAGGGGAGCCCATTACAGTCAGTCAAGCTACACGCCATTACAGGAGCGCATTATGGGTATTCAATCTACATCCCATTAGGGGACCCCATTATGGGTAGTCAATATACCAATAAAACATGCTAAAATCAAACATTTCAAATCAATTAAAAATACAATTTCCCAATTTCAGTTTTCAATATGAATTTTTCATTTCAAAAACAAGTCATGATTTTCATCAAATTCATGCCCTTTTGAAACATCTTTCATTTTAATACATTTTCCTTAAGTATCAACATCAAATATATTTCATAAAACTAGTTTTAAAATCAAGACATAAATTTTATCAAATTCTCTCAATAATTTTAATATCATTGAAATTGGGTATTTTTCATAAATTCCATGCCAGTATCAAAATAAAATGTCAACCATATCAAATAATGGGTATTAAAATAATTTAAAAACTCATTTCAATTTAATCAATAAATTAAAGGTTTAAATTGAAGGGTAAATATTTATGGAACCACCAACCTTTAATCACATAGTTAAATAAAACGCCTGCAACGAGATTTCAAATGAAGAACAAGGTGGAAGAGATCAAGAAAACAAAAATATAATAAAAATATATCAAAATAGATGTTATATTAATCAATATCATGATGATCTATTAATATCTATGTAGGAAAATATAGGATATTTGAATAAACCACATGAGAGGAGATCTAATTACCCAAAGGAGACCGAACTAGATCAACCACACTTTGATCCACCAAGAGAAAAGGTTGGAGGATTTTAAACCACTTATTGAGAGCCTTCAAGACCAATGAAATCAATTTAGCATATAAAGGATTTGATTATGGGTTACAACAGGGGTCTTGGGATTTTATAATTAATTTTTGGGGGAGTAAAATCTTGCATGCATGGTTTTCTAGAGAGGTACACATAGTTATACTAACCATGTACCCTAACTATTCACCACTACTATTTAGGGTTTATGGTTTCTACTAGGTAGGTGCATGGTTTAGGTAATTGTGTGCCAACCATACAAATCCCACTATCCATAGGCTACGTGGTTTGGAGGTTCTGGCCGTATGGTTTGGAAAACCATGTGCTTCCCTATAGTGCACCATCATAGGGTGCATAGGTTTTTGGGATAAACCACATGGTTTTCCTTAACCATGTACCAACCATGTAATCCCCCTTAGGCCTCCAAAATTTTAATTTTTTTTCCTAAAATAAACTAAAATTAACCCATACTAAAGTATAACCAAAAAAAGGTTTAATAAATACCTGTAATAAGGTAATGAGATGTCACATCCTCCCCACATTAAACACTTTCTACCCCCAAAAACTTTTTCAAGGGGATTACATATCAATGAGATGAGTCCCATGCTCTCTCATCAGTGCCTCATTCTCCCACATATCATGAAAATCATAATCATGCTCCCATATCACATGGACTAAATGTATCTTCCTACCATGAAGGACCTTTTTATAAGAATCAAAAATCCTAAATAGATGCTTAGTCATGAATAAATTAGGCTCAACATCAAGATCTTCCCAGATCAAAACATAGTAAGGGTCAGAAAGATACTTCTAAAGCTACGATGCATGAAAAACACTTTGGATCAAATTCAACTACAATGTAAGTGATAAATGTTAAGCCAATTTTCCACCCACTCAACAATCTCAAAAGGAACAAAAAACCTCAGCATAATCGTTCCCTATTTCCAAAGACGTCGATTACCCAACTAAGGTGAAAATTTCAAGAACACCTGGTCGTTAACTAAAACTCCAATGGTCATTGACAACGATCAACATATGACTTATACCATATCTGTTCCATATTCATTTTCTTACAAATCACCTAAATCTTTACCACCATAACTTACAGAAAACTTAGTCCAGAAAAGGAAGCATCACCAATATCCAGCTAACACAACCAATATTTACATGGTTGTTCATAAAAGCTCCCAAAAGGAGAAGTCAAAATTGCAGACTGGTAACTTTTATTATAAGAAAACTTAACCATTCCCAAGTGGATGTCTCTAGCTCTACTAAATTCAATAATGCAAGAATAAAACATTTACTCAAGGATATTTACAGATCATTCTATCTGTTTATCCATTTTTGGATGATATGTCATGCTCAAAATAACCTGAGATCCTTGTGACTTCTAGAGGCCCATCCAAAAGTTAGAAGTAAATTTGGGATCCCTATAAGAGAATATACCTGAAGTAACTCCATGAAATCTAACAATATACTGCACATAGAGATGTCCAAAGTCATTATATTTTTTTATATCTCGAATGGGTATAAAGTGAGATTATTTGGTTAACTTATTGATCAAAACCCATATCTCATTATTACCCTAAGGTGTATGTGGAAACCCAACCAAAAAATTCTATAAAGATAGCATCCCACTTACAAGTCAGCACTGGAAGTGGATGAAGAAAACCTAAAGGTCTCTAGTGATAATATTTCACCTTATTACAAGTATAATAATGAGAAACAAAATCAGTAATGTCTCACCCCATACCTAGACACCAGAATCATCATCGTAGGTCATAAAACATCATTATAGTTCCTGGGTGCATTTTCCACTAGGAATTATGCAAATCCCTTATATAAAACCCCAATATTTTATGGTATGTATCTTTTAAATATAACATCTTTTATAGCTTACATTGCATACAACACTAAACATAAATGAACCATGATACACTATTAAATATTAACATGATCATTGGAATAGTAATGTGATTGTTAGGAATAATAATCTAGTTGTTAGAATAATAACTTCACCAATGAAAGTATAAATAAAATTTAGGTATCTCATAAATGAATGTAATGACCCCAACTCCATTATCTCATAGTTAGTCACTTACTTTATTACATTAGCATAAGATACAAGTGATCACATCCCAAAGGATCAAATCATTTAGTAGTCTTGGTAAACTAGATACATACTTGAAATTCACATTACAATCTAAAAAATAAAATACACAAATAATTTTCTTTGAGCATTCCATTAATCACCTTAGTGTAACCCTGCTTATGAAACTCAAAACACTTCTTCGTATCCAAGGAAAAAATAAATCATAATAAAGGGATGTGATGAAATGATAAATAATTCTAAGTGTATAGTAGAATATATGAGTAAATATGGCATAAACAATATTGAAAGGTAAATAACTGAACTACATGTCATTTAAATAATCACATAATCTAGGAAACTTAACCATAGATATTCTACTAGTTGAATAAGCACATGGAAAATCAATAACTAATATCACAATGATGGAATGAATATTGTTGGACATATGAAACATACCATCTAGGCCTCAACCATGATATTTAAAAATAAATGGTTAGGTCCTAAAACAAATACATACATGAAAATAAATGGTCAAGTCCTCGACTAATTCTATATCTGAAAATAAATGGGCATGTCCTCAGCCAAGTTCATATCTGGTTTGTCTCATGAGACCTATCAA
This sequence comes from Viscum album, assembly GCA_963277665.1. Taxonomy (NCBI): domain Eukaryota; kingdom Viridiplantae; phylum Streptophyta; class Magnoliopsida; order Santalales; family Viscaceae; genus Viscum; species Viscum album. The sequence goes on along the minus strand of OY728148.1, from coordinate 139,915,043 downwards.
TGCATAAAGGGGTTATAGTGGACCACACCCATAACTTAATAAGTTTAATTAATTTTTAATATGAATGCGGTGAATCATAAACAACATATACATATTAAATGTAAATAACCTTCCCTAATCGGTAAACATAAACACAAACCATTCTGAGTAATATGGTGAAAGGTATCAAAATAGCACATCCATAGTCAAACTGATCATAAACCATTTAATAAAACATGGTAAATGACATCATAATAGATCAACCTAAATGAATCATAAAATTCAAAAAATTATATTGACATATATGAAAATACTTTAAATTATATGATAGAAAAATTATTATGGGAAAACTCTTATTAAATCCATAAGAAAAACAATTTTGTATAAAAATACACTTTTCTTTTAAGAACCCATTTTCAATACCAAAACACACTTTTCTTTGAGAAACCATTTTCCATACCAAAATACCCCAAAAATATAAATATTTTTTCTCATTTAAGGAAATATGAAATCATGAAAATGAAGACAAAAATAAAATAATGGTCATAATGGTAGAAAATTCATTATCATTGTATACATTAATAATAGAACATTCCTTTTGTTTTTTTCAAAAAATTTCATATAAAACACATAAAAATGTTCAATTTTGAAAACCATTGAATGAAATTAAAAATAGAAATTAAATTTCTTTTATAATATTTTTATATAAATAAATATATATAATAATATCAAGAATATTTACATGGTGAAAAATATTTCATAATTAAATCTTTAAACATTCAAGGTGTCCCATACCACATTGAACATTTAATTCATGAGCCCCATGAAAGAATAAAATTTAGCATAACATTAATTAATGTGATAATAAATTAATTAATTACATGATAATTCAAATAGCCTATAAATACACCTCAAAAAATAATGTGGGTGTATAACATCAAACTATGCCTCAATGAAAGGACATTGAGATGAAGTCCCTTACCTTGAGTCTGATTCATCACGTATGTTATTTATCTTCTGGATAATAAAATTGTGTTAATTATTTACTTGATTTAGAACCTTTTTAACTTTATTTTTCATTTTATATCACTTATTACCATGTTATAATAATTAATTAATAATTTAATCTCATATTGGATGTTTTGATGATATTCGGTAGATGAGTCCAAAATGACTTTGGTATGATGTCTAAAGTCAAATTGGTATTATTAAATCATCTAAAAAATAATATTCATAAAATAATAATAACTTTTATATATTTATTAAACTTTTAAATCCATCCATTAAATATAGATAAAAAATGAACTATGTTACAATCATGGAGATGGTAAGTCGTACGTACGCATGAGTAACATTTTCATTTTTCAATGATCATTATGGAAAAAAGGTAAGTATTATTTTTTATTTACATAATGATAATAATATAATTAATATAATATTAATAATTTAAATATACTTATATATATCATTCATTGATATGGTGATGAAAAATGAATCATATCACTTCGTGGTGGTGATAGTTCACATGTACGCACGAACGACGTTATCATTTTTATGTGCCTGGAAAGATACAAACATAAGTGATATATTATATTTTAATAATTATAAATATGTCATGAATATCATATATAAACTTTAATTACATCATTATAACTAGTCTTGAGAGACAGTGATAGAAAATGAATTATATTGGTTCGTGAGGTGGTAGTTCGTCGTACATACGAATGTTAATTATTTTCCCATTTGATGAAAGTAGAGATTGATTTAGGTGATTATATTAAAATAATAACATATATGTATATTGAGGATACTAGATTTATTATTTTATTATTGTTTAATAATATTTGAAGGAAGTGGAAGAATAAATAAAATAGAAACACTTAATTAAAAATGATATCTCTTCTTCAGATGATCTCCTTTGATTAACACCTCATCACCTCTAAAGAGGGTGTTATACCTAAACTAAGGACTCCATAATATGGGGATGTATTCTAGGAAGGTATTTTGGTATATATTTTATGAAACAAATAGGTTTTTAATTGTGATGAAATGAGAATAATGAGTGCCCTTTTATAGGAGAGGGGAGGGGAACTCTAGGAATTCTTCAAATTATTAAGTTAACATAAAATAGTTTTATAATTAAAACAGCTCCAAACATATTAATTTATAAGATATTATGATTTTTGGGTATAAATAAATTCATAAAATGAAAATAAAATAAGTTTTGACTATTTTTTTAATCCTTATCTTTTATCTTTAACCCTTATATAACCTTTTTAATTCTTACTTTGATATCATCTAATTTACAATTTGAGGGTTAATATATTTACTATAAAATGAAAAAAGACCAGTAAATGAGTCATTGATGATATTTTAAGACATATAACAATAATTTTACCAAAAGTTATATTTTTAGAAATTTTATATCATTTAATAAAATATTATTTATTTTAAAATATCAATAATGTCAATTTTAACACTATTCATCACTTGACTTTTAAAAAATATCATAAAAACATGATATATTCAAAAAAAACAATTTTAAATCATCACTAATATGTCAAATACATCCAAAAAATAATGTATGGAATTAATTATATCAAATTATATTTATTTTAATATTTTTAAAATCATTTATTTGATTCTTTCATTAATTAAAAAATTACTGCATCATTATTGTGTCACCATTTAAGGTAATTATTTTATCACTAAAAAATATAAATAAATTACCATGATATATATAATCATTTAATATTTCCAAATACTTTTTTTGGTCACACATATCCCTTATATAAACCCATATTATAAATATTTCTCTTGTTAAAAACAAAAGTATGACGAAATTAACTTTCTTTTGAATATAATATTATAAAGGTTATATTCTCATTCAAAAGGAAATAAATGGTATCATAACCAATAATTTAATTCATAGGGGAAAAACACTCATCCAATAAAATTATGAAAAGTGTTAGGGTAATTTTATAATATTTTTAATATTATTTTTACTCTTAATTAACTGATTTACCATTAATTGTGATAATAACAAATATTACTGAAGTTACTATTTATAATGTCCAAAAATAAAAGAGTTCTATTTAATAAATTTTGAACTTCATATTATAAATATAGAATCCATTTTTAAAGTTACAAACATAGAAATTTCAGAAATTAATTAAAAATAAATCTCATTGACGGAATGAGAAAACAAGTTTTTAAAGTAAAAACATTCAAAAGAATAAAATGTTTTTATATCCAATTTCAATGTGAAATTTATTAAAATTATCTAAATTGTATTAACTGATAAAAAAATATCTTATTATACTTTAAAACCATTCAAATATATAATTTAACACTATAGATTATTTAGATGAAAAGGTTGTTTTCAATAAAAAAAAAGCAATATTATTTTACTATTCATAAAAATGAATCTTATCAGAAAAATACAAAAAATTAAACCAAAATAAATTTTGATATTATGATTTAAAACAATAAGTTTATTTTTTTCAAAAATAATTTATAAAAGTGTCAAATACTATATTTAATACAAGTGCACCATCAAAAGGCAGAAAAACTGCATTTTTTGAAAAATAATTCTTTTATGCATAAAATTGGATCTGTTCTTAAATCATATCTATAAAACACATAAGATGAATTTTAAAGAATATATTGAATATATTATATATAAATTTTATTAATATCATCCAAAAAATGATTTTTATTATACTTGTGAAAATTTAAATAGTTTTAAAAAAAACCTTTTATTAAAAAAAAGGTTTTATTTTCATTTATAGTCAATTGGAATCCAAAGAGTTAATTATATATGCATGTTTAAACCATATTTTTATAATTTAGTTAATCCTATTCACAATCTCCAACATATCGACTAGTATTAAAATAATAATATTTAATACTATACCATGGTTTGTTTAAGTTTGGGGTTGTGTGGAATATATACTATCAAAGAAATTGAATTTATTTAAGAAGATACATACCGTAAAATATTCGGGTGTAACATTCTCCCCTCCTTTAATAAATTTCATCCTCACAATCTTAAATTTCACTTCAAAAATAAAAGGTTGATACTTGAAAATTTCTTTGTGGGAAACCCACATCAGAAATAGGGTTAATTAAACATTCTCTTAATAAGAGGAAAATAGAAATGTGAACATCACCAAAAAATTAGGCTTTTAATAAGATAATATTATTGGGACGTGAAAACATGTACATGGAAGAGAAATATAATCATCAAGTTCTAATAGATAGTGGCAAAGAATAAGTTTATCAGAAATTCTACCATCACAAAACCATAAATCTATGATGGGTTAAAGAGGCCATTGATTTATAAGTAATAAAATTAAACAGATAACATTTTTTTCCAAAATTATTTTACTTATAGATAAGGGATTCATTTAATATTCATATAAGCACTTGAGAAAATAAACTTACTTGATTACTTTTCATGTCATAAGAATAATCCCATTATTTGGTTGCACTTTGATCTATTTTCACTTCATCCCTTATACCTTGAAATGAATTTTAAAGATGAGTTTTTCATTCCTAAATTACTTTTATGATTCATAAGATCCATGAATCATTCCTCTGGATTTTAAAAGTTTACTAAAACCAAAATGGTTAGCACATGTTGTCACGAACCAAATCTGGTCTCTATCAAAACCGGCACTCGACATGGTCTGAGACAAGGCCCGAAGGCAGTTCCTAATCCCCATGGGATGGCACAAGTTCCTTAGTATCATAAAATTAAAATTGGGAATGATTTACCCGAGTTTATAAACATACAACGATAAACAAAACCAATAAACCAAATCTGGATTTTTCAAACCAAACCATCCTTTACAAAAATTCATAATTGAATTACATACTTTAAAACAATTATAAATTACTATAAAAATTGAATAAACCCCAAATGGACAGCCTAAGAACTATCCTCATGGAAAGAGGCACTGCCCTCAAACCATCTCCACAAGACAACACCATGAAGGACCGCTAGAATCTCGAACCATTGGCACAAAAGTTATACCCAAACATGAGATAGAAATAACCAAATCTACTTACACACAAAGGTGTAAGTAGGTTGTGAGCCAAATCCCCGTAGGATACAAACACTAAAAGATTCTAGGTGATAAAAATTCAAAGATGAAAGGCTTTCAAGTTTTCATAACATGAAATGCTAGTAACAATTTCTATAAGATGAAAATTTAAATAAAAACATTTTTCAAGTGGGATATTTTAATGAATCAACACTTTTAAATAAATTACCTAAGATACTTAATTTTCAAGCCAAACATACCGTATGTAAAAGTTATATACAAAGTATCTAATGACCACAAGAAATGGGAAATAACCCCTAGGCACTAGCTCACTGTGGGTCTCAAGGGCCTTGTATCTCGGTGAAAGTAACCATCACAATATTCATTCTCATGCACACGAGCCAATAGTAGGGATCATACCCATAACCTAGTGGCCACCAACATCATCATAATCATTATAGTTTATTTAGTGTTGTCATCTTCAAAATTTCTACTTGAATCTGAGGCCAAACCCCATGGGATCATTAGTATACTAGTACACGTCCACCCACCTAGACACTCGGGTTTCCCTCTAGTGCTCAAACAAGTTCAACAAGACATGAAATATAATTTGTACATGAAAATAATACTTCCACATCAAACATTCACCAAAAATCCCACATGTATATCACACAAGTTACATAATCTCCTTTTTCATTCAAATTCATTTTGAAATCATACTCACACCAAAATAGCTCACCACACTTACTCACAACAAAATAGCCCACAACACGTTTCACATATCTTTAACACTTCAAAAAATCCTTTCAAATTTTTTTATAAAACCTTTAAAAGATTGTCCAATCCACATAAAAACCCACATACATATCACATAATACTTCTTTCATCAAAAAAAATCATTTTTCACATCACACTCACACAAAACAGCCCACAAACGTGTTTCACACCTTCTTTTCCATTTGATAAAACATTTAAGATATTTATAAAACATTATAAAAAAAAGTTAACATCTTAAATCACCACTTTACATTTAAAAAACACATCTTAAGTGAACACACTAACCAAAATAGTGGATGTACATCATTTTCCCACTTTTTCTAACCCAAATAAATCATTTACAATTTTCATAAAACAATCCCAAGGGGTATGACTATGTTTTTCACACAAAACCCATTTCAAAACCAACTTTCAAGGACAAAATCACCCCAAATCATTACCAAACCATAATTGGCATCCCCTTTAAACAACTAATAAATCACTTTCACATTTTATAAAACTATCACAAAAATATCACATGAGTTACCTTTGAAAAATACACAACTTCAAGAAACAATGTAACATTTATACTAAATGCTTAACTAATGCAACCAAAAATGGTTTTCAAACCACACACAATAGTTTAGGAACATTAAAATTAATAAATCAGGAAAATAACTCATCAATAATTTCATACACATGGAATCACCTACCGAAAGTTTCGAAACCCTCAAATCTTGGTTTGACACTTCAACCACACCACCGCCACCCCACAAGGAAGATAAATCGAGCCATATAACACAATATTTCACAAAAAAGACTCATGGTTAAACCCTAGGTACGAAACCTAGCTTATAGACATTTTAGAACTCATGAAAGGGTGAAATAAACCCTAAGGAAAGGGTAGAAATCAAAGAGAGAAGGACTTACTTACATGTTTTTGAAGTTTCCCCCATTAAATTTCCCTTCAAAATTGAGTTCCAAGGGAGGGTGAGAGACCTTGGAGGCTATCCATGGAGGTAGGTCACAAAATTGAGAAGAAATGGGAGGATTTAGTTTATTTTTGGAAGGGAAAACTAGGAATTTCAAAACAATTTTTTATGGGTTGGACACCCTTGCATAGTTTGGTTGCATGGTTTAGTAAACTGTGTGGCCAAACCATGAGACCTATTCTAAACACCCAAAACCATGCCATTTTCCTCCAATTTTAGGGGGTCCAAGGGGGAAACTAAGGGGGAAAGATAATCCATGGATAGGGGAGAAAAATTCCCAAAATAAATCACTCTCTTCACCCCAAAACTCATCCAACTCATGGGTACAACATAAATCTTTCCACCCACGGAAATCCACAACGAATCAAAAAGAAAAAACCAAACCCAACTAATAAACCAAGATGTACTCCTTGGCCAAGTCCCCCCCCCCCAAAGGCCAAAACACATCCAGTGATCAATTAAGGAAGGAATAATCTTACAAAACAAAAATTACATCACATTCCTGAAATGATCAAGCACATTCAGACTTTATCCCAAAAGAAAACTTCTCAAACACTATCCGAACAGGATTCCAACAATTTACCCAAACAAAAAATAACAATGAATAAGGTTACACTTACCTTGCTTTAACTAAGCTGTTGGGCACTCTTCAATCCCAACGTTTACCTCAAGAAGATATTGGTAGCTAGATAGCTCTGAATGAGACTGCTTACTACCATGCCAATACCAAGGAAAAATATGAGTTACTAGTATGGGGAGACACAAATGGGATCCCCACCATAAGAGATAACCTAAATTTTCCCGTGATAGAACCAGGACACTAACAGGGGAAGGCCCAAACGGAATCCCCAGTATAAGGGGTATACTTCCATTAGACCCTTCCAAAAGAACTTACATAAGACTCATAGTGGGTCTCCCCACCATAAGAACCAACTATCTTAACCAACCAGCATGGGCCGACATCACTACTGGAAATAGTATATTTCCCAACGGTTCAGAACTGTTGGGATAGGCTGCAGAACTGTTGGTATATCTTATACCAACGGTTCTGCCAACCGTAGGGAAGTAAGCTGTTGGGAAAACATTTTCCCAATGTTTTATGTAAAACCGTTGGGATAGGTTAGTTACATTAACGTATACCAACGGTTTGGTTGAACCTTTGGTATAAGTTTTTCCAACGGTTCAACCAAACTGTTGGTAAAACCTCTTCTAGAAACCTTTTCCAATGGTTCACAAACTGTTGGGAAAGGGTTTTTACCAATGATTCTATGAACCGTTGGTAAAAACTTCCTAAAAAATTTATTCCAACGGTTTGAAACTGTTGGCATAGGCTATGCTGTGCAAATTGCACAGCAGCCTGCAATTTGCACAGTAGGGTCTATAATCCCATTCCTGCATGCTGTAATTCTGTCCATTGTGCTGTAATTCTCCATTCCCTCTCCTTCCCAATTATTTAACATATAATTCATACACATTTAAAATTGCACCCTGGAACTATACACATCCAGAATTAAATCATAATTCATAACGTAATTATAAACATACATAATTGATTTAGAATTCAATTTAAAACTTAGATGACAATTATATGTCAAATCCGGAATTCAATTCATAATTGAATACATACATATTTTAATTATCAATTATCAATAAAATACATAAAAAACTGAATAAGTAATTATATGTGTTATACACAATTAAGAATACATACAAGTGGTTTTTACTAAAAATGATGTCCATTTTAAACATTATACATACACTGGGGGTGATACCAGCCACAACGTGTCTCGGATTGAGGCGGGGTTGACTCGGACATGTCACAAATGATTCATGGATCGTTTTCCTAAAGTTTCAATACAATCCGAATGTGTTTGGTTGGTTTTCCGTATGTCAGTTGTTTTTTTCACTTAAAATGATGTCCATTTTAAACAAAAGAGAGACACTTTGAGTGGTTTCAGCCACATAGTGCCTAAAATTGAGGTGGGTCTGACTCTTACACATCACATATGACACATGGATCATTTTCCTAAAGTTTCAACAGAATCCGAATGCGTTTGGTCGGTTTTTTGTATGTCAGCTGTTGTTTTCACTTAAAATGATGTTCTTTTGAAACAAAAGAGAGACACTTTGAGTGTTTTCATCCACACCGGGCCTCATATTAATGCGGGGTTGACTCGTACACATCAAAAATGACCCATGGATCGTTTTAATAGAGCATCAACACATTTTGAATTCATTTGGTTGGTTTTCCGTATGCCAGTTGTTATTTTCACTTAAAATCCCGTCCATTTTAAACAAAAGAGACACAGTTAGGGTGATACCGGCCACACCGTGCCTCGGATTGATGCGGGGTTGACTCATACACATCACAAATGTCCCATGTATCTTTTTACTAAAGTTTCAATGGCATCTGAATGCATTTGATCGGTTTTCCGTATGTCAGTTGTTGTTTTCACTTAAAATGATGTCCTTTTGAAACAAAAGAGAGACACTTTGAGTGGTACCGGACACACCGGGCCTCGTATTGAGGCAGGTTTGACTCATACACGTCACATATGACACATGGATAGTTTTCCTACAACATAAACACATTCCGAATGCGTTTTTTCAGTTTTCCATATGTCAGTTGTTCTTTTCACTTAAAATCCTGTTCATTTTAAACAAAAGAGACACAGTTAGGGTGCTACCGGCCACACTGTGCCTCAGATTGATACGGGGTTGACTTTTACACATCACAAATGTTCCATGGATAATTTTCCTAAAGTTTCAATAGAATTAAAATATTTTTTGTTCGGTTTTTCGTATACCAGTTGTTTTTACTAAAAATGATGTTCATTTTAAACAAAATACATACACATGGAGTGATACCAGCCACACCGTGCCTCTAATTGAGGCGGGGTTGACTCTTACACGTTACATATGACCCATGGATCATTGTAATAAAGTATCAAAATAATCTGAAAGTGTTTGGTCAGTTTTCTGTATGCCAGTTATTGTTTTCACTTAAAATGTTGTTCATTTCAAAAAACAAATGAGACACTTTGAGTGGTTCTGGACACACCATGCCTTAGATTCTGGCGGGGTTAACTCGTACACGTCACATATGACTCATTGATCATTGTGCTAAAGTTTCAACAAATTCAGAATGAGTTTGGTCAGTTTTCCGTATTCCAGTAGTTGTTTTCAATTAAAATGTTGTCCATTTCAAATAAACGTGAGACACTTTGAGTGATTATGGTTACACCAGGACATGGATTGAGGTGGGGTTGACTCATACACATCACATATGACTCATGGATCGTTTTCCTAAAGTTTCAATGGAATCTGAATGTGTTTCGTCAGTTTTCCGTATGTCAGTTGTTGTTTTCACTTAAAATGATGTCATTTTGAAACAAAAGAGAGACACTTTGAGTGGTTCCGGCCACAACGCACCTCGGATTGAGGAGAGGTTGACTCGTAAACATCCCATATGACCCATGGATCGTTGTACGAAAGTTTCAATAGAATACGAATGCGTTAGGTCAGTTTTATGTATGCCAGTTGTACTTTTTACTTAAAATGTTGTCCATTTCAAATAAAATTGAGACACTTAGAGTTTTGACGGGCACACTATGCCTCGGATTTAGGAAGGGTTGACTCCTAAACATCACATATGACCCATGGATCGTTGTCCTAAAGTTTTAATGGAATTAAAATGTGTTTGGTCAGTTTTTCGTATGTCAGTTGTTGTTTTCACTTAAAATGATGTCATTTTGAAACAAAAGGGAGACACATTGAGTGGTTCCAGCCACAACGCACCTCGCATTGAGGCAAGGTTGACTCATACACATCACATATGACCCATGGATTGTTTTCCTAAAGTTCCAATAGAATATGAATGAGTTAGGTCGGTTTTCCCTATGCCAGTTGTACTTTTCACTTAAAATGTTGTCGATTTCAAATAAAACCGAGACACTTCAAGTTGTGACGGACACACTACACCTCGTATTTAGGAAGGTTTGACTCGTAAACATCACATATGACACATGGATCGTTTTCCTAAAGTTTCAATGGAATCCGAATGCGTTTGGTCGGTTTTCCGTATGTCAGTTGTTGTTTTCACTTAAATTGATGTTCATTTTAAACAAAAGAGAGAAACATTGAGTGGTATCGTCCACACCGCACCTCGGATTGAGGTGGGGTTTACTTTTACACGTCACATATGACCCATGTATTGTTTTACTAAAGCATAAACACATTCAGAATGTGTTTGGTCAGTTTTCTGTATGTCAGTTGTCGTTTTCACTTAAAATGTTGTTCATTTCAAAAAAAAAAATGAGACACTTTGAGTGGTTCTGGTCACACCATGCCTCTAATTAAGGCAGGGTTGACTCATACATGTCACATATGACCCATTGATCGTTTTTCTAAACTTTTAGCACATTTAGAATGCGTTTGGTCGGTTTTCCGTATGCCAGTAGTTGTTTTCAATTAAAATGTTGTCCATTTCAAATAAATGTGAGACACTTGGAGTGGTGTCGGCCACACCAGGCCTCGAATTGAGGCGGGGTTGACACGTACACATCACATATGACCCATGGATCGTTGTTCTAAAGTATCAACACAATCAGAATCTTTTTGGTTAGTTTTCTGTATGTACCTAAAATGTTGTCCATTTTAAACAAAATAGAGACACTTAGAGTGATCCTGACCACACTGCGACTCAGATTGAGCCGCGGTTGATTCTTACACGTCAAATATGACCCATGGATCGTTTTCCTAAAGTTTCAATAGAATCCTAATGCGTTTGGTCGGTTCACCGTATGTCAGTTGTTGTTTTCAATTAAAATGAAGTCCATTTTAAACTATAGAGAGACACTTAGAGTGGTGTCAGCCACTCCGCACCTCAAACTGAGACTGGGTTGACACTTAAACGTCAAATATGACCCATGGATCTTTTTCCTAAAGTTTTAACTAAATCTGAATGTGTTTAGTTGGTTTTTTGTATGTCAGTTGTTGTTTTCATTTAAAATGTTGTCTATTTCAAATAAACCTGAGACACTTTGAGTGGTTTTGGCCACACCGCACCTCAGATTGAGGCGAGGTTGACTCGTACGTGTCACAAATGACTCATGGAACGTTTTCATAAAGTTTCAACAGAATCTAAATGCAATTGGTTGGTTTTCCGTATGTCAGTTGTTGTTTTCAATTAAAATGAAGTCTATTTTAAACTATAGAGAGACACTTCGAGTGGTGCTGGCCACTCTGTGCCTTGGATTGAGGTTTGGTTGACTCATACATGTCACAAATGACCCAAGGAACATTTTCCTAAAGTTTCAACACAATCCTAATGTGTTTGGTCGGTTTTTCGTATGTCAGTTGTTGTTTTTAATTAAAATGAAGTCCATTTTGAACTATAGAGAGACACTTCGAGTGGTGGCGGCCACTCCGCGTCTTGGATTGAGGCTACGTTGACTTTTATACATCACAAATGACCCAAGGATCATTTTCCTAAAGTATCAACACAATCTGAATGCATTTGGTTGGTTTCCCGTATGTTAGTTGTTGTTTTGAATTAAAATGAAGTCCATTTTAAACTATAGAGAGACACTTCGAGTGGTGCCAGCCACTTCTCACCTCGTATTGAGCCTGTGTTGACTCGTACATGTCACAAATGACCAAAGGATCATTGTCCTAAAGTATCAACACAATCTGAATGCGTTTGGTCAATTTTCTGTATGTCAGTTGTACTTTTCACTTAAAATGTTATCCATTTCAAACAAAAGTGAGAAACTTCGAATGGTGCCGACCACACCGCGCCTCGGATTGAGGAGGGGTTGACTTTTAAACGTCACATATGACCCATGGATGGTTTTACTAAAGTATCAACACAATCAGAATCTTTTTGGTCGGTTTTCCATATGTACCTAAAATGTTGTCCATTTTAAACAAAAGAGAGACACTTAGAGTGATCCCGACCACACCGCGGCTCAGATTGAGGCACAGTTGACTCGTACACATCACAAATGACCCATGGATCGTTTTCATAAATCTTCAACAGAATATGAATGTTTTTGGTCGGTTTTCCGTATGTCAGTTGTTGTTTTCACTTAAAATCCCATCCATTTTAAACAAAAGAGACAGAGTTACAGTTCTACCGGCCACACCGCGCCTCAGATTTAGACGGGGTTGACTCGTACACATCAAAAATGACCCATGGATAATTTTTATAAAGTATCAACACAATCCTGGTATCCCTCACCTAGAAACCAAAGCATACATCTTGGAATTTCAAGTCTAAATTCCCTGAGCATGACGAGTCCATCCATGAGTCCTTAACATGTAACCCATGTCTTATCCTAACAATTGACAAGTAAACCAAATCAAACAAGGAATAATTCACATAACATAGAGAATTTACAACAAGGCTTTGTATTCAAATTAAAGTATATCATCACATGCATTTGATGAGACTGAGCTAATAAGCTTACCAAGACATTCATATAATTCAAGACATACAAAAATGGAATAATCCTAAATAACATTGCATGGTCATAGAAATAAAAAAAGTCATGTGAAATCAAGGAGGAGGGTGGGGGGTGTCTGGGGGTCCAGGGAGGAGGGGGGGCTGTCTGGGGTCCAAGGAGGATGGTGGGGGGTTGTCCTAGGTCCAGGAAGGAGGGGGGATATCCAGGGAGTTCCCAAACACACAAAACTCTATAAACATGCTCAAGATTCACCGCAACCACTAAAAGACATCAACATCCATGAAAAAAACAATATATAAAAATAACTCAACTCCAATACTATACTACGGGTCTAGATAAAACCAACAACTAGAATAGATTAAACATAAAATCTCAGTAATATTAGTAAAAAATGTAACGAATCAACTTGTCCCACATCACCATCACCATCATCACCATCATCATCACCCTCATCCTCTCCCTCTCCCTCCTCAACGCCCTCCTCCTCGCCCTCCTCCTCACCATCACCATCCGCCTCGCCCTCCTCCTCGCCCTCGCCATCCGCCTCGCCCTCCTCCTCTCCCTCCTCTTCCGCATCAGAATCCTCTCCATCATCATCGTCAGGCTGGACATCATCTTGACCACCACTATAACTACCACCTGGTGCACCATATATAGAACGTATCGACGACATATATTCATCAAAAGCTGGGATGGCCTCTGGTGGAAGTGTTGGATGTAGAACTTCAATAAATTTCATAAATGCACTGTTTTCCCTAAAAGACTATTCTCCCGTCTCTGTGGCCCTTTTTTCATCATGTTCTTCCTGTGCCCTAACTTTCTGTAGCTCGGTGGCACTACAACTCATACCTGAGGAGGGACAATACCTAGTCGGGGTTATCCTAGGTCGGCAGCGTACTCTTCCAGGATGCTCCTCTCCCAACACCTGATGTATGTGATCAGTTGGCCCAAAATTGTCTGGTTCTTAGGCATCGAGGGCCTCTAAAGCAACCTATTACGAATATAAATATATTATTAAGTTATAAAATAGATATTAAAATATAAAATCAATATATTAAAACTTACAATCTGCTGCTGAGTCGCTTCATTGACGGCACATCCATCCTTTCTCCGTCTACTTGAGCAATACTGTTTTTCTCGAGGCACACGTCCTTCAATATTCTGTATTTGCCTCTACAATGACATTGAAAATTAAAGTTATATGAAAAATTTAGCAAAAGATTAAATAATTTAGGAAACAAAATAAAGTTTAAGTCGTAAAGAAAACTGATAACATTTTTCATACCTGCTTCCTCTCATGATCTGGCATCGTAGTACGTCACAGTGTGTGGAGGTATTTTTTTGCATCAATGTTTTTTTTATTTTTTCTAGATGATTCCTAAATAAAATTCGATCATGAAAAGGATATTATTAATGAAAAACATGAAAGTTATTATTTAAATACCTCAAATGTAATTAATACCTTAAACTGGGTAGTCGTCCAATGAGTAATCATCTGACGATATTGATCTATAAGATAATCATACACGAATGGTATCGCCTCTAACTCAGTTCCCACTCTAGCACGCCAGACAATATACAACTCATGCTTTTAGGCTCTCTAAATCTTTCCTAAATCCTTTAGATGTTCCGTTCATGCACCCTCACCATCGGGAAAATTAAATCAAAACTGACATCAAAATATTAATTCATATAAATACAAAAATAATTCATGGCATTAAATAAAACATATTTTTTTACCCATATATCTACCCAAGCTCTATCCTTGACCTCATGTGGCAAATTTATCCACGATAGCGGGCTGACGGGAATGATTTCGGAGTATTTGGAAAGCGTCACCAAAAAACTCTGACATTGCTGCCATGTTTTCTCAACCATTTGGTTGTCTTCATTTTAATCCACCATAACCTATGTGTGGCGGTTCCACACCGCACGCATGCATGTACGCCCCTGCCCCCGCCTCCTGTCAGTAGATGTATCTGTCATTAAATAAAAACAAATATTTTATCAAAACATGTTATAATGAAAATAAATATTGCTATAAAAATTTGTTAGGGTTCTATAAATATACCAACGCCAGTCTGATCGCTGAGCGCCGCTGGATCCACAGAAACTGATGGAACACCCTATGGTGGAACATGAGTCAAAGATGATGGAATATAGAAGCTCAGAGAGATAGAAGTAGAAAGAAAAGAAGATGGGATAGCTGTATGACCGGATTCTGACTAGGGAGTGGGAATCATCATGGGATATAAAAAATATGGGACAGAAGATGCAAAAGGTGGTGAAAACATGGGAGGCCTAAATATCCCGTGTGTCCCTAACGACACACCGGGATCAGAATGTGGGAAGGATGACATGTCAGTGGGAGGGGCATGGTCTACTCGGGTACGCGAATCTTCTCATCCACCTCTAGTAAGAACCCTCCTTGTACCACCGGCCTGAGTACTAGGACCAGTACTAGGCTCCTCGTCAAATAATTATCGACGTATAGGTGGATCCTAAAAAAATACTTACAAAAAAATTAATCACATGACATTATATATTCTTTAAATATATATATTTGAAATAAAGTACTCACTGTTGGCACTAATGGTGGAATGCCCATCTCCATCATTCGACGATTGTTCTCCATCATTTTTTCCTTTCGTCTCTCTTCAATTGGCTGCATTTCCTGCTTTTGAAAACAAATATTTAATTAATTAGAAAAAGGAAAATAATGTGTAACCCAAAAAACTAAATATATGAGGGAATAGGGGGATTCATTGGTAAAAATAAACTATGTAAATGATAATAACATTACTGAATTAAACTTGTGACTTATCTAGCATTTTTATGGATGTCTACACATGCCAGCATGGCTAGTGAAAAGCACCCCACCCTCATAAGAGTGAGTATTGGCCAAGAAGGACACGTAATATACAACGTACAATGAGAACCATATTTAATTGACCCTAAAGTTATATTAGTACAGTCATCTTGGGGGAAATGGAATATATGATCCTGGTTAACTAATGAATTCAAAAGCTCGTATTCCATATGTTGGACACTATCTAAGGTAAGAAATCATGTGAGGATGGGTTTACATCATTCAATTTCTTACATGATATTGAGAATGAAGGCTTGAATTAATGACTTGAGTACACTGATTAAATGAGGGTAGAGGTTGCATAGGCTGTGTAAACAGAATGATTAAATAAGGGTAGAGGTTGCATACACTGTGCATGGTGGGGGAGTCTCAGCCGATTTAGAAACTAAAATAAATTCCCATCATAGGTATCAATAAGAAACATCAGCATCAAAATAAAATCTAAATAAAAAAGGACTACAAACATCAAACACTTCAAGAATTCACTACTATTCATGGTTTATCCACATGTTTAGCACTAATTATATGCCTTAATCATGAACCACCTCTACAACTCCCATTTTTCACCAATAAACATATAATATTCCCCATGATCACTGTATGACTTAACACCAATAGGTAAATATCTCAAAATATCTTTAAAAAAAATCATTAATAGGATCAAAATGTAAATATAATCTCGAACCAACCATGGAATCTCTTTCACAACACATTCTCACACACCAGTTATCTCATGTGTTACTAAATACCAAACATAGTCACATAAAAAGTGTACTATAACAAAACACATTACACAAACCTTATTAAAAAAATTCCCATTTTAATAAAACACTTTCCTCAAGATTAAATCATTTATGAAATATCTATCAAAATCCATTTTAAATAATAAAATCCATTTGATCATTTTTAACAAATATTTAGATTATTCTCAAGGCACCCCCATTTGGAAAAGTCGCATTAAATGCCCAATTTCCACGCCAAACCATTGAAAACAATTAACATGGGATAATCATCGACCACAAATAACTTAAATGGAAATTAAAAAAATAGAAACCAAATGTGATATAGAATTTAATGTTAAGTTAGGGGAAATGAGATTAAATAGAGACAACAACATCATAAATGGTTCCAATATCATAACTTATGATTAAAAACACCCATAATAGGAATGGGAATGCCTCATACACCTAATCCCTAATAAAACAAACCAAATCTCCAATTAAAAAATTGAATTTAGGGTTTCCAACTTCAATAAAAATGGATAAATATGTAAGATAAGTGGAAAATGATCAATAAGACATGAATATTTGGAATTATCCCATCTAACCTCATGGGGGAGTCTCACCGGATTTGATGGAGTTCACCTGGGGGGAGTGCACGGGGGTTCTGCAAATTGGGGGATAGAGGTTCTGGAAATTAGGGGAGAAACGCGACTGGAGGAGGTCTGCCCGATTTGAGTATTTCTGGACATATTTTCCCAACGGTTTTTAAAAACCGTTGGGAAAAGGACCATAAGTGGAAGATTTCCCAACGGTTTTATCAAACTGTTGGGAAATCTTGCCAAAACTCTCCTATACCAACAGTTCATTAGAATCGTTGGTATAATACCATTGGGAAAAACAATATTCCTAATAGTTCATAGAAAGAACCCAAAATTTAAAGAGTTGGGACGGCCGCACGATTAGTCCGCAGAGTTTGGGAAATTGTGCGCTAACCTTGGGGATCATTCTTTCTTCATGGCTTCCTAGAACACGGTCACTAAAAATCATGCCCAAACCATGTGCTAAACCTATCTAGACAAATTTCTGGCCATACTCCAAAAACTCAATGGAAACCAAAGCGAAAAAGAATGACATTGGGCGATAACATGTGCACGAGGCACTCTACCTCTTTCCACCGAATGGGAACAATTGGAACAAGATGATGAAACTGAAGGTTTAAACTATTCCCATCTTTTATAATGAGGATAGGACTTTTGTACAAGGGTTTGAATGACCCTAGGATTTCCCTTGACTACATGCCAGCTTCACTCCAGAACCTATGGTTTGATCTCAAATGATTGAAGCATATTTGGCCTCATAGTTAGGCTTTGGAAACCCCATAAACAGAACTTTTCCTTTCGGTGCCATGATAAATATACCATGATCCTATATGGGTTCACCAAGACATAACACATTCCAAACTAAATTTACCCTAACCTGACATTTCGCTGAAACATGGTCTTAGAATATGCACACACATCACACCTTGTTTCTTTGGGTGAGAAACAACAGAAGGAAAGGACGCATATAAACACCTTCCTCTAAAATAGAGTATTTTGATGTTTTTTCAAGGGATACATACTCCCAACATAATACAGACTCTCGGAGTATTTCATAACCTTCACATTTACAGTCAAATGAGCTCATGACATCATAAGGTGTCACCAAACATGACCATTGTGACTGATAGAAACAATACTTGGAAAGGGACCTTATGTCATGTCCCCAAACAACACACAATTCCATAAATTGGCCATAATAGCCTCTCATGACCAAATTTCCCACACTGATGGTTTAATGTGAACTCCTAATTCAAAGAGACTATGAAGGACCTTGAGGCCCTCTTAGAAACCATCCAGCACTGACAACCCCAGACCACTTCCACCTTCAATGAATCAGGTAACTTAAGAAACTAAGGTCTCTTTCAATGTTCCATGAGCACTCTCCTGCTACAAGAGGATCTGAAAAACCGAGAAAGGAAAAGTTGTATAATAATTCTAAAAATCTTGAGAATAGATTCCTTATATTGGTCAACTGGAGTATTTTCCAATGGAGAAATAATCCGGGTTTCATTTCAGTAGTGCACTAACCCTTAATGGGGGTGTACCTTATCCAACGAGAGAACCCAAGGACCCAACCAAGATGGTCCATTGGTCAAAACGTTCCACAAACCAGATCCAAACACATGAATGGAACCACCATAAAGGAATCTCTAAACATTTCTCATAAGAGACCACTAACCAGACCTTCAATCCAGCTTACCGACCAAACACAAACCCAAAACACCTTTCAAACAAAAGGGGTTCTTGGACTCAAAACATCCCACAACAACTTCATTTCCAAAGACACATAAGACACACCATCCAAAACCATTCATCAAGACATCATGTTTTCCTTTAAAAGCATCTCTTTGAAAATAAATGGTTCATCAGTTAGCGTATCCACCAATGGTACCCCATGGGCCTCACACATGCATGTTTTCATGCCACACTAGGCACCCTCCTTATATACATCCCGACACTCATCCAGTCATTCCATTAACCATCCATCATCCCATATATCCCCAATGGTTAAAATAAAAATTATTTCCACTTTTCAAAACCAAAACAGTCAACCAATACTTCCTTTTTCTCAAGACCGTTAACCACGAAATCAAAATCCCAATTTACATCTTACAAAAATATTTATAAAGGCCTAAACATTCAAATAGGAACTCACTTTCAAGTCATACACATTGATTTAAAAACATCTCATCCCATTGAAATTCACCTCAATAGTTTAGAAAACTCTATTAGAAACACTTTTTCAAAACTTGATTCTTTCAAAAGAGGTGTAGACACACCATTTTCCATTTCAAAACAATTCTAAAAATTCAGTTCCACCATTTCACAAATCAAACCATTCTTTATTTATTATAAAATCACTTCACAAAAACTTTAGGCTTCTTAAAACCATGTCATTTTTGCATTAAAACTGAACTTCCAAGATTTCAAAACTAAAGAACATATGACAATGCGAGGGGAAACTAGTTTTGGTGGGTGAATTACAAATATGGTTGGAAACCATACTCCAATCACTTCACCATCATAGAGAGTGTTCTAGGGAAATATCCCTATCTTTACATGGCTTTCCTAGCCCTGCGAGCTCACCGAGACCATTAACCCAACTCTCTTTTCATTTCCCCTAATCATTATCAAACCAAGAAACCCAAAGGACTCAGATAAATCTTAACTTCCCCTAGCAACTCGAATCTCATAATGAGGTGTGCAAGCCAGGAGCACTACCAATAACCGGAATGTCAAGTCCCGATAATCCTAGCTCCAGACTATCCTGACTCTTCCCTAGATAACATAACCCAAAGAGAGAAAACCTCATATGATGCCGTTTTGTCATGAACCGAATCTAGTTGCCATCAAAACCAGAACCCAACAAGGTCTGTGACAAGGATCGAAAGGAATTACCAATCCCCACAGGCTGTAAAAAGTTTCTGGGTATCATAAAATGAAAATTGGTAATGATTTACCCGAGTTTATAAACATACCATGACAAAAAAACCAATAAACCAAATCTGGATTTTTTAAACCAAACCATCCTTTACACTTGAACAAATCCTTTCAAAAAAATTTATAAAACCTTTCCAAGATATTAAAATCCACATAAAAGCCCACACAAATATCACATAATACTTCTTTAATCAACAAAATTTATTTTTCACATCACACTCACACAAAACATCCCACAAACGTGTTTCTCACCTTTCTTGACATTTGATAAAACATTTCAAAAATTTATAAAACATTATAAAAAATGTTTAACATATTAAATCACCACTTTAACTTTCAAAAAATAATCTTAAATTAACACACTCACCAAAATAGTACATGTACATCATTTTCCCACTTTTTCTAACCCAAATAAATCATTTACTATTTTCAGAAAATAATCCCAGGGGTATGAATATGTTTTGCACAGAAAACCCATTTCAAAACCCACTTTCAAGACCAAAATCATCCCAAAGAATTACCAAAAAAAATTAGAAGCCCCTTTAAACAACTAATAAATCACTTTCACATTTTATAAAACTATCACAAAAATATCACATGAGTTACCTTTGAAAAATACACAACTTCAAGCAACAATGTAACTTTAATACTAAATTATTAACTAATGAAATAAGAAATAGTTTTTTCACCACAAAAAAATATTAGGAAAATTTTAAATTAATAAATCAGTCAATCTAACTCATCAATAATTTCTTACACATGGAGTCACCTACCGAAAGTGTCAAAACCCTAAAATCTTGGTGCGAAACTTCAACTGCACCCCCGCCGCACCAAAAGGAAGATAAATCGAGCCCTAGATAACAAGAGTTCACCAAAAAGACTCATGGTTAAACCCTAGGTATGAAACCGAGCTTCTGTACATTTTATAACTCATTAAAGGGTGAAATAAACCCTAAGTATAGGGTAGAAATCAAAGAAATAAGGACTTAGTTACATGATTTTGAAGTTCCCCCCATCAAATATCCATTCAAAATTGAGTTCCAAGGAAGGTTGAGAGACCTTGGAGGCTGTCCATGTAGGTAGGGAACTAAATAGAGAATAAATGGGTGGATTTGTTTTATTTCCGGAAGGGAAAACTTGTAATTTCAAAACATTTTTTTATGAGCTAGACACCCTTGCACGGTTTGGTAGCACGGTTTAGTAAACCGTGCGGCCAAACCCTGCATCCTATTTTGGCCACCCAAAACCATGCCATATTCCTCCAATTTAAGAGGGGTATAAGGAGGAAACTAAGGGGTAAAGATAATCCAAGGATAGGGGCGAAAAATTCCCAAAACAAAGCACTCTTCTCACCCCAAAACTCATCCAACTCATGGGTACAAACCATCTCAACAACTTACCCCACAAGTGGTTCTACTTAGAGTTTTAATAATCCAACTCCAAAACACCACAACCTCACACCATACCTTTGAAAAAAATGGAGGCCAAGTACCATCCAATACACTCAAGACCAAATTCATAGATCAAGAACACAAGAGACACTAAAATTTCAAACCCAGAATAAAAAAAAACCAAGAGAATGCTAAGAACCAAAAGTTGTTTTGATTCAAACCATGGATGTGAAAAATCCAGGCATGACACATGTTATCAAATATGATAAATCATACTTTAACCTCAAACAATAAAAATGTCCACAGTTCAACTTAATCCATTCCAACCTTAATACTCAACCAAAAATACATCTGTCCAAATTCATAGTCCAAAAATTTATTAGGAAGGTCAATAAATTTCCAAAATCAACTTAACATTATATTTTCAAAAGAACATAATGTTTATATTATTGTCACATACCAAATATATGAATACCTTGATCACCTTAAAACCTTAATGAAAACATTCATGCTTACAAATCCTTAAATAAATAGTATTTAAATAAAATCCTTATATATCCCATGATACTTATAAATAGAATATCATAAAATAACTCATGATTCCAAAAACACAAATACTTTAATTATTCCACTTTTACCATAGTAACAATATAAGCATTACCTTGATCCATTTTCTTCTTCCGAGGTATATTTCTTTGACACTTGGGGAATTCATTTTCATAGTGTCCCATCTACTTATAATTGTATCATTGAACATCAGTAGCTTCTTTATTTCCCATGAAATCATGATCATGATGGAATTTCTCACCACACTTGAAGAAAACTCATTTTCCTTTTAAGTAAGTACCAAGTTGTTTCCTTCCAAAAGTATCGCATGTTGGAAAATCCTCTTTTACCTTCTTCCCTTTATCTGAATATTTATCCACCATTCTCTTCTTCTCTTAATTTCCATTAAAGTAATAATACTTAGAGAATTATTTATGTACCTTGATAGAACATGAGGCTATATCTTCATATGATGAAAAATTTTGGGAGACCAATGTATTTCAGAGGAATGGATTTAACCCATCAAAGAAATGATTAATATTACTCCTTTTGTTATGTATGTAGTTTGTAGCATGCCTTGCTAATATTTTGAAGTTATATTCATATTTAAAAACATTCTCATTCTCCTTTTTTCTCAGATTCAAAAATTTTCTCTCCATATTCTCTCTCTATTTGTGAGGGAAATACCTTTCCAAGAAAATTTCCTTAAAATCCTTCCATTCCATGTTTTCTCTTTCCTCCTCCTCCTTATTTTGAATCAATGACCACCATTGATCTGTATATCTTAAGAGATAATAAACTTCCATGACAACCTTCTCCCTTTTGTTTCTTCCCAAACCAATAAATATATTCTCTAAGGAACATATACATTTCTCAACTACAAATGGATTTATAATCCCATTTAATGATGGAGGATTTTGTCTCATGAATCATTCTAACATTGTTCTTCTATGATGTAGATTAGGATGCTCCATATGGATAAGGTTATTTCTCATAAACTAATTCAGTTGTCCCAATATAGTTATAAGTTGTTCAGCACTAGTTTTAGCTCTAGCTCTAACATCATTATCTTTCATAGGATGGAAATACCTACATGGATTACATGTGTTGATACAGTTTTCATTCCTTCTGTTATGTGCCATTTCAAAATAATATTGTACACGAGATTAGGTCTTTCAATATGAAACATAATGTATAATCTCATTACTAGAAAATCACATAACCTAAATTGATAATTTAGTTATAACTAATATATAAATCATAAGATAAGTTTATTTGGATATATTTACAATTTTTGTCATACGGTTTCACTCTCTAATCTATGTTTTCCTAAATCTAGTTCCTAAAGTTTCTACTAAACTTTCTCTAATTCCAACTATAATGACCCTAGACCCGATTACTCAAATTCAGTTCCTTACTCTATTACATTGTCATAAGATAGGAGTGATTTCATCCTAATGGACCAAATAGTTAAGTAGTCTAGGTAAACTAGATACATACTTGAAATTCACATTAAAAACTAAAACATAAAATACATAAATAATTTTCTTCAAGAATTCCATTAATCCCCTTATTGTAATACTGTATATCAAACTCAAAACTTTTCTTCGTATCTGGGGGAAAAATAAAATAGAATAAAGGGATGAACTCAAATGCTCAGTAAGGGTAAGCGTATAATGAAAGCAATGAGTAAATATTACATAAACAATATGTAAAGGTAAATAACTGAAATGCATGCCATATAAATAATCACATGAGATAGGAAACTTAAACATGGATATTCTAGTAGTTTTATAATCACATGGAAAATAAATCACTAATATCATAATGATGGAATGCATAATGTTGGACATCAAAAAATACCATCAAGGCCTTAGCCAAGACAATTGAAAATAAATAGTTAAGGCCTCAGCCAAATCTATATCTGAAAATAAATGGGTAAGTCCTTAACTAAGTCCATATCTGAAAATAAATGGTCAAGGCCATAGCCAAGTCCATATATGGTTTGTCTCATGAGACCTATCGATGAATTGATGGGATATAGTGGGCCTCTTATGTCACTTAATAATTCTAATGAATTCCTCATATGAATGGGGTGAAACATAAACAACATATACATATGAAATGTAAATAAATTTCCCCAATTAATAAACATAAACACCAACTATTCTGATTAATATGGTGAATGATATCAAAATTTCACATCCACAATCAAAATGATCGTAAACCATTTAAAAAAATATGGTAAATGATATCATGATAGATCAACCACAATAAAGCATAAAATTAAACAAATTATGTTGACATAGATGAAAATAATTTAAATGATATTATAGAAAAATTAAAACTCTAATTTAACCCATATGAAAAACACTTTGTTATAAAAATACCCTTTTCTTTTAAGAACCCATTTTCAATACCAAACCACCATTTTCTTTGATAAAAAAAATTCAATAACAAAACACCCCAAAAAAATAAATATGTATTTTCATTTAATGAAATATGAATCAAGAAAAGTAAGTTGAAAATAAAATAATGGCCATAGTGGTGAAAAATTCGATGTGCCGTATTCATTAAGAATTGAACATTCCTTTCATCTTTTTTTTAAAACATTCTGTATAAAACACATAAAATTATTCATTTTTGAAAAAAATTTAATTAAATTAAAAATAGGAATAAAATTTCCTTTATAATACTTTTATATAAATAAATATATAAAATAATATCAAGAATATTAACAAGGACAAAACTATTTGATAATTAAATCTTTAAACATTCAAGGTGTCCCATACCACATTGAACATTTAATTCATAAGCCCCATGAAAGAATATAATTTAATATAACATTAAATAACATTATAATAAATAAATTAATAATATGCTAAGTCAAATTCACTGTATATACACCTCATAAAAGAAGGTGGGTGTATAACATCAAACTATGCCTCAATGAAAGGAGATTGAGACGAAGTCCCTTACCTTAAGTCTAATTCATCACATATGTTCTATATATTAATTAATAATAAACTTATGTTAATTATTTACTTTATTTAGAACCTTTTTAAGTTTATTATTCCTTTTATATCACTTATTACCATGTTATAATAATTATTTAATTATTTAATCTCATGTTGGATATTTTGATGATATTCGGTATATGAGTCCAAAATGACTTTGGTATGATGTGTATAGTCAAAGTTGTATTAGTCCATGATATCTAGAATAATATTCATTAAATAATGATTTATTTTATAAAATAATTATACTTTTAAATCCATCCATTAAATATTGATACAAAAAATGAAATATGTTACAATCATGGAGATGGTAAGTCATATATACGCATGAGTATCATGTCCATTTTTCAATGATCATTATGGAAAAAAGGTAAGTATTATTTTAACTTTTCATAATATTAATAATATAATTAATATAATATTAATAATTTAAATATACTTATATATATATTATTAATATGATGTTGTGATGAAAAACGAATCACATTGCTTCGTGAAGGTGGTAGTTCACACGTACATACGTACGGTGTTATCATTTTCATGTGCATTGAAAAGTAAGACAGAAAATGATATATTATCTTTTAATAATGATAAATATTTCATGGATATAATTTATAAACTATAATTCCATCATTATAAATAGTTTTGAGATACAATGATGGAAAATGAATTATATCGGTTCGCGAGGTGGTAGTTCTTTGTACACACGAATGATAATTATTTTCCCATTTGATGGAAGTGGAGATGGATTTAGGTGATGATATTAACATAATAACATATAAATATATTTAGGATACTATATTTATTATTTTATCATTATTGAATATGATTTTAAGTATGTGGAAGAAGAAAAAAATAGAAACACTTCATTAAAAATGATACCACTTCTTTGGATGATCTCCTTTGATTAACACCTTAACACCTCTAAGGAGGGTGTTCTGACTAAAATAAGGCATCTAAAATGTGTAAAGTCATTCTAAAAAGGGATTTGGGTAGATCTTGTCTGAACCAAAAAGTTTTTTAAGTGTGATGAAAGGAGAATAATGGGTTCCTTTTTATAGGAGAGGGGAGGGGCACTCATGGAATTCTTTAAATTATTAAATTAATTTAAATTTATTTTATAATAAAAATATCTCCAAACATATTAATTTATAATATGGGATTATTTTGGGTATAAATAACTTCATTAAATAAAAATTATACAAGTTTTTACTACTTTTTAGTCCTTATATTTTAGCTTTAACCCTTATTTAACATTTTTAATTCTTACTGTGATATCATTTAATTTACACTTTGAGGGTTAATATTTTTACTATAAAATGAAAAAAGACAAATAAATTAGTAATTTATGAAATTAAAATACTTATCCCAATCATTTTACTAAAATTTATATTTTTATAAATTTTATATCATTTAATAAAATATTATTTATTTTAAAATATCAATAATGTCAATTTTGACACTATTCATCACTTGACTTTTTTAAAATATCATAAAAAATTTATATCTTTGAACCAACTATTTTATCTCATCACTAATATGTCAAATTAATTAAAAATATTCCTGGATTATATTAGTTATATCCAATTATATTTATTTTTAATATTTTTAATATCATTTATTTGATTCTTCTGTAAATTAAACAATTATTTCATCATAGTTGTGTCGCCATTTAAAGTAATTATTTTATCACTAAAAATCATAAATAAATTTCCATGATGTAGATAATAATTTTATATTTCCAAATACTATTTATATTCTAACCTATACCCTATATAACCCCATATTAGAAATATTTCTCTTGTTAAAAACAAAAGTATGACAAAATTGAATTTCTTTGAATATAATATTATAATGGTTATATTCTCATCCAAAAGGCCATAAATGGTCTCATATCTAATAATTTAATACTTAGAGATTAAAAATACTAATCCAATAAAATTATTACAAGTTTTAGGGTAATTTTATAATATTTATAAGATTATTTTTACCCTTAATTACACGATTTAACCTTAATCATAGTGATAAAAATTATTACTAAAGTTACTATTCGTAATTTCCAAAAATAAAAGGGAAATATTTACAAAATCTGAATCTTATGATTCCAAATATGGAATCTATTTTTACAAATTCCAAACATATAAATTTTAGAAATTAATTTAAAATTTATCTTATTGGTGGAATAAGAAAATAGGTTTTTAAAGTAAAAACGTCCAAAAGAATGAAGTGTTTTTATATCCAAATTCAATGTAAAATTGATTCCAATGACCTAATTTGGATTAATTGATAAAAATTGATCTAATTATACTTGAAAACAATTAAAATATATAATTTAACACTATAAATTATTTAGATGAAAAAAAATTTCAATTAAAAATGCAATATTTTTTACTATTCATCAAAAATAAATCTTATCAGAAAAAATACCAAAAATTAAACAAAAGTAAATTCTTTATATTAAAATTTTAAATAATAAGTTTATCTTGTCAAAAATAAATTATAAAATTTTCATAAACTATATTTAAAATAAATGCGCCATCAAAAGGCGGCAAAACTGCCTTTTTAGAAAAATAATTCTTTTATGCGTAGAATTGGATTTTTTTTCTTACATCATGTCTAGAAAACACATGTGATGAATGTCAAATATTATATTGAATATATTATATATAAATTTCATTAATATTATCCAATAATATTAATTTGTTTATTATACTTGTTCACATTTAAATAGTTTTTCAGAAACACATTTCCTTTTGTTTAAAAAAAAGGTTTTATTTTTATTTATAATTAATTAGACACCAAATAATTAATTAGATGTACATTAATAAACCATATTTTCATAATTAAATTAATCCTATTCAGAATCTCCAACTTAACTACTAGTGTTAAAATAATAATATTTAACATTATATTGTGGTTCTTTTAAGTTCGGTGTTACGTGCCAAGTATACTATCAGAGAAATTAAATTTATTTAAGAAGAGACATACCATAAAATCTTGAGGTGTTACAATGAAAATTTGATATATTTAAATCCTATAATTAGTAAATATATGATTTTAAAATGATAAATTAAGTGTTGGTGTTTTTTTGAAATGTAAATGTTTATTTATAATTTTATAATTAATATAATAATTTAAAAGAAAAATTATTTTCATAAAATAGATTCATAAATTAATATTTTGTTACATTATAATTATAATATAATTTTATGACACAAAAATTAATTTTTCAAAGTGTCATAAAATAATTTATAATATTGAAATTGGTATTTTTCAAATAAATGATGATTTTATTTAAAAATTAAAATTTTCATATTTAGAAATTTA
Organism: Viscum album; assembly: GCA_963277665.1. Taxonomy (NCBI): domain Eukaryota; kingdom Viridiplantae; phylum Streptophyta; class Magnoliopsida; order Santalales; family Viscaceae; genus Viscum; species Viscum album. Next base: position 139,886,387 of record OY728148.1, on the reverse strand, counting down.
TTTTCATAAAATGGAGTCTATTTTAGAATTTTACATTTTGAAAAAAAAATTAGGGTTAATTTTTGGGATTTTTCTGAAATAGTTGAATTTTTGGTGAAAAGTGAAATAGAGTAATTTACAGTATTTAACATTTTTAGCCAAATACATGAATTTTTGAGTCATGAATGATGTAAGAAGCCATTATTTCGAACTCACATGTGATATTTATTGTACTTAGTCACAATAATACACACTATTGATAATATTAATCCAAATTAAAAAACAAATTAATAAAATAATCAAAAAACACCTCTCTCCTTCACTATAAATACCACCCATCACCACCCCTTCTCCTCACACCTTCTAAGCATTGAAGCTTGATTATATTCTACCCAATTAATCTCCCAAACCTCTTACCCATGTTATAGTATTTCTAGTCTAAAAAAAGACCATTTCCAAGTTTCTTAAGGAGGTTCTCAAGGAGACGACACTCAAGAGGACATTATGTACACATGCAGAATGCTTTTGGAGATAAGGTAAGGGTTTCTTTTCTCACATTTATTTCTATGAGATATGAATTATTCAAAACTTGTGTATGGTGTATGTATACTTCAATTTTATGTATCATATCATTAATCTCTTTATATTTATGTTATTCAAAGTTTCATTTAATGATCATTAATGGGGAATACGGTTCAACCTATTACAAAGTGGTAAGGTAATTCTTAACCCAATTTCCTTTGTTTGGGTTAAACTTCTACTCCATTGATTATGTCATGCATGATTATGTTTCAAATGAATTTTTATTATCTTAAGTTTCATTTACACTTGTTTTATGTGGTTTTATAACTGATCGATTCATTTGATTAACTCTCACCACAATGATATTATATTTGTAGAGAAATTTCTATTAAAAAGAACCTTTTACATGTTTCTTTTTATTAAAATTTGAAAATAATTTTTTTAACTTATGAGTGGATTTTTCTGCTTTCACGATGCCTTAATGTTTTCAGTAATCTTTTACAAGTTTACAAGGTTATTTTTAAAGAAAATGTTTTTTTATAATTGTGCAACTTTTAAATAAATGATTTCAAAGTAAAGCGGTATTTGTCTCAGTAATTTCTCAATGATTTTATTAGAGTATTTTCATCTATTTCAACACTCATTGTTAGATATTTTTATTAATTAAGGTTGATCTCTTATGATACCATCTATCATATTTTATTGAATTGTTTATGATCATTTTGACCGGGGATGTACTATTTTGATACCATTCACCATATTACTCTTGATAATTTATGATTATGTTTACCTATTGAGGAAATTATTTACATTTAATATGTTAGTTTAAATATGAATGTATATGTTGATTATGTTTCACCCCTTACATATAAGGAATTCATTGGACTTAGTAAGTGTCAGGTGGGTCCCTCTATATACCCTCGATGCATCGATAGGTTTCATGAGACAAACTAGATATGGTTTTGGCTAGGGATTTACCCATTTATAAGATTCTTGGCATGAATCCTTGAAAAAAATACATTCTTAGCATGAATCCTTGATGGTATTTTTATGATGTCCCACATTATGAATTCCCTCATTATCAGATTAGTTATTTATGTTCCATGTGATTATTCAACTAATAGAATATCCTTGGTTAAGTTTAATTATCATGTGATTATTCATATGGTATTATTTGTTCCTATTTTATTCCTACAACATTAAGCTCATGTTATTGATTAACTGGCATGTGTTTCAGTTATTTACATTTCCATAATAATTTATGCTTATTTATGATAGCTTACATTGTATGTATACGCTTACTGAGCATCTAAGATCACCCATTTATTATGTTTTATTTTTCCCCAAGATGCTAAGAAGTTTATTATGACTCATATGCAGGGTTAATCTAAGAGAATAATGGTGATATCAAAGGATTCCCTATTTTATATTTTATATTTTAAATTTTAATTTAAGATTCATGTATTTAATCTAGTTTCAAAAACTACTAAACTGGCCGGTCCTTTGGGATTCAAATCTTGTATCTATGACATTGTAATAAAGTAAGAAACAGGCTCTAGGCTACTGGAGTTGGGGTCTTTAAAGTTGGTATTAGATAATGTTTAGTATAAAATTTGGAAACTAGATTTAGGAAAATGTATATTAGAGAACGAAACCCTATGAAAACATTTTGAAATATTCCCAAGGAAACCAAACTGATGATTTAGAGAGTAGTTATACCTAGATTCTCAACTTAGGATTATGTGATTCACTAGTTTTGAGATTATACATTATGATTCATAATGTTTTGATCTAATCTATTGTATACCATTGACTGGAAATGGAACCTAGTAGAAGGAATGGAAACCGTATCAATGCACATATTCGATGTAGGGATTTCCCTCCTATGAAAGATATTGATGATGGATATAGAGATATATATAGAGATGAAAAAATTATAACTATATTGGGATATATGACTTGGTTTATGAGTGATAACCTTGCCCATATGGAGCATACTTCTGAACCACAATGTGCTGTAATAGTTTTTGATCATTTTATGTGTCAGCAACCTCCAAATTTTAATAGGACTACAAATCCATTTATAGCTGAGCAATGGGTAAGTTCCTTATAAAAGATATTTATCACTTTGTGAAGTAATGAAATAGAGAAGGTTTTTATGGAATTTTATCATCTATCTAGATATGTAGATAAATTGTGGTCACTGATTCAAAAATCTATGGAGGATAAAGAAATAAGAAACAAGTAATGGAATAATTTTAAGGTAATTTTCTTAGAAAAATATTTCCCACGTGAACTGCAATCAGATATAGAGAGACAATTCTTGAGTCTGAGAAAAAAGGAGTAAGTGAATGTGGCTAAATATAAATCCAAATTTAAAATATTATAAAGGAATACTACGGAATATATACATAACCCAAGGAATAATATTTTCCATTTCTTCGATGGGATTAATCCAATTCTTCAAAGGGAACTAGTCTGCCAAACCTTCTCATCATATGGGGATATAGTATCATGTGCTATTAAGACATAAAAAGAATTATTCAAGTCTTATGACTTTAAAGGAATAAATATAAGAATATTATGGTAGAGAAAAATATTGATAAAGGAAAGAATGTAAAGAAGGATCTTTTCATATGTGATAATTGTGGATGGAAACATCATGGTACTTGCTTAAAAGGAAAAGGAGTTTGCTTAAAGTGCAGAGAAAATGGACACCATGCTCAAGATTGCAAGGGCAAGAAATAATTTTCTAAGGTTAAGTACTTCAACTATAAGGATATGGGGCACAATGAAAATGAATTCCCTAAGTACCAAGGGAATATACCCCAAAATAATCTAAGGGGTCAAAGTCAATCTTATGTTATTACTACTGATAAAGTGGAATGATTAATGTTATTTCATTTGGATTCAATAATTATTTTATAAGATTATATTAATCAATGATATTATAGTTGTAATAATTATGAAATATAAATGTAATTTACAATATTAATTTTTCATTAAGGGTTTGAAAGCGTGTGTTGAATGGTACCAAGAAAAGTGACTTGGTGAAAAGTTGATATTTTGGAAAACACATGATTGAGGGAAGATAACCCTTAACATGTGCTTGGTGTTGAGAAAATAACGATAAAGAAATTTTTATGGGATAATATTGGTGACCATGAAGGTGGTTTGTGGTTTTATGTTTTATATTATCTTTAATTGGATTATTAGATGTTTGGATTTAAGGAATATATTCAACAACCTAAAAATTTTAATCTTGGAAGCGTACATGTTTTCATTAAGCTTTTAACGTGATAAAAGTATTAATATATTTGTTATGTGAGATTAAGATTTACATTATTTTATTTGAGAAATCTAATGTTAAGTTGATTTTGTAAATTTAGTGATCTTCGTTATATGTTTTTGGTCATTGAATTTGGATAGACCTATTTTGGATGAGTCTTAAAATTAACTACTTATAGAATGGATTGTGGATATTATTGATTAAGATTAAAGTATTATTTATCATATTGGATATTATGTGCTAAAAATTTTAATTTTTGTTAAATATTTAAAGGCTGAAGTAATGACTTATAGATCTTTTGATGGACATACTTCAGGAATACAAATTTTTCATGAATATTCATCTCCTATGAAAAGAAGTGGAAATAGATTGAATCACAACTAAAGGATGAGATTATTCTTATAACATGGAAGGTAATCATGTAAGTTTGTTTTCTCAAGAAACTATCATAAAGTAAAATAATCCCCCAACTCTAGGGAAAATTATTTTGGTACAAAAATTTTATCCATTTACTTTTCTTTCTGAGAAATCAATAGTGTTTTAACTAATCACAAATTTACGGTTTTGTGATAGTTAAATTTATAATGATCATATTCTATATCCCTCTCTATTAGAACTTGATAGTTATATTTTTCTTTCATCCCAATATTTTGACTTGGAACTAATGTTATCCTATTCAAAATCTTAATTTTGTGGTGACATTCTCATTTCACTTTCCCTCTTATTAAGAGGATGTATTATTAACCCTATTTCTGATGTGGGTTTCCATAAATGAATTTTCAAGTATCAAATTTTGAATTTGGAAGTAAGATTTAAAATTGTGAAGTTGAAATTTATTAAAAGAGGGTAGAATGTAACCCACCAATATTTTATGTTATGTCTCTTTTAAATTTAACTTCTTCAATAACTTATGTTGCATGAAACACCGATCTTAAGCGAACTAAGATATACTATTAAATATTAACATGACCATTGGAATAATAATGTGACCATTAGGAATAATAATCTGGATGTTAGAGTAATAACCTCACCTATGAAAGTATAAATAAAATTTAGGTATCTCATAAATGAAAATATGATATATTTAAATCATGGAATAATTAAATAAATTTTTTAAAAATGATAAATTAAGTTTGGTTTTTTTTTTGAAACATAAATGTTTATTTAAAATTTTATAATTAATTTAAGAATTTAAAATAAATTTTATTTTCATAAAATATATTCATAAATTAATATTTTTTTCATTATAATTATAAGATAATTTTATGAGACTATAATTAATTTTTCAAAAGTGTCGTAAAATTGGTTATAATGGTAAAATTAGTATTTTTTGAATAAATGATGATTTTATTTTAAAATTAAATTTCTCATATTTAGAAAATTATTTTCATAAACTGGAGTCCATTTTTTAATTTTACAAGTCAAAAAATGATTAGGTAAATTTTTGGGATTTTTCAGAAATAGTTGAATTTTTGTGAATAGTGAAATACAGTAATTTACAGTATTTAACATTTTAAGCCAAATACATTAATTTTTGAGTCATGAATGATGTAATAAATAATTACTTCAAAATCATATGCACTAGTTATTGTACTTACTCAAAATAATCAACACTATTTATAGTCATGATCCAAAATAATAAAAAATGAATAAAATAAAAAAAACTCCCATATCCTCCACTATAAATACCACCCCTCTCCACCTATTATCCTCACACCTTATAATCCTTGAAGTTTTCTTATATTCTTATTAATTCCTCTCTCAAACCTCTTCCCCACATTATCGTCTTTTTGGTCTTACCAAAAACCATTTCCAAGTTCCTTAAGGAGGTTCTCAAGGAGATGACACTCAAGAGCACATTAAGTACAAGTTCATAACACTTTCAGACATAAGGTAAGGGTTTCTCATCTCACTTTTATTTCTGTGAGATATTCCTTATTCACCACTTATTCCGTGTGTATAGTGTATGTATACTACCCTTTGATATATCATATCATAAATCTATTTATCTTCATAGTATTCAATGTTTCATTTGATTATCATTAATGGGGAATATAGTTCAACTGATTACAAAGTGATGACAGAATTCTTAACCCAATTTCTTTTATTTGGGTTAAACTTCTAATCCATTAATTATTTCATGCTATGATTATGTGTAAAATGAATTTTTATTATCTTAATTTGTATTTCCGCTTGTTTTATGTGGGTTTACAGTGGATTGATTCATTTTATTAACTCTCACCTCAATTATATGATAATTATAAAGGAATTTATTTTAAATATATCATTTTAAATGTTTCTTTTTTTAAAAATTAAAATGAAATGTTTTTAACTTATGATTTTATTTTCCTAATTCCATGATTCCTTAATGTTTTCAGGAATCCTTTATAGGTTTACAAGGTTCTTTTCAATGAAAATTTTCCTTTTATAATTGTGTGGATTTTAGATAAATGATTTCAAAGTAAAGGGGTATTTCTATCCAGAATTTCTCAATGATTTTATTAGAGTATTTTAATCTATGCCAACAATCATTATTGGATATTTTTCTTAATTGATTTTGATCTCTTATGATACCATATACCATATTTTATTGAATGGTTTATGATCATTTTGACTGGTGATATACTATTTTGATACCATTATCCATATTACTATGGATATTTTAGTATTATGTTTACTGATTGGGGAAATTATTTACATTTCATATGCTAGTTTCAATATGAATATATATATGTTGAATTTTTTTCACCCCTTTCATATGAGTAATGTATTGGACTTAGTAAGTGTCCGGCGAGTCCTGCTACAACCCCTTGATGCATCGGTAGGTTTCATGAGAAAAACTAGATATGGTTTTGGCTAAGGTCTTACCCATTTATTAGATTCTTATAATGAATACTTGAAAGTAATAGATTCTTGGAAAAAAAACCTCGACAGTATGTTTATGATGTCCCGAATTATGTATTCCATCATTATGATATTACTTATTGATGTTCCATGTGATTATTCAACTATTAGAATATCCATGGTTATGTTTCATTATCATGTGAATGTTTATATCGAATTATTTGATCATCATTTATTCCTACCATATTAAGCTCAAGTTATTAATTACAATGCAAGTGTTTCAATTATTTACCTTTCTATGATCATTTATTCTTATTTATGATAGCTTCTATTTCATGTATAACCTTACTGAGCATATGATCTCAACCCTTTCTTATATTTTATTTTCCCTCAGTATGCCAAAATTTTATTATTATTGATATACAGGTTTAAGCTAGAAGAATAATGGTTATCTCAAAGGATTCACTATGTTTTATTTTACACTTTAAATTGTAATGAAATATTCATGTATTTAATATGATTTTCAAAACTACTAAATTGATTAGTCTTTTGGGATTCGAATCTTATATCTATAACAATGTAATAAAGTAAGTCACTAGTTTTAGGATACTGGAGTTAGGTTCTTTACACCTCATCATATAATTTCTCATAGGAAAAGGCACAAAAAATTGATTTCAGAAACATAGGATACCCTCCATAGATAACATCCATTTGTTGATGATCTCCCCACTATAAAGAGATTCCCTATTTATATGGAATTAATCATCAGTCTATTATTCCTAAATAATCACCTCGAGAAGAGAAGAGGTCAACTAAACACTTTCCTAGAAAACCTCAACCTCTTCCTCCCAAACTCCCAAATTCAACAAACTAAAAAGAGTCATCAAGTTCCACTCTTCTGATGATTCTTTCAATGCCTGAGATAGAAGTTTCCAGCTCAAAGTGTCAAAAACGACATTCCCCTTCCCTAGGGAGTAGTCAATGTAAAATTAAAAATACTATTTTCACTCCACAAAACTCCTCTGTCGAATGTTGAAATATTTTTGTGAGAATATATAACTCAAGATTTTGTGGCCAGAATAAATAGTAAACCTTTCTCTAAAAAGGTAATTCCACCAATTCTTAAGATCATGCATCACATATACAAGTTTGGGATCATGGTTTGTATAATTATTCTCATGTGTACTAAGTTATCTAAATACATAGGATACCACATGATCACCCTACATAAGAACATATCCCATACCCAAACCTGATGCATCACATAAGACCATGTAGCACTGCCTATCCTCTAGAATAATAATCATTGGAACATAAGTCAAAATTCATTTCAACCCATTAAAATAAATATAACCTTTTTTATTACACAATAACTTCACCCCATTCTGAGTGAGAGTGGTTATTGGAGAAGCCATCTTTGAATTTTTTTTAACAAACCTATAATAATACCCCACCAAGACCAAAAATATTCATATCTCAAGAATATTATGCGACTCCTCCCATGTTATAACAGGCTTCAAATTTTTAGGATAAACTAAATTTCCATGTTCTAAGAACATGTTTCCCAATAAAATCACTTCCTAAATATAAAAAATTACACTTTAAAATATTCTTGTAAGGTCTATGATTCTCAATATTTCTAGAACTACTCTCAGATGATGCACATGATATTCCTCAATTTTGGAGTAAACTAAAATATCATCCACAAACATCACCATGTAAAAAATGAGGTAATAATGAAATATTCTATTCATAAAATCTATAATTACTTTATAAGAATTAGTTAAACCAAATGGCATAACAAGATACTCAAAATAGACACACCTACTCTAAAATGAGTTATTTAGAATGTCAGATTCCTTGATTCTCAACTAGTGATAACCAAAAAAATGTTAATATTAGAGAACCACTTCTCCCCCTCAAACTGTTAAAATAGATCATTTATCCATGGTAATGGATACTTTTTCTTTATCATAACTCGATTGAGTTTTCATTAATCAACTTAAAGGTGAATTATTCCATCATCTTTCTATACAAAGAGAAAAGGTGTTGCACAAGGTGACACACTCGAGTGTATGAAACAGTTCTCTAAAATATCATCCAACTAAGTCTTTAACTCTTCCATCTCTAATGGAACCATATGGTGATAATGAATAGATACTGGCTGATTACCTGGTACTAAATCAATAGAGAACTATAATTCTCTTATCGGTCGAAATCCAAAGAAATCAGAAGGAAACACATCGGGAAACTCGATGAAGACAAGAGGGAGATCATCACCCAAAAATTTTCACTCCAAGTTAAAAGAAAATTTCAATATTACCCTTACCAACTCCATAAAATATGGTATTAATATACTCAACCTAGGGTCTCATTCTCCCTAAAAGACATTACACACCCTATCAAGTGTAAAAAAGGAGACCCGTAGAACATAACAGTCAATTCAGGCCTTATTGGAAATCAACCAGTCCATCATGAGGATAATGTTAAGAGGTTTCATGTCAAGAACCAGAAAATACTAGGTAAGTTCAAACTTCATTAAAAAGATAACACTATATAGACATCAAATACCCTATTATCTCTTCGTTATAAGGAGTGTAGTAATATCCATCACATAAGATAAAATCTCCATTATAAGATTTAAAAATTTCACAAAATGATTTGATATAAATGAGTGAGATTTATTAGTATCAAATAAATCAATCAATAAAGATGAATCTATAGTGATGGTATCTCTCACAGTCACTAGACCTACATCTGCTTCCTCTAGAGACTCTTCCACTATGTGAAGAAGCTTCATTTCAGATGTCTATGTCCGGAACCCCTTAGATTGTGAAGTATCTGATTGAACTGCAGTACTTTTGGGTGATGATGAGATCATTCCACTATATATAACATAAAAGATATGAAAGAAATTATATAGGTGGCATGATTATCCACACAAACTACAGTTCTTAGGTGCCTCAGTGAAAACTCACATTGAATGCCTGACCTTTCCACACTAAAATCAAGTTATAGGGACTCTATCAAGCACTACATGTGGTCTTGAAGATTCCTACTATCTAGATCCACTATGTGGATCATCCCTCTCTCTATTTACCTTAAATGAAATCACTTAACTACCACTGGGATAAAATGGAACTCCCATAAACCTTGACTTACCATCCAAATCAAACTCATCTGTGAACCCTCTATCTAATATTCCGGTATAAGAAGTGATATTTAACATGAACACTTGAGATAGAATGTCAATAAAAATTCCCATCTCAAATCATCAAGCCTTTATTACTTAATTTATCACTTCCTCATGAGAAAATTTTATGATCTCAGAAAAACGGATCATGTAATGCATCAATGTATTTTCATGCTACTAGAGGTTGATAAAATTCATAAAATTTACCAATACCATTGACTCTATATATAACTAATTTATGAAAATAACACTAAATTATTTCCACTCTATGCCCCCATGCTTCTTCACCATCACTATAAAATCCAACCATCTCCTAATAGGTTATTATAGATTTAATATATCACACTTTACCTTAATCAAATCAGGCATTTATAAGAACTCGGAAAGAAACCCAATATTTTGAAATAATCCTCATCCTTTTGAGGATCACTAGAGCCTTATAAAGTAGTTGGATTCATAAAAATAAACTCTTGATCGTGATTTTGATATTCATCCCATTGAGGTTCCATAACTGGAGCCCAAATGGGAGCGGGGGTTAGTACTTATCACAAATCTTGGACAACATGCACCACTATCTCAAAAATCTTATGGTGAATTGGAGGATTCACTCACTATGGTTCACCAGCAGCTTCCTCTCCTAAGGACTATTCAAACATCTTCTCAAAGGAATGATGCTACACAACATTAAAAAACAACACTGAAAGCATCAAAAATATTACATAGATCAAGGATACATAGATCAAATATACAAAAATATTAATTGCATAAAATAGAGTTCAAGATTGTAATTTCAATAGACTCAAATCAAAGGTAGTTAAAATACTAGAATCAAATCAAAACATTCATCAAGGATGATTTTTATAAACACCCATGGTGACTTAAGGATTTTTATTATGAGATATGGACTGACACTCACTTAAAACTACCTCCTAAGTACTAAAAATCCCACCTTATATCTACCTGTACATCCCAAATATATACTAAAATTAAGGAAAGATGCATAATATTGCACCTCTTATACCAATTTTTTATGAACCAACCTAAATACCATGGTACCCTGATACCCAAGCTAACTCTAACATGGTCCGAAGGGCATTCCTAATCCCCACGGGTTGGTGACTAGAACCTAGAATCATAAAAGAAATATAAGGTAGTGCTTTTTTCCACAAAATAGTTGAATATAATGGATATAAGTTGGTATGATCAACACTTCTCAAGGATAATGTACCGGAAATAAAAAAAGTAAAACAAACACAAACTAGTATATCATCAAAGTAATAAACATATGATAAGATGAAAGCTCAAACAACCCATGAAACAAGTAGATAACATCTCTACTGGTTACCTCCATTAATCTGGGTCCTAAGGATCAAAAACATTCACCACCTCCAAGTGGCACTTTCCCTTTAGTTGAACCTAGAAAAAGATAATCTAAAAACTCTTGAAGGAAAAGGTAGGGTGTGAGATAAATATCCTAGTAGGGTCTCACTAAGTGTCAAAAAAGATACCATAACAATAAATAAATTATGATATCAATTTAAATAAAACAAGGCATGGTAAATCATTTTCATATTTTGAAAAAAAAATCAAAGAAAATGATGAGAGATTTCTCAAAACAAGCTTAAATGAAAAGTTTATATAAAAGAGTTGACATGAATAAAAAAATTCAATAATCAAAGTTCAAAGCTCCAAATACATATATATTCATACTCATATCAATACCCCATTATGGGATCCCATTTCAGGCAATCAAACTACACCCCATTAAGGGATCCCATATCGGGTGATCAAACTACACCCCATTAGGGGAGCACATTACAAGAAATCAAGATACACCCTATTAGGGGATCCCATTACGTGAAATTAATTTGCACCCCATTAGGGTATCCCATTATGGGAAGTTAATATACCAATCAAACATGGTAAATAAAACATTTCAAATCAATTAAAAATATAATTTCCCAATTTAAGTTTTCAACATGCCTTTTTAATTTCAAAACCAAATCATAGTTTTTATAAAATTAACCACCTTTCAAATCATTTTCAATTTAATCCATTTTCCTCAAGGATCTACATAAATTAAATTTTATCAAACTAATTTTCAAATCAATCCATCAATTTTCTCAAATTATCCCAACAATTTCTATTTCATCGAAATTGGGGTTATTTCATAAATTCCATGCAAATATCAAAATCAAACATCATCCATCTCAAATCTGAGTTTATTAAATCATTTAGAAACTCATTTAAATTTAATCATGCAATTAAAAGTCCTAATTGAAGGGTAAATATTTATAGAACCACCTACCTTTAATCACATGGTTAAAGACAACATCTGCAATGGTATCACCAATGAAGAATGGGGAGAAGAAGATCAATAAACCCAACCTAGAATCGAGATCTATAAAAATGGAGATTAGATCCATCAATTTCATGATGATCAATCAATATCTATGGAGGAAAAGAGAGGATATTTGAAGAAACCACACAATAAGTTATCTACTAACTCGTAAAAGTCTGGACAAGATCAATCATACTTTGATCCACCAAGAGAAGAAATTAGAGGAGTTAAAACCAATTCTTGAGAACCTTCAAGACTAAGGAAATTTATTTATAGTTTAGAGGGGTCAATTAGAGGTTAAAATGGGGGTCCCTGAATTTTTACATTAATTTTTGGAGGATTAAAATGCCATGTTCATGGTTTTTTGGAGGGGTCGCATGGTTACACTAGCGGTTCTCCAAAATCATGTGCCCCTTCTATTTGGGGTGATCGGTTTCTTCTATGTGGGAACAAGGTTTGGGTAACCATACACCAATCATGAAAATACCACTATCCATAGGATACATAGTTTGGAGGGTCTATCCACATGGTTTGGACAAACTATGCACCTTCCTCTAGTGCACCATCATAGGGTTCACAGTTTTTTGGGCCAAACTGAATGGTTTTCCTTAACTGTGCACTACCCATTGGGCCTCAAAAAATCTCTAAATTTCACCCAAAACAACCCAAAATGAACCCCAATTAAAGTTTAACCAAAACAAGGGTCAAGAAGTACCTATAATAATGTAACTATATGTTATATTTATCTTCTTGGGTTGTGTGACTATTTTTGAGATGTATTAATTAATCCATTGTATCATTGTATTATTTATGTATGCTTAGCTCGAGTCACTTCAGTTGGTATTAGAGAAAGGTTTAATTATTTTTTGATTCCAGATGGGAAAATTTTGTTAAAACCCTAAGGATAAGCCTAAGATAGCATCCTTATATTTTAGTAATGTATGGATTATGTGGTTTTTCTATCATATACATCCCTATCAAGATACTGGAAAGTGGATACAGGCTATGATATAGTAGTACCTAGGGGTAATAGCCCTAAAGAGAGCATGTTGGATATTAACTCAATTGTGACATGTTGCATGATAATGATGCATAACTGAACATCTAAATAGAAACTCTTGATGGATATGTTTATGTTAATTCAAATTCTCTTTAATGAACCATTATAAATTATTTAGTTATTATGTTAACTAGAATGGTTAAGAAAAACATATTATGGAAATAACTATGGATAGTATAGATTGAAACTTAGGGAGCTGTTAATAAAGAATGTACTCATTATTTTTTGAGGTATTTATTTTATGATAATATTTTTCTACTTTTTATGTTTACTAATGTAAGTATCCTCAGCATGATGTTTCCTATATCAAGGATATAGAAGAAACCATAAGGAATTGGGATAATGACTGATGTAATGGATAATGTGGTGATAGTCCAAATGGGATAGGAAATATAATTAAAAATATCATGGAAATGCTTACTCAACTCTCTCATGTTATGAATAATAACATGAATAATTTGTAGCTCCCAAACACACCAAGAAGGGAGAAAATTTATATTGAATCCCTTATGCATCAACATCCACCATCATTTAATGGGCCTTTTAACCCATTTATTGATGATCAATGGATTAATGTGATGAAAATATGTTTTTATTCCTTCAATTCTCGAAGCATGAGAAGGTCATTTTGGTTGTCTATCATCTAGAAGTCAGGGTTGACCAATGGTGGAATATCATCAGTAATACAAAGAAAATAGAAGAATTTGATTCTTTAGAATGGTAGTATTTTAATGGAATATTCTTCACTAAATATTTAACTCAAAATCATTAAACTAATATGGATCAAGAATTTCTATAATTGAAACAAAATGAAGACGATTTTGTTGGATCTTATCATCCAAAATCCACGAAACTCACAAGGTATGACTCTGAGCCAATATTTAGAACTAAAAATAATATTCACCAATTATTTTGTAGATTAAAAACCTATCATTGGAAGAAATTATTCGTAAGATAATTTGGAAGCTATGAGAAAATTTCATGATGTATTATTAAGTCCGAAATGGAAGATGGATACCCACATGATTCTAGAGAAAGTAAAATAAAGTTGGAGAATCATGGAATCCCTAATGAAAATTATCATGGGGATAAGAAAGTTCAACTACACACATGTAAAATATGTGGGAGAAAACGCCTAAGTAATTACCTTAAAGGTTCTGGAAAGTGTAACAAATGTAGTGAAGTAGGCCACCTAGCTCATAACTATAAAATAAATCAAAATAGTCTAAATAACACCATTGAGGATAAAAAAGTCCCATTTAATTCTATAACCCCTCTTCAATGCTTAAAATTCTAAGAGTATGGGCATTATGCAAATCAATTCCCTAACCCTAGAGTTAATAGGGGGAATAGGTAGTAGTAGCCTCTTAAATAAGGGGAGCATGGGAGGGAATATGCAAACACTACTCTAAAGGTGGATCACAATAAATAAGTTTTGAAAGGTATAGTCATTATCTACTCTAGATGTCATGAACCATCCCACGGGGCCCGGACGTGACTACCCCAAGCCTGGATTCCATAGGCCAGGGGTTGGTGACTAGCACCCGAAGGATTTTCCCGAACAGGGAAGACATTTCCTTAGAGATCTGTACACACTCAAAAAGGGCAACTGAAGTAAAAAAAAATCAACAAAAGTAAGGTATAACCACAATAGTAAAGTACAACCACAAGTACAACTACAATCTGAAAACAGTGGGCCGGAATACAAGCCCTAGAAATTGAAAAGAAATTAAACAGCTATTGCATCTTCCCTAGAGCTCTACCTAGAGGATAGTAGCTATAATTATGAATTCAAAGAAGAGGATCTCAACTACTCCCATCGCACCAAGCTCCACCAAGTCTCGAACCTTCAAATTCTACCTTGGAGTGTCAGTAGTCTGAACCAGACACACACGTGCGGGTGGATCCCATGCAGGGGTGAGTATAACAACTCATTAGGGGACCCTGAGATCCCAGAAGGTCTCTCAGTAATCCACAAAGTAAAACATCACAAGAAATACCACAAAGGTAATATCACAAGTATGATCTAAATCATGAAGCACAAAGAAAAAGAGACAACTCACTCTAACAATATAACTTCAAGGTTACTAAGATAGGGATGACTAGTCATAAAGCCAGATCATCTTATCCATAGTAACTCTACTGTTTACCTGTATAGGTCACTGTATGCTGACCCGTATTGGTCTCTAGATGCTGAACCATATTGGTCACTGGTGCTGACCCGTATTGGTCTCTATTACAAAGGTGGGGATGATTATTCATACAGCTAGATCATCCCACTCTGGAGTTTCTGATGCTGACCTGTATTGGTCTCTCTTCTTTTTCATGTCATAGACAACCACTGGATTCCCTCAGGAAGAATGCCTAATCTTTGGAAGAATCTTCTACTCAATCTATAATTCATATTCCAACCAGTACTAAGTCCCACAAAAATTATACCCAAGGTACCACCCCATTATAGGGGTTCCAATGTGACAGACGGTGCGTCAATCGAACACCCGGTCAGTGAGATATGGGAACTTTTGTAAAAAGGGCCTGGTTGGATTCAATTTTAATCTAACCCAGGTCACATGTCAAACATTTTCAAAACTCACTTATATTATCTCCAAAGGACCACCTTGTCACAAGGTTCCTTATGCCACAGACGGCGCGTTGATCGGACGCCCGGACTGTTAGTTACACCCCTTTCTGTGAAACGGGGGTAATCGAACCTTGGTCTTGCCTGGCTTGGTCAGGCCCGTTAGAATATTCCAAAGGGACTGCTTCCCAAAAGGGGTCCCAATGCCACTGATGGTTTGTTAAATGGACACCCAGTTTTTCAGTTATAGGTGTTTCTTTGTTCGAGGGTTGGTTGGGTCTGATCCCAGTCTGACTCGGTCAGGCCAGCTCGATGCAACGGGTCCCAGGGTCTACTTAACTCTACTTGGGTCCAGCCCATTAAGGTTCGCCCTGGTTCACTGGGTCCGGCACATTAGGGTCGTCCCATCTGGTTCACGGGCCTGGGCTACGATTGGTCCAGCCCACCCGCGCTGTCCCGCTAGGCCGCGGTTCTGGCCCATTCGGCCGGCCCGTGTCCACCTAAAGGTGGACCATTTTTCCCAGCTTGCCCCATGGACATGGGGCCATTTTGTCTGGACAATGGGGCGCTTCCCCACCATGTGCAACAGTTGGCCAGATGTCCAACTAGTCTCCATCCGACGCGGTGCGGCGTGGGGCTACGCCGCCCACTCCTATTGCGGCCCGCTGGCCACGGATGCTGCTGCCAGTGGTGCCTGCGGGCACTTCCCTTCTCCCACACGGTCAGCTCGGCCCGGCTGCCTCTGGCCACCGCGGTGTACGACGGCGTGCCACCTTCCCACCGCCCATGGCCAGTTGTTGTAGGCCTCCTCTGAACATCATCGGCCGCTACCGACATGGCGCTCCAGCGGTTCTTTCCGTGGGCCACTGGACATGCTCTGGTGGTCCGTTCTTAGTGTTGTCTACACCTACGAGTATCCCAGACTGCTGTCGTCATAACATTACCCTATGTATCGCGTTACCACCAAAATTGAGGAAAGTTTTCCCCAAAGAATGCAACATGAACAAAGCGGTCGAGGGTCCGGGCTATGTTTATTCGGCTCGCACCCTCCGCGTTAACATGTTAATAAGCAGGAAAATATTTATATAACATTAAATATTAAAAAACTCATTTCAATAATGTTAAACCAAAACCAAACATAAAACTCTTACCTCGTGATCCGTTGGAGGTGTCGCGATTACGGAGGTAGGAGCATCCTTATTGGATGGTGTCATCAGTGTTCATCGATCCCAGATCATTGACACTAGAGCTTTCATCCTCCGTCGGTGGACGTTGCTGCCAAACTCTATCATAGTTTCCTCACTTGAAGAATCCAGGACAAAACCCCACCCCGAGCTCCATTTAAATAGGAGGGGGAAAGCTGAGAAATGCATTGA
Organism: Viscum album; assembly: GCA_963277665.1. NCBI lineage: Eukaryota > Viridiplantae > Streptophyta > Magnoliopsida > Santalales > Viscaceae > Viscum > Viscum album. The sequence continues at coordinate 139,869,205 of OY728148.1, read as the reverse complement.
GGAATTAATGAGGTTCATTAAATGAATTAATGAACCTCTTTCAATTCACAATGGTGGAATTACGCAGTTGATGAGTCAATCCATTAAATGGCTTGACAAGTCACTGGTCCCGCCATTTCCGCTCATCTGTTGGATAAAAAGAAAATAAAATAACAATTTTGTGTTATTTTACTTTTCTTTAAAAAGTCCAAAAACTAAATTTTTCTCCCGACCTACTACAGTCGAAGTGAAGCCTCCCTTAAGAAAATCCTAGGGCTGTGGATTTAACGGTGTCCTCAGATTTTTAATCTGAGCACCGGTTCAAAAGATAGAAAATGATGCTCGTGCGTTTACTGAACGTACCTTAAAAAAGGTTTAAAAATCCATTTTGATCCCACCGAGCCTCGGAATCACACGCTGTTAATTTTTTTGGACTCGTAATAATCACAAATAATTAAAAAAATTACTTGGAATTTTCTGGGTCTTTACACTAGAATTATGAGTGTATAGTTTGATTCTAGTTCTTCAAATTCTTCATATCTTATAAATTTTCTATGAATATGGATAACCACATCAAACTTTAAATATCGAGCTCTACATGAAAGAACCCTACATCATGTTAAATGAAATAATGTATACAACTCTTCTTCAATCAAGATTTGTTGGGAGATACTTACAGAAAATCTGTTTCTTCTTATCATAGTTGAATTTGACATAATTCTAGGTATGGACTAACTTTCCTTTTATAAAGCTCATATCAATTACTGAGAAAGGTAAATCTCCTTTCATATACCTAATCATCTAGTTATCAAGTATTAATGAAAGGATTATATCACACCTTATTCAAAATAAAATTCTATAATATGCGTCTTGATACCCCATAATAAGGGGTTCCTAAATCATATAACCAAGGAGGTAGTTAACATTGAGAATATACCTATTACATAGGAATATGTTGATGTATTTCCTGATGAATTTTTCTTTCTTCCCCTATAACGTGAGGTTGAGTTCTCAATAAAACTCATCCCTGTATCTTTACCTGTCTCGAAGAATACCTATTCATTAAATTAGAAGAATTGAAGAAGAAATTACAATAAAATTTTGAAAAGGGTTTTATATATCCTAGTGCTTCTCTATATAGTGAACCAATCATATTTATAAACAAGAAGGATATATCAATGCATATTTGAATCGATTATCATGAGCTCAACAAAATAATGATAAAATAATATCCTATAACCCTTATTGATGACATATTCAATCAACTCATTAGAGCTCAATTCTTTTAAAAAATTCCTTCTATCTAGATACCATCAACTAAAGGTAAAAAATGGAGGATATTACAAAGACAACATTCTATACAAGGTATGGACACTATGAGTTTATAGTGATGCCCTTTGGGCTTACAAATGCTTCTATAATCTTCATGGATCTAATGAATTGAGTCTTTAGAGACAACCTTGATCAACTTTTGGTTTTTTTATAGATGATATTATCATATATTCAAATAGAAAGGAAGAGAATGAAGATTATTCATAAATTGTGTTAAATACTTTGAGAAAAGAGAAATTATATGCCAAATTTTGCAAGTGTGAATTCTGGATGCAAAAAAATTATCATTCTTAGTCCATGTAATTACAAAAAATGGCATATAAATAGATCCATCAAAGAAATAATTTATCAATAAATAGCCCAGATAGACCATTGTAAGAAATATCCATAGTTTTCTTGGGTTATTAGGATATTACTAATTCTTTGTGAAAAATTTCTCATGGATATCAAATCCACTAACCAAGTTAGTATATAAGGGAGTAAAGTTCCTCTGGAAAGAGGAATGTGAAGAAAGTTTTTTAAGGAACAAAATAAGTGGTTAGTCAATGATCATGTACTTAAATTACCCTATGGTGGGGAAGGGTTTTTAATATACAATGATTATTTGAAAAAAAAATTGGTTTTTTTACTCATGAAAAATGATATTGTAATTTATTATGCATCACACCAATTAAATACTCATGAGAAAAATTACCCAAAACATATTTTAGGGATGTAAACAGTGATCTTTGCATCAAATATTTGGTGAAATTGTCACTATAGTGAAAATTGTGATATATATACCAATCACAATAGATTAAAATACATATTCACATGGAAGTAATTAAATATAAACCAAAGGATATGGTTGTAATTGATAAAAGATTATGACTGGTTAATACATTACCACTTGAGGAAGGAAAAAAAGGTAGTTGATGCTCTAAGCAGGAAAGACCATGCTACTATATCCATGATGAGGGTTGAAAAAGACCCAATAGTCAAATATTTTGATATGATGAATCTTGAAGTTGTAATGGGAGGAGATAAATCATATCTTTCCCAACTGACTGCCAAACCTTCCATTAATGTGAAGATCAAAGACGCTTAGAAAAGTGATGTGGAGCTACAGAAAATGGTAGTAAATATTATGGAGTTAAAATTTGTTAAGAATAGACATATAAGACTTGTAAATTGAATATGTGTCTCGTCAAAGATGATGTTAAAGAAGTAACTATTGTATGATGCACATAGCTTATATTTCTCTATCTATCTTAGAAGCACAAAGATTTATAAATATCTGAAGAAAAAATTATTGAGGGATAACATGAAGTGGTAAATCATAGAGTATATATCTCTATGATTGGTATACAAGAAAGTTAAGTCTAAATCAATAAACTATAATTCTATTTTGAAACCATTACCCATAGCAGTATAGAAATGAGAAAACATCACCATTTATTTCACCATAGGACCCCCAAAATTCTAAAAAGGACATAATGTTAGTTGAGTTTTAGTCAAAAACTTTAAAATTCAATGCATTTTATTTCCATTAAATAATATTTCTCCCTTGACCAACATTTCAAGATATAGATAAGGGAAGTGGTGAGGTTGTATGGAATACCATTATCCATTGTATCTGATCGATATATGAGGTTTACCTTATGGTTTTGGATAAGTATTCATAAATAATTAGAGATAGATCTAAGTTTTAAGACTATTTATCATCCTCAAATAGATGGTCAGTTTTAGATGATAATTCAAACAATATAGGATATATTGAAATCTGGTTTGATGGATTTCTAAGGATGTTAGGACCAACACATCTCCCTGATAGAGTTTTCATATAACAAAAGTTTCCATTTTAGAATTCAGTTAGAACCATATGAGGCTCTGTATGGGAAGATATGTAGGACTCAAACATGCTAGGATGAATTTGGAGAGATAAAGATGATAGGTCCGGACCCTATCCAAGAAATTAATAAGAATGTTCCAACCATTAAATAACATATGAATGTAGAAAAGAGTCAATAGAAAATTTATATAGATAACCATTGGTGAAATATAAATTTTGAATTTAGTGATAAGGTGTTACTTTTAATATCTTCATTGAAGCAGGTTATGATGTTTTGGATTAAAGGGAAGTTAATCCCTAAATACATTGGTCCCTTCATGATCCTTGATCGTGTAGGGTCGTAACCTATCGCTTAACACTCCATCCACACCTCTCTCAAGTTCATGATGTGTTTCATGTATCTATTTTGATGAAGTATAAATAAGATCCATCACATGTAATGAGATTAAAATTTATAGAAATGGAACATGACATTTCTTATGAATAATAACCTATATAAATCTTAGATTAAAGAGATAAGGTTCTAATGAAACAAGACCACCCATATATTCTATGTTCTATGGTGGAATCATAAATTTGATGGGGATACATGGGAACCTAAGGATTTGATGAGGGGGAAGTACCTTCACTTGTTTTCATCTATATAATAAAATCTCAAGGAAGAAATTGTTTTAATGGGATATAACAAAACAACCCATGATTTCATTAATTAATTTTCCTTAATTAAATATCATGTTAGTATCTTGTCTTGCACCCAACACTTAACTAAAATGAAAAGTTTTGTTAACTTAATAAAATTATTACTAGTATATTATATCCATTAATTTAGTGTGTATCACTAGAATTAACTACTTTATAAGAACTATATAAAAGGTTATAATAAAAAAATTCCATTTTATTACTAGAAAATATTTGTTTCTTAAAATTGTTTTATATGTGTTTATATAAAAATTAATTTTATCACTTTTAAAAATTGAACCAAATAAAATGATTAAAATATTTTTAATCATCATGATAAAATTGATTAATATTTTCAATCTATTTTTAGGCATAAAATTAAGTTACCAAGGTAAATAATAGTTACCATGGTAAAACGGTTATTTTTCAGAGAATAATAATTTTCTAAATATTGTGTATTTTTTAAAAATTAAATGAATCTATTTTAAATTAAGTCTATAATATGATATTTAAATATATATAAAAATTAATTAAGAGCCATTTAATTTTTAATTAATTTCAAATAACATTAATAACACTTAATGATTAAAATGACATTTTTCTACTAAAATAGTTTTTTAACACATCATATTTTTTTAATTTAAAAGTTAATTTTCTAATAATTATAAATTGAATTAGGTTAATGGATCAAAAATTAAGATTTAGGACATCTAAATTTGGTAGGTATGGTTACCATATATTTTTATTAATGAAATAATTACCATGATTAATTTTTAATCAAGATTAATAAGGGTAAAAATGTGAAAATAACAAATCTCATATTTTTAATAATTAAAAGGTCACTTACACCTTCTATAAATCCTTGTTATATAATAAATTCATACCCACATATATCACCTACCATTTCTCCACATAATTCACCTAAATCACCAAGCTCACCTAATATCCCATGTGATTCCATTCTTACCCCTTATCGAACCCTAGTTTTCCATAAAAAACCCATATTTCTCAACTATAAAAGGAGTTCAATTCCAAAAATTATCTCATTATGATCCAACATAAAGGCATTTATTATGAATTCTCATTCCCTTTCCCTCTCTAAATCCCTTCTAATAATTTATTAAGGTTTTAAGGATTCCTACCAAGCTTTAAGAAGCTACTTAGAAAGGTAAGAGTTATCCTCTTCTTTTTTATTCAAGCGCTTATTTTGTGATAATACAGTTGAATTTAAATTGAATATTCTTTAATATATTCATAATAAACCCTTTAATACCAAAATTATTCTCTATTTATGAGATACTTCCATTCCCTCTCATTAAATCATTTATATAAAAAAATGTATTGTTGTTATGCTACTAAAATCACTCCTTGATTCTATACCTCCTCCTTGCAATTCAAGCACTTACTTTGTTATAATACTTTAGGTTTCCATGTGATCAGGTATACACATGTTCATAAACAATACTTTATAGTCCAAATTATTTCTTATTAATGATATACTGCCTATATAACTCATTAAACCCATTTCATAATCTCTTTTGTATAACCTTCTTGCTTCCAAAATCATTCCTTGATTTTCCATCTCCAAGTTGTGAATACTTAACTCTAATATCAGTCAAGGGTATCCATTTAGATTAAGTTTATAAAAGTTGATTTATATGATAAAATTTCTTAAAAAGTTTACTAATATAGTTATGTTTGTTATACATGAGGTTATAGTAAGTCTAAGTTAGCAGAAACTGGAGGCAAGGGTTTCATCTCAAAATTCTCTTCTTTGAGACACGTTTTATTTTATGCACCTAATTTTTTTAAATGGTTTGTATACTACCAATGAGTTATATAATTTCATAAATTATCTTTATTCATGGTATTTAAACTTAAATTTCAATATCTCCCTCTTTCAAGTGGTTTTTTATTATAATGTTTCATAAGCCGTAAGGGTTTTTGTCTCAATTTTTCTTCATTGAGACATGTTTTAATATTAAGAACCAATTTATTATATATATAGTGTATATACTCTAGAATAATGTATTTTTCAATAATACATGATTTAATTCATGGTATTTACATAGGCATATGATTTTAAATCTTCTAATGACCTTTTAACTAAAGCTTCAGGGGTTTTGATAACACAAATACCTTTTATTGAGTTATACTCCTCTTTATTGAACCATATCATTAAAAAAATTATAATAATCCCTACAATGTATTATGTTATAAACAATATTTTTTTGTGGAATTATGTTTTATATCCATGTATTCTTCCATGATTATTTCATTTATAAAATGTGATAATGCAAAGAATAATTCTAGTATGTTCTAATGAACCTTTCCTTTCTGTGTCCATATTTTCCATTTCCACCAAAATTACCCTTCTTATTTGGATAGATATTATGTTTTATCTCTTATGAACATAATATTAATTATTACCACTTTTTAAAATGAAGTTTTATCAACACTTAAAATGATTTGTATCTCGATAAAAATATAATTTTTTAATATAAAAGGCTTTTAATTTCAGGATCTTATATTTTATCTTATAAACCACATTTTATTATATAATAAAATTATTATTTAAAGATTATTTATTTACATAAATAATATTTTAAACATGTCTTTTAAACTTTATGAAAAATATTTTGAAATTATTTTGAACTCTATTTTATAAACAATTTAGAATGGTTTTAAAGAAATATTTTTTTTAATTTTTTTACTTCTAATTTCTTCTCAGTCAATAAAAGATTTTCCTAAAATAGATTTTTGTTTCATGATTCACCTTATATTTTATCTTATAATTTATTTCATTTGGTTGAACAATTTTTTTTATCCTTTTATTTTATTTTATTTTTGAATCTATTTTATGGTGTACCATTTGATAATGTCATGAAACCCATTTTTCCTAGGGGTTATTTTATGATGTGATGATTGATTTTTTAGGGGAACACAATTGTATGATTTATGAGATGTTTGGGACCTCTATATACTTCCAATTCAATGGTTAAAGGCTTATATCTCATGAGAAAGAAATTATATGTGAACAAGTTAGTGAGTAACTTGGTTCACATCAGGTGACTCTGATGGTGTTTAACTATATAAACAATTTTATGTGTGAATAGATTAGAAAATAGCTAGGTTCAAAAAGGGTGACTATGATGGAATTTAGTTATAATCACAATTTTATTTTTGAATAGGTTAGTGGGAATCTAGGTTCACAATTATATAAAATCCTATGTTTATGATTGTGCCACTTTCTTTCCTATGTTCTATGCCTCATGTTATGTGATTCATGATTTATTTTCTCATGCTATGGTAAAAGGTGTTATCATTTGAGATGATATGTCTATATTTCAAGATTATTCTTAACACTTATTGATTTATGTCTATATATATTAGATATTTTTCCTTATCCATTCTTTCTCATGTGTTTATGATTTAACTATTATGTCTTTTGATATGTTATTACTCACCAAGATTTTTAGAACACCCCTTATTATGTTTTCCATTATTATGGATTTTAAGATGATTATGTCTCGTGGAATGACTAAGAGGTGGTTTAGTCTATATATAAACATTTACAATATGTAAAATAAGTGTTTTTATGTTTCTAGTATCCATGGAACTAAACTTTTAGGTCCTTGGGTTGTGTGAATATTTGTGTGATGTGTTAATTAAACCATGGTATCATGTATTATTTATGTATGTTTAGCTTGAGTCACTTCTATTTTATCCCATGTGCATTACACACTAAGTCTGTAGTCATGTAATGTGGGATAGGCACAAGGGAGTTACATACTGTGTATCTGGAATACACAACATATATCTAGAATACACTCCATGTAATTCATACCCATTTACATAGAGTACATCACAAGCCTAACAACACACCGCATAAAATAAATTAAATAAAAAGAAAATTATTAGCGAAATTTTAAACAAATGACATGGTGTGTAGATGGAATAGATTCCATGTGATAGGGTATTAAAGAATATTTAATATCTAGTTAATTTTATTTAAATTTCATATCTACACAACATGTGGTGGTCATACACACCATGTATGTTATAAAAATATTTAAAGTAGTACACACCACATAGGTTAAACACATGTCTATACACCATGTAATTAAATTTCATTTCATGTATTCTACGTATCATGTGAATAAATTATACATGACTACAAAATACACCATGCAGCTTGAGTGGGTACACACTATGTTGACTCTAAGTAAAAGTCATTTAATTAATTAATTTTAAATAAAATTAATTAATTAAATTTATTTTAAATTTACAATGGTTGGGTTTCTTATGTATCTCTGGGAAATCTTGGATTAATAATTAAGATAAATAATTAATTAATTAATATTTCC